>OZ024824.1:68369288-68952786 GCA_964016985.1 Anodontia alba | reverse complement strand
CCTATACCAAAAATGAATAGTTTCTGATAAATGGAAGCCGAGATATAATAAAAAAAACTTCGAAGTAAATTTTGGTTATAGCAGTTGTTAACAGACGTAATCACAGAAGGACGGACCGATAGAACCAATGAAAACTATAAAGCCCTTCAGCATAATTTGTATGCCTGGGTATAATTAACTTCAAGTAAACTGATCAATTATGCAACCAGTGAAACCTTGAATAAATCTGTGTAGTTTGCTTTGGGTCTTGACTGTTGGCAAATGCAATGTCGAGTTTAGCATTACCAACCATATTTACACTGAGCAAACAGTGTAGACTATTACCTTCACATAAGGTGCTTTTTACACCAAAAAGTAAAGACATTTTTCTTATTTCTCCACAAAAACATATGCTGGGGAACAAAAAAGCACCTTGGTGAGGTGTTTTTAATAAGTACCCACAACATATATTTTTGTGGAGAAATGAGAAAATATTATTTGGATACCCCTCTTATCTGTAGCTTGTAGACCAAGATTACTGTCCTTTCAACATCACTTGGAAGGACGTTTTTGCTTGGCCTTTTATTTTAAAAGAAAATATTTTGGTCTGATTGTCAATATTTTATCAGAAACCATTTGTCTTTTCTGTACCTGTGTTTTGTTCTAGAAACTTTACCCAAAAATTAAATTTACAGCCAAATATTGGTCTGACCTATGCAATTTCTATAACTGATACTTTTTTTTTTTTTAATTTTTGTACATAAAAATATTTTTTACTTTTCTTTGCTGAATTTGAATTACTACTATTTCAGAAGATTATTATGAAATTTCAGAAAAATTGAACCACTGTCACTTGTTGAAAAATTGCCTCCAAGTTACCTACCCTACAGATTATTGCATAATTGCATTCTTTTTTACTGGAGGAAAAGTAAATATATTTGATTTTTTAAAAAACCAATGACTAGAATAAAAGTATTTGTGTATAGGTAGATAGGACAAATGGTTTTGCATTAAATTATGACAAAAGTTTGCAAATTCACTTCTTCTGTGTAAAGCGACAAGCAAAAAATGACTTTCTGGAAGATGTTGAAAGCACAGTAAAGAAAGCACAGTAAAAACTGATGGCTGCTCAGGGCCTACAATGGGGCTATGGTCAACACTTTTTACCACTCATCAAATAGTTTTTAGATACATTAACTGATACTGTGGTATTTAAATGGACAGTCAAATTTTAAGAAAAGTAGTGAAAGCAGAGCAATTTTTAAGGGGGAGTATTTGGTGATAATTCCGGGATAATTTTTCTTATTTCTGCATAAAAACATATGTTGTGGGTACTCATTAGAAGCGTCTCACCAAGGCACTTCTAATGAATATCCACAACATATGTTTTTATGCAGAACTTGAGAAAATTATCACATAATTATCACCAAATACTCCTCCTTAACAATTCCTATGGTAAGAAGTTATTGTATCGGAATATTCAGGGTAAGTATAGTATATGATAAATAGTGAATGTCCTAAGTGGCAGTTCTTGTATCACAGCTCTAGATCAAAGTGAGTGGCAGTCAAATATTTTTCTTATCTCTCCCCGAAAACATGTTATGTGTACTCATTAAAGGGCCCAATGAATACCCAAACCCAAAACATGTTTTTGGTGGGTGGGTGGGTGGTGGGTAGGGGGGTGGGAGATAAGAAAATATTAATAGTTTTTGTCAGAAAAAGTACCTTAACTGTTGCTTTGATATGTCTTCCAGGCATGCCAGAACAGTTATAACAGCTAGTAAAGTTGATGTATGTCAATATTTCTTGCAGTATTCAATGGTTCTGTAGGTAGACATGATCCCACAGCACAGTTTTCCAGGATGATCAGTGACTTTTTTCAATGAAAACACATTATTTTTCTTATTTCTGAACCAAAAACCTATGTTGTGGATACTCATTAGACGTGCCTCAGCTTTTGACCATCATCCCACATATTCCAAACCCTGCCCTACCCAAACCACTCAGGGCAAAACTTTCAGTTAACACTGCATGTAGTTGTAGTCTTCATGCCATTCAATTTCGTAAGCTAAATGACCCCACTATAATAAAGAGTAATTTCCTCAGCCCTACCATTCAGATCAATATTTTAACTCATTCTGCTGAACCCTGATATATCCTGCCTTTGCAAACAGTACAGATCCAGATCAGTTGGCTTCTGTAGAAGCCAACTGATCTGGATCTGCACTGTTTGTCATTTACTGTGTGAATTTGTATCAACAACCTGGTCCAAGTAATTAGATTGGTTGAAAATTAGAAGTGGGCGTGGCTTCTTAATTTATTCAGCATGACAAGGGTCAAAATGCCAATCTACATATGAGCCATACATCAGATACTTTTGGATATGTTTGCCTAATGAAGACTCAAATCAGACTGCGCATCCATGCATTCTTATCAATCTTCATTGTCCACATGAAGAAACTTTGTCTACCTGAAGCGCACCCTATAAAGATCCTGGTTAGACTGCACGAATGCACAAGCTTGTCTTAATCTTCGCTGGGCGCACACGTCTGAACAAAACTTTTCTGATGATGTGATATATATTCTCAACATGTCCAAGTTTCAAGTTTGTAATCCTCACAGTCTAGGAGGATATAGTATCAATTAATTACACACATGGATGCATGGACACACAGATGGACAGATGAATGGATGACAGACTGAAAGCATAGCTCAGACATAGCTCCAGATATAGTAAATGTCCTAAAGATTTGAACACTTTATTTGATATTTTCTAGTCTTAAATTTTGCTTTTTATGTAGTTTTTTTTTTTTCTTAAAATGATTAGTGGAATGGCAAACATTGTAGACCCTGATCAGACTGCTCCTTCAGAAGCAGTCTGATCTGGGTCTGCATTGTTTGCAAATGTCATTTTGTCAGACACTTTGGTGTATGAAATTTTAGGACATTTACCATAAGAGGGTGCATCAACATAATATTTTTCTTATTTCTCCATGAAAACATATATAGTCTAACCTGTGTTAAGCAAGCACATAAGGGAAGACCAAAAAGTGGTTGTTTAAGACATGTGCTTGCATAATACATGTAAATTTTCATTTAATAGACTTTTTAAGGGGTCCAAAAATATGGCCTCTTAATAGAGATGATTGCTTTAATACAGGTGGTCTATAAGACTGTCTGACTGTATTGTGACACTTATCAGAAGTGCCTCACTCAGGCACTTCAAATGAGTACCCACAATATATGTTCCCAAGGAGAAATAAGAAAAACATCAACAATTTTCAGCTGAACAAAAAGAAAAAATCTTATCTGGAGTGGTAAGACTAAAAGCATAGCTAAATTGAACTAAAAATGTCTGGAATCGTGTACTGTTCAGGACCTACCCTTTGACGCTGGATGTGACTCCCAATGGTTGTAAGTACCCCCTTGTCTATTTCCAGGGTATTTGTTATATACCTCGGGTCTAAGTTGCGAATAATGACTAGCTCCAGAAGGTCCATGTGGCATATGTTCACCAAAATCACGTGTTCCAGACTGTGAATAACTGTTTTGGTATGACTGTTGATGTGAATACTGGCTTTCATATGATCTTTGCGAATAATGAGTTTCATGGAATCTTCCACGTGGTTGTTGGGAATAGTGGCCTTCATAGGGTCTTTGACTGTAGAAATTACTTCCGTGTGGCCACTGTGAATACGGCCTTTCGGGCTGCCTGTGCTGTGAGGGATGACCATATCTGTCAAAACCATGCTGTTGATTCCGACCAAACCCAGGTCTAAATCTATTTCTAGCTCTAGGGGTGAGAAGAAATTCATCATCATCATCTTCATCATCATTGCTCTGGTGTCTTCCTGACATACTTCTATCCTCTAAGATCTACTTATATCTGAAACAACAGCATACCGGTATAGCTCCAAAAATTATCAATATACTTATAGCACCAGACAATGTATTTTTTTTTTCAGATGAAATGTACTGATGTTTTTCTTATTTCTCCATGAAAACATAATGTTGTGGGTACCCATAAGAAGCACCTCACTGAGGTGCTTCTGATGAATACCCACAACATATGTTTTCATGGAGAAATAAGAAAAAACATCATGTGGATACCCCTCTTATCTGGAGCTATAATATTCTTTTTTTATTTCTCCACAAAACCACATCTTGTGGGTACTTACTAGAAGCCCCTTAGCAAGACATTTCTAATACATGTAGTACCCACATTCTGACCAAAGTTCATGATGATTATATTAACAAGTAAGACAATATAGCATGCCAATAAAATGGACCATGAAATATACATCAAGGTCAAATATGAATGACTGCACTCAAGAGGCTATGCTAAGATGTATGCATGTGCTAAGTATCACTGGCCGTAGGACCAATAATTACTGAGAAATTGACCTAAATGCAAAAACTTAAAAGTCAGTGGACCGTGGAATATACGTCAAGGTCAAATACAGATGACTGCATTCAATAGGCCATGCTAAGATGTCTGCAAGTGCCAAGTATCACTGCTGTAAGACCAATATTTACTGAACAGTTACTGACCTAAACAGAAACACATAAGAAAGTCGATGGACCATGAAATAAAGGTCGTAAGTCACCCAAGTTCAAACTTGACCTAGAAATCATCAAGACAAACATTTTGAGCAAGATTCATGATGATCGCATCTGCTTAGGACCCTTTGGTTTCAGAGAAGTTTTTTCTTTAAGTCTTTAGCTATATAGCTCTTTATTAATAAATCATGGTATATAGACGTTACGTAGCCTGTATGTGCAAAAATGCGTTTCTGGAGACCTATTTGTTCTAGCAATGTAGCCTATCTGTAGTAAACAATAAAATCGGCGAGCAGGACGTTGAAAAGGTAAGGTGAATAAAAGTTATGGTCATTTATATCAATGCAACCTCAATGCTACGGAACTCTAACGATATGTATTTACTTAAATTAAACTGTGTTAGTCTCACGAATTATGGAGAAATACTTTAAATATGCTACAGAAATCGGAACAGACATGTCAGCTGAAGGCCAGATGGTGACAAAAACACCATTTTCAGCTGTTTTAAAATGTTTCCCACCCTTTTTTCGGTGGTATATTGAAAATATCTGTTGAACAAATATTTGGTTACAATCTATATTTACATTTCAAATTAAAAGCGTGAAATTTGGAAAATAAATGGAGAGTGATCCTATTTGTTTCTGACTATGGGGTCTAAACACTAATATGGCTAGGAAGCCTATTTGTATGCAAACATGGACTCGAAGGATATCTAATAATTGCCTATGTATTTATGAACTGTTGTTGGATTCTATTCAGTTTTATCTTTGCCTGAGAAATAGGTCTGCTCCAGCAGTCACTTGTTGAGTGATACATCACACTTTCGTTTATTTATTTATTTTATGTTTTATTTTAATTTTTTATTTATTTATTTTATTTTATTTTTTTTTTTGGGGGGGGGGGGGAGGGGGTGTGGGGGAGAAGGGGGAGGGTGGCAGGGGGCACAGATCATATCACGAAAGTGGAGGTTTGTTGAACAGAGTGCGATAATTTACTGTACGCCTTGACACAGTGTTCAATAAATCACAATGAGCGCATCGATGTTATCTCTTCTTGTTGTTCAGTTATATATTTCAGTGCAGGGGTCTCAGGGTGCAAAACCATAACAGGAACAACCCTTGCACCTGCGTCCATGCGTCGTTTACTGTCCGTTATTTATGTTTTATCGTCCGTCTTCCTTGCTGTAGACGAGTCAGGGAGAGGAAAATATGCTGAATCATAAGTTTATAATTTTGAACTCCTTGGTCTAAATCAGCTCTAATCGCGGCCTCCTAGGGTGTTACCCAGGTTGGCATTTCTTATTAGACTTTTCAACTTGTTTGAGTGGCAGCAAGTTTTATATCTTGGGTTGGATTCGTTCAAGTTTGTAGTTTCTTACAATTTCGACAACTCTAAAATAGATACCTCTGATGTATATCTTCTATGTTTGTCAGTCAGTGGGAGATAATAAGTTTCAGGGTGTTAGTTGTTAGTGCGTCCTGTTTGGTTTGCATGGCGCAGGACCGCAGAATGTGTTTATGTAATGTAACACCATTATATTTCGTCCCAGCGGTACACAGGCTGTTAGTGCAGTATAATATAAAACTATTATATAGGGAAAGTGTTGAGGAGTGTAAAGAGAGAGGAAGTAAAAAAAAACAACAAGAGGCCCATGGGCCACAACTCGCTCACCTGAGTGAAACCGCCACTGCAGATATGCAGATGGCATGCAACATTTTTCCAATACTCTTATGACAAGGCAATGGATTAAACAGTTTTTGAAATATCTTGCTTACAAGGTTAAAATGCTGAAATTTTCAAAACGTCACAAGTAAAACAAGTCACCCCCAATGCCTCCTACTAACTTTCGAGTCAAATGGCATTTCGGTGCAGCAGAACAAGTGAAAAATAGATTTTCAAGATGGTGGCCATCTTGGATTTCCGATCGGAGCAATTATAGCTATTTTTGATCTACAAGTCACCCGGATGCTTCCTACTAAGTTTCGAGTCAATTGGCTTTTAGGTTTAGGAGAAGAAGCGAAAAATAGATTTTCAAGACGGCTGTCATGGCGGATTTCCAACTGGCACGATTTTAGCTATTTTTGATCTACAAGTCATCCCGCTGCTTCCTAGCAAGTTTGGAGTCAATTGGCCTTTCGGTTCAGGAGAAGAGGCGAAAAATAGATTTTCAAGATGGCTGCCATGGCGCCCATCTTGGATTTCCAATCGGCACGATTTTAGCTATTTTTGATTTATATGTCACCCCAATGCTTCCTAACCAGTTTACAGTCAATTGGCTTTTGGGTTAAGGAGTAGATTTTCAAGATGGCTGCCATGGCGGCCATCTTGGATTTCCAACCCAACGATTTTAGCTATATTTGACCTACAAGTCACCCTGATGTTCCTAGCAAGTTTGGAGTCAATTGGCCTTTCGGTTCAGGAGAAGAAGTGAAAAATAGATTTTCAAGATGGTGGCCATCTTGGATTTCCGATCAGAACGATTTTAGCTATTTTTGATCTACAAGGTACCCTGATGCTTCCTACCAAGTATTGGCCCAGGGGCGTAGGAGGAGTAGGCTTTTAAAGCAATTGTTGACGCCGCATGCCGCACGCCCCATGATGGACGGCCGACATTGACTGACCACAATAGCTCACCATGAGCACTTCCTGCTCAGGTGAGCTAAAATTCTGACTGAGCAAATTTGGCTCAGTGGCTTCAGAGGAGAAGTCATATGAAATTCTCAATAATTTTCCCATACATATGTTATGGGGCTCATACAATTGCATAGGGAAGCAAACCTGACCTTGCTGTAAAAAGGTCAAATGTCAACGTACAACAATCTTTTTAGCAACTTTGGTAGATCTCCTGTCCCTGATGATTTGTGCACAGATTCAGCCCCAAGACATCCTCAGTTCTGGAGAAGAAGATTTTTAAAGGGTTTTACCATATATGGGCATGGCGGCCATCTTGGTCAATGAACCGCGACCATTTTAGCAATCTTTCGTTCCCCCCGACTTAAGAAGGCTCAATATAAAATTTGAGCAAGTTTGGCTCAGTGGCTTCAGAGAAGAAGTAATTTAAAATTCTCAACAATTTTCCTATTCAAATGTATGGGGCTCATACAAATGCATAGGGAAGCAAACTTGACCTTGCCATAAAAAGGTCAAATGTCAATGTATGACAATTCTTTTAGCAACTTTGGTAGACCTCTCATCCCCAATGATTTGTGCAAAGATTCAGCCCCAAGGCATTCTCGGTTCTGGAGAAGAAGGTTTTTTAAAGTTTTTACCATATATGGGCATGGCTGCCATCTTGGTCAATGAACCGCGACAATTTCAGCAATCTTTTGTTTCCCCACCCTAAGGTGGCTCCATATGAAATTTGAACAAAATTGGCTCAGAGGCTTCAGAGGAGAAGTCATTTGAAATTCACAACAATTTTCCCATTCAAATGTATAGGGCTCATACAAATGCACAGGGAAGCGAATTTGACCTTGCCGTAAAAAGGTCAAACGTCAACGTACGACAATTCTTTTAGCAACTTTGGTTGACCTCCCGTCCCCGATGATGCGTGCAGATATTCAGCCCCAAGGCATCCTCGGTTATGGAGAAGAAGATTTTTTAAAGGTTTTTACCATATATGGGCATGGTGGCCATCTTGGTCGACGGACCGAGACCATTTTAGCAATCTTTCGTTCCCCCACCCTAAGGAGGCTCAATATGAAATTTGAGCAAAACTGGCTCAGCAGTTTCAGAGGAGAAGTCGTTTGAAAATGTTAACGGATGGACGCACAGACGGACACGACGGACAAAAAGTGATCACAATAGCTCATCCTGAGCATAGCTCAGATGAGCTAAAAAGAAACGGGAGAAAAGGGGCGGGGTGTGGATAACCACTTAGCAACTATGGTGGGGGTGGGGCTTGGTGCACTGCACGAGCATTTGTCCGTCTCCGTTTTGCTTGTGATTGTATTCTTAGAGCTTGTGTGCCCCTTGCTTTTTCGATGTGTATGAGCGAGGAACTTAGGATACTGTGCAGTCTGGCTGTTTTGGTAAGGGGTTATTAAAGGTATTAGTTAGTATATAGCCTGTCAGCTACCTGTACTCTATGGTAAGAATGTTAGTTGTAAAGGTTGCTCCTTCTCTTGCTGTTCCTCGCTCGAGTTCCAACAGTGACCCATCGTTGTTTTCGTGTTGCAGTGCTCGTTACACCTACTGAACACGGTAAGGACAGATTGTAGTAAACTCTCCAGACAAGGCAGAGACTCTTTTGTAGACCTACATTTAGCACTCAAGTTCTGTAGTCAATACTTTCAAATTTGCCCTAAAAGACGCCTTATGTTTTGCGAGCAGAGTGATGCTTAAGACATTTTTTTTATCTTGGTATGTTTTGTTTATATTTTTATTTGATTTACACATATAATAGGTTTTATTTTTGTTATACGGTCATTCCCCGAAACAAACCCCATTTATATGGGGACACGGTCGTATGATTTTGATTTTTTTTTTATATATATAATTTTTGAGGCCATACACAGCTATGACATTTGTATTACAATACAATACAATACATGCGATGACGTTTACTATATACATGGATAGGGGGTTTTGAGGAAAATGGTTTTGGTCACCCGAGGTTCTGTATTTCTACAAACTGTTTGCTTTAGTTTAAAAGTGGATAAAATTGCCATCCAAACACATGCACTTTCATTTTCCACATTATTCAGTGTGACTATTAGACCCGAAATATTTCCCTTGCTCTGTTAAAAATTCGTATAAAATTGGATTTATTTCATCGCTAGTTGAATTTCTGACTAGTTTTATGCATGTGACACAAGTTTTATGGTCGGTTGCCCTAACTTCATCTCTGTCTTACATTCGTCCCCTTGTTGGGACTAAAACGTTTGGTTCACAAGTTTGTGGGTTAAAAAAGTGGTGCTTGGTAAAAAGATAAACAATAGGTTAAAAAAAAGACTTGCTTAACATAATGGTCTAGCAGTCTATCGGAGCAAATATTTGTTTCAAAAGCATTAGCAAACATATTAACAATTGTTGCTTAAGGGGATGACAGTCTAGATTGGTTGAAAATTTGTAAAAATACCGTAAAATAAAGAAATATTGTCACTTTGCTTGAAAAATAACGGATGTAATATGAACAGACTTTCTGGTAAGCTGTTTCCCTGTAACATTTAGGTCTCCTTAGCCATGTGTGCAAATCATTATCCTGTGCCACAAAATGCACATTTTTGTCAAAGCAAATAGGCTCAAGATATGTCACTAATTATAAAATTCTTATTTCCTGCTCACATATGCATTTCACAAGTGGGGAGAATTTAACAGTTGACTAAGAACAAGTGAGTTTTGTTCCCAGCTGAAGACTAAGTAGTATAATTAGAATGACTCTTTTCATAGGCTCAAACATGTAAAATCAGCAACCCAATTTCGCAAATGCCATTTAGATTTCAAGGTCTCGTGAACAAAATTAGATTTCTTTAAGCATATCACATTTAATAAGTTAGAGTTATAAAAGTTCCATAGCGTTCGAGTATTTGTGACTTACATTGTAAATATGTTGTTGTTAGTGACCAAATTCTTACCCCCTCCCTGTCATGGTCTGTTTACTACAGATAGGCTACATTGCTAGAACAAAAAGGTCTCCAGAAACGCATTTTGCACAGTTCGGCTATGTAATGTCTATATACCGTGTAAATGACCCCAAGGCATGGCCAATTTGGACTCTAGGGGCACGGTTGGCAGGATTTATGTAGGAGACCACTAAACATTGCTACATAACAAATATATAAGCTGTGGGCGTCATTGTTTCAGCGAAGATTTTTTTAAGTTTATTCCATTATAAGTCTATTGGAATTAATGACCCCTGGGCGGGGCATGGCCTATTTCAACCCCAGGGGCATGGTTAGCAGGATTTATGAAGGAGACCACTAATCATTGCTGCATACTAAATCTGTTAGCTCTGGGCCTCATGGTTTCAGAGGAGACTTTTTAAGGTTCTTTAGCTATACCGTTCTACATAAACATATGACAGCCGGGGGTGTACCCACTTTGGACCCCAGGGGCTTGATTGGCAGGATTTAAGTAGGGGACCACTACACATTGCTACATACTAAATATTCCCCATTATAAGTCTATGGGAGCTATATGGGCATGCTGGCCATCTTTTTATGGACCATGACCATTTGTACATATTTTCAATCCCCCTTTAACACAAGGCTCCACATGAGGTTTGAAGAAATTAGGGCCCAGAAGTTTCAGAGGAGAAGTCGTTCAAAGATGTGAACGGATGGACGGACAGACGGACGATGGACAACAGACTACAAGTGATCACAATAGCTAATGCTTGGCCTTCGGCTCAGGTGAGCTAAACAAAAGTGCCACGATGACCCTGTAACACTCACCTGAGTATCAAAGCCCTTAGAAAACCTGACCCATAAATGATCGAGGTAAACATTCTGACCAAGATACATGATGAGAATATTAACAAGTAATACAATGTAACATACCTAATGGACCATGAAATATAGATCGAGGTAAAATATGACTGACTGCACTCAAGAGGCCATGCTAAGCTGTATGCATGTGCTAATTACCACAGGCTGTAGGACCAATAATTACTGAGAAACTGATCAAATGCAAAAACTTAACAAAGTCAGTGGACCGTGGAATATAGGTCAAGGTCAAATATTGATGAATGCATTCAAGAGGCTATGCTACGAGTGCTATGTCTGCAAGTGCCAAGTATCATTGCTGTAGGACCAAGTTACTGAGAAACTGACCTAAATGGAAAACCTTAAGAAAATCACTGGACCGTGAAATATAGGTCATAAGTGACCCCAGGTCAAAACTTGACATTTTGAGCAAGATTCATGATGATTGCACTTGCTTAGGGCCCTTTGGTTTCAGAGAAGTTTTTTCTTTAAGTATTAGCTATATAGCTCTATATTAACAAATGACCGCCAGGGTATGGTCAATTTGGACTTCAGGGACAGGGTAGGTAATGTTTATTTGGGAGACCACTTATACACTAAATGGCTACATACTAAATATAATATATAAGCTGTGGGTCTCATGATTTCAGAAGAAGATTCTTTAAGTTCCCCCCACCCTCCACATTATAAGTCTATGTGAGCTAATGACCCCCGCGTGGGGCGTGACCAATTTGGACCCCAGGGACATGGTTAGCAGGATTTATGTAGAAGACCACCAAACATTGCTACATACTAAATATGTTAGCTCTTGGCTTCATGGCTTCAGAGAAGAATTTTTTTGAGGGTTCTTTAGCCAAGTTCTATATAAACAAATAACCCCCTGTGGCATAGCCAGTTGGGCCCCGGTGGCTTGATTGGCAGGATTTATGTAGGGGACCACTAAACATTGCTACATACTAAATACATAAACTGTGGACCACATGGTTTCAGAGAAGAAGATTTTTTTTAAGTTTTTTTTTTTCCATTATAAATCTATAGGAGCTAATAACCCCTTGGACATGGCCAGTTTGGGCAATAGGGGTTTGATTGGCAGGATTTATGTAGGGGACCACTAAACATTGCTACATACTAAATATATACCGTAAGCTGTGGTCCTCGTGCTTTCAGAGAAGAAGATATTTTTAAGTTTTTCCCATTATAAATCTATGGGAGTAAATGACCCCGGGGGCATGACCAATAAGGACACCAGGGGCATGGCTGGCAGTATTTATGTAGGGGACCACTAAACATTGCTACTTACTAAAATAAGCTGTGGGTCTCATGGTTTCAGAAAATAGTTTAAGTTTTTCCCATTCTTAGTCTATGGGGGGCTAATGACACCCCGCATGGCCATTTTAGACCCCGGGGCTTGAATGGCAGGATTTATGTAGGGGAAATACATAAGTGTGGGCCTCATGGTTTCAGAGAAGAAGAATTTTTTTTTTTTGATCATAGGGCTAAGGGAGCTAATGACCCCCTGGTGTGGACAATTTTGGACCCCAGGGGCATGGTTGGCAGGATTTATGTAGGAGACTACCAAACATTGCTACATTCTAAATCTTTTAGCTCTGGGTCTCATGGTATCAGAGAAGAAGATTTTTGAAGGTTATTTAGCTTTATAACTCTATAAACAAATGAGCACCTAGGGTATGGCCAATTTGGACCCAAGGAGTTTGGTTGGCAGGATTTATGTAGGGGACAACTAAATGTTGAAACATACTAAATATATAAGCTGTGGGCCTCATGGCTTCAGAGAAGAATTTTTTTTTTTTTTTTTCCATTATTAGTCTATGGGAGCTAATAACGGCCAGGGCATGGCCAGTTTGGACCCCTGGGGCTTGATTGGCTGGATTTATGTAGGGGACCACTAAACACTGCTACATACTATATATATAAGCTGTGAGCCCCGTGGTTCAATGAAGAAGATTTTTTACGTTTTTCCCATTAATAGTCTATGGGAGCAAATGACCCCTTGAGCGTGGCCAGTTTGGACTCCAGAAGCATGGTTGGCAGGATTTATGTTAGGGACCACTCAGCATCGCTACATACATTATCTGTTAGCTCTTGGCCTCATGGTTTCAGAGAAAAGATTTTTGAAGCTTCTTTAGCTTTATAGCTCAATATAAACATATGACCCTGCTGGGGTGTGGCCAGTTTGGAGCCTGGGATCTTGATTGGAAGGATTTATGTAGGAGACCACTTAACATTGCTACATACTAAATATATAAGCTGTGGGCCTCATGGTTTCAGAAAAGAAGATTTTTTTTTAATTTTCCCATCATTAGAATATGAGAGTTAATGACTCCTAGGGCATGGCCAGTTTGGACCACAGGGGCTTGATTGGTAGGATTTACGTTGGGGATCATTAAACATTACTACATTCTAAATATAAGCTGTGGGCCTCATGGTTTCAGAGAATATTTTTTTAAGTTTTTTCCCACAATAAGTCTATGGGAGCTAATGACCCCTGGATGTGGCCAATTCTAACCTAAGGGCTTGATTGGCAGGATTTATGTAGCAGGCCACGAAACATTGCTACATACTTAATCTGTTAGCCCCCGGGGTGTGGCCAGTTTGAACACTAGGGGCTTGACTGGCAGGATTTATGTAGGGGACCACTAAACATTGCTATATACTAAATGTATAAGTTGTAGGCATCATGGTTTCAGAGAAGAAGATTTTTTAAGTTTTTCCCATAAGTCTATGGGAGTTAATGACCCCTGGGCATGGCCAGTCTGGACCCCAGGGGCTTGATTGGCAGGATTTATGTAGGGGACCACTAAACATTGCTACATACTAAATATATAAGCTGTAGGCCTCATGGTTTCAGAGAAGAAGATTTTTAAAGTTTTTCCCATTATAAGTCTATGGGAGTTAATGACCCCCAGGGTGTGGCCAGTTTGGACCCAAGTGGCTTGATTGGCAGGATTTATGTAAGAGGCCACCAAACTTCGCGACATACTTAACCTGTTAGCTCTCTGCCTCATGGTTTCAGAGAAGAGATTTTTGAAGTTTCTTTAGCTATATAGCTCAATAGAAACATATGACCCCCTTGGGTTTGGCCAGTTTGAAGCCCAGGGGCTTGATAGACAGGATTTTAATTTTATGTAGGGACCACTAACACTGCTACAGAGGTCTCGGAAACGCCGAATCTGGCATATTTTTACGCCTATTTTTGCTTTTGTACGCGTAAAATTTCCTTCCAAGGATTCTCATTTACGCTCTATTGCCACCGGACGTCCAACTGAACTTCAAAGACGTACCGCGGACTTCCGAAATTTCTTTTGTCCGTCGAAATCGATACCCGAGATGTCCAAAAATTGTCAAAATGCCTGCCCACTTTTAACGAGTTGTATGATGTTTGCCCCGCCTACTTATTGGAAATTCGTTACCTGTGTTGACTGAGCTTTAAGGACATCCCACTTTCCGCTTGTGGGAGTTTTATTGACATCGGAGTCAAGCGTCGCGGCACCCTTTTGATGGCTGCGTGATCACTGTGTGTATTTGTCACGCGTGCTGAGTTGATTAATTGATGTTTGTATAATTAAACTTTCTTCTGCGACTTCCGAAAATATTCGGTGAAATTATATGAAGATATTATTATTTTTAAATATTCACGTCTTAAAATCTTAATTTATTATTTCGCTAAGAATGTGTGTCGTCTGTAAACACCTCAACACTTCCGGGAGTTACCGAGTGAAATTAAATAAATAATTAACAATTATGCACAGAACGCAAATTTAAATCTATTCGAATTTAGAAGCTTATGTTTGTCATGACAACAAAAGCAATTTTTCAAATGAGAAGAAAACATATTTTTCGTCAAAATTTTTGGAAAACCCGTTTCTAAATTCGTAGCCTTGTTCCGGCTGCGCTGTTTACCAGCGCGGAAAAGATGCAAAGTAAGTCTAAATATAGGCAAATTGCGATGGTTTTGCTTGCTATTCTCCGCGAACGAACGTATTGCTGTTGGTAACTCATCGAGAGCTGCCGTTTATTTGTTTGTTGTTGCACGAGTCGGAGCCGTTTTCCCGCAATATTTGTGAAGTAAGCAACTCGCTCGCTCGTGTTGATCAGCTTCAATCCGAGCAAATATTTCATTAAATACATTTCTGCAAAATAATTTCAGCATAGTTTGTTTTTAAGAAAACATGTTTTGGGTGTTTTCTCTCATGTATTTTCTTTTCTTTTTTTCTTTCTCTGGGCTTTGAAACGAACGCGAAGTTGGACCAATGTTGATGCTTTCTCTAATGTCCGACATACAAGTACAGGCTTTCCAAAAAGATGCGATCGAATTTTAATAAGCGATAAGGATATGTTTAAAACACATCTAAGAGAAGTGTATATCATGATGATTCTGTGTGACACTGAATTAAGAACCTCTGTTCTACTAAGAAATGGCAGACCACTGCAGCAGGGAAAAAAGTGGGACTTCCTAGATTTTCCTGTGGGACTTCCAAATTTGAGGGGTAGGAAGTCTGGGACTTCCTGAGTCTGGAAGTTAATGGAAGTCCTGTCACTATTTCCTAAGCCCCAAAAGCTTTTGGATCCTTACCAGACACTCAGTGGTCAAGGTTAACTATGTTGCAAAAATTAAGTTGTCCAGACAATGTCCTTAAATATTAAGTTTTCATATTTAGCCGAAAACTCCAAGTTTTCTAGGTCAAACTACTATTTTTCAATTTTAACTCCAACTTTTCTCAGAGATGGATTCTTAAACTCCTGCTTTCAAAATCCTAGTGAGAACTCTGCTGCTACATACTAAATATATAAGCTGTGGGACTCATGGCTTCAGAGAAGAAGATTTTTTTAAGTTTTCCCATTATAAGTCTATAGGAGTAAATAACCCCCGGGTGTGGCCAGTTTGAACCCAAGGGGCTTGATTGGCAGGATTTATGTAGGGGACCATTAAACATTGCTACATACTAAATATATAAGCTGTAGGCCTCGTGGTTTCAGAGAAGAAGATTTTTTCCCATTATAAGCCTATGGAAGCTAATGACCCCCGTGGCGTGGCCAGTCTGGACCCCTGGGGCTTGATTGGCAGGATTTATGTAGGGAACCACTAAACATTGGTAGCTAGTAAATATAAGCTCTGGGCCACATGGTTACAGAGAAGAAGATTTTTTTTTAATTTTTTCCCATTAAAAGTCTATGGGAGCTAATGACCCCTGGGGCATGGCCAGTTTGGGCCCAAGGGGCTTGATTGGCAGGATTTATGTAGGGGACCACTAAACATTGCTACATACTAAATATGTAAGCTGTGGGCCTCATGGTTTCGGAGAAGAAGATTTTTTAAGTTTTTCCCATTGTAAGTCTATGAGAGCTAATGACCCCTGGGCTTGGCCAGTTTGGGCCCCAGGGGCTTGATTGGCAGGATTTATATAGGGGACCACTAAACACTGCTACATACTAAATATATAAGCCATGGGCCACATGGTTTCTGAGAAGATTTTTAAAGTTTTCCCCATTATAAGGGAGCTATAATATATGGGCATGGTGGCTATCTTGATTTACGGACCAAGATCATTTGTATATACTTTCAATCCCCCTTTAACACAGGGCTTCACACAAAGTTTGAAGAAATTTGACCCAAGGGTTTCAGAGGAGAAGTCGTTCAAATGTGTGAATGGACGGACGATGGATGGAGTGATCACAATAGCTCCTACTATTATTTTCGTTTAGTTTATGTCTATTCTATTTTTAGATTCTGCCAATCCACGTTATTTGGATGAAAAAGAAGAATAATGGGAAACATAAACAGTTTCTACATATAATAGTGATTCAAATTAATTTTAAATATCTTCTTGCAACCTCTGTCAAATGCTCAGATTATAAAACATTGCCATTTGTTCACAAACTGGCAAAAACATATCCCTTTCGCGGCCGTGGCTTTCATACCTCTGTTGAATGGAAAACTGGATATAAAGTCAGAATTAAGCAAGTAATTATACAAATTTTAATTGTGAATACAGCATTTTACGTATATGGTAATAAAGGATTAAAAGAAATAAGTATCTTGAACTCGTTTGAACAAATACAATAAAACACTATATCAGGCTCGGCTTTTTTTGCTCGGCTCGGCAGCTCGGTCGTGGCTTTCATACCCGACCCTGACTGACTGTGTTGGGGTTTAATGGCACATCAACCTTTGTGGGTCATTTGGTGTCATCTCCCAAAGAAAAGAGATAGTAGAGGAGATGAAAGAGTGAGACAGGGAAGAAAGAGGAACAGGAGTGAAACGGAAAGAAACAGAAGAAATAAAAAAATTCCCTTTTACCCTTACCTGCTACAAGGATAGTAAGCCTTGCCCAACTGTAAGCAAATATCAGTTGGACCCACCGATGACGAAAGATACACGACACCTTCGCCACACCCACCTACCCCCTAACTGTTCAAAAATGCCAGTCATACTTCCGGGTTCAAAGCTGTAGTCACCAGTCACAAAACCACGATTCTGAACCTTTTCTAATTCATCCTGGACAGCTATCCCATGTGGGACCCAAACAGCGGTACCTAGATTTACCGAAACGAAGCCGAAATTCCGAAATGAAACCGAAATACCGAAACGGGCTATTAAAAATATAGGGAAAATGCTGTTAGTTAGTAAATGCTGGGGCGAAATGGATAACGAAGTATTTTCCTAAATAAATATAATATATAAACACACATACAGTATAATAACCACACTAAAGAGGAAATTAAAATCAAATGAATAAGCCTCATTAATAGGACGCCTCCGAAATACTGGAACAGACTATTAAAAATATAGGGAAAATGCTGTTAGTCAATAATTGTGCGGCGATATGAATAAAAATATATTTTCTCAAATAAATACAATATATAAACATACATACAGTATAAAGTCTGAAGTGAGGAGGAAAATAATATCAAATGATTATGCCTCATTTACTGTGATGCCTCCGAAATACCGGAACGGACCATTAAAAATAGATACATGCTATTAAAACTCTTATTGTCCTTGTGCTTGTTAACGTAATTCTTTGTTTCATTCTATCAAAATTAGTCACATTGTGTCTCATTTATGCACATATGCATTTCAATTACTAAGAATATCAAAACAAAACCAGTGTCATAAATGTAAATTGAACTCTTTGCCTATATTTTTAATAGTCTGTTTCAGTATTTCGGTTTTGTTTCGGTATTTCGGTTACGTTTCGGTAAGTCTAGGTACCCCCCAAACAGGACAAGCATTTCATGTAGGTCCCAAACAAGGTTTCACAAAATTATCTCTCTAGGTCAGTTTATTCAGCAATTGTAAGTGAATAATTCATGTTTAATGCATGGAGCCCAGCTCAGAAAAAATTATAATTTTGAAGGTTTGTGATATTTTGAACAACTAGCAATAACCATAGCAAGACCAGCTCAGAATAAAAATAAATAAAAAAATATACAAAGTATTTTGGGATATTTTGCATAATCGTAATGTAGCAAGAACGTTTACTTGTAAACTGATATTTACCAAGCAGCAGAGGTCAAAGTTGTAAGTGTACGAATCTCAACGTCATTCTTTGAATGGTTCTACTTTCATTTTTATTTCTGTCCTACGTTACTCGTTAGAACTGTAAAGTATCTTTGCGTAGTCCGTCCTATAGAAATTCGCTACAAAACATGTTAATTTTTAACTGAACTGCGATACATTTACTTTACAGTGCTTCTCCATGCATCTCTTCAAAACATCTATTTATTTGAAACGTTCAATTTCAGTTTCGAATATCATCGATAATTCATTCAGCCATTTTGTTTGGATTTGAGACCGAGGCTATCTGCACGACGTCCGTGTCTGTCCGTTGAAACACCCCAAACCACACCAAAACAACCACAAATCACCCCAAATCACCCTTATATGGCTGGAAATGGTTGTGTAAGATAGACTAGGGTATAGTATGATGGACAATCATCTTCATTAATACACCAAACCATGTTTAAACCTATTATTTAAAGCACATCAAAAATACCCCAAACCATATCACTGGATCCAGGGGTGGGCAAAAGGGGCACATGCCCCCCTTCCCCCCAAGCGAAGCGACCGCTAGTCATACCTTGGCCCCGGTATTTTTCGATATTACACTCTTATGCATAAACTACCCAGATACCTGTGATTTCAAGAAAACAGGGAGTTCATAAATGATAATGAAAGAGCCATTAGTAAATGGCATGCTGTGATTTGTCAATAACTTGTTAGTATTGCCCTGCTGATAGGTAGCATATGACCAGTTACACAGGCTTCTGTCTTATAAATACATGATTTCACATCTTAATCTTCTTTTTATCTAGATAATGTAAATGTAGAGTAGAAGCGGTTTTATTTTGTTGTTCGAAGCGTTCTATCAATTTGTTTTCGAGGAGATCTTAATCCTAACCACTCTCTCTCTGCTAATTCAGCAGTCGACAAATTGATGACATTTGTCTTATTTTGCTCTTTAAACAGGATTTGACATTTCATGCAAATTGTCTCAGTTAAAAACCTGTTTTCTGACAAATATAAGAAAAATATTTCAAAATGTTGTCTGCTAAAATGTTACCCATAGAGCTAAGTGTTTATTTATTCAGCCTCATCACGAGAAACCCTGTCTTTGGAGTTACAACTAGGTATGAAATAGATCAGACTGCGCAGCTGCAGAGAAAAACTGGATACGTTGTACCATCTAAGCAGTGAACAGGAAATGAAGGCGCTGATCAGGCTATGCAGATGCAACAGATGCAACAGGCTGATCTGCGCCTTTGATGTTCGCAAAGGTATAAAACAGGTTTTCTTATGGCCAGGCTCTATTTATTTTTATTGCCTCCAGGGGTGGGCGAAAGGGGCACATGCTCCACCCCCCACCCCACCCCGGCATTGCAGAATAATGAATGATTTTTTTTTTGTGTGTATGTTCGGTGGATTGGTTGTCGTGGGGGGGGGGGGGGGGGGGGACATGGGAATTTGACACCCAGCTTTACCCCTACCCCACCCAATCCATATATATTTGTGTGGGTGTGGTAGCTGAAGGGACAGGCAGGTTATCCAGGATTCTGCATGAGTTACACTGGTAATTATCAAACTAGCCAGAATTATTTTTGCAGCTTAGAAATTACCTGCATATAAGGCGGAAGGTTTTATTTGTTTTGGAGTTTTACGGCCCAGTCAACATTATTTAGGTTATTTTTGAGCCGGTCAATTTACATAACCGCACTTCCTGGGCAGGCTTATACATAAGTGGTTAACCAGTACAGTGCACATTCTTTTGCCAGAAACTGACAACTGCCCTTCTTGAATCAGTGGGAGGGAGAGAATGATCCCACAAAAGAATGTTGCCCCAGCAGTTTTCGAACCCGCGACCTCCTGAAATTGACAGAAATATCACGAAAACATGCCTATATTATTTTGATTCCCTTTAACCCCACTTTTATATAGTAAAACTGGGGTTTGCAGGGGTATAAGTTATTTTTCTTATTTCTGCTCTAAACATGGACTGTGGGTACTCGTTAGAACCGCCTCGACGCCGAGGCGGTTCTAACGAGTACCTACAATCTATGTTTAAAACAGAAATATGAAAAAAATATCAGTTTTTTATCTGAATTTTTTTAATTTTTGGAGGAAACATTTTCTATATATTAGAATAGGCGTGTTTTCGTAATGAAAAAAAATACAATCAGCCTGCAAGATTAAAGAAAATGACTTGAAAATAGCATGGAAATGCACTCTCAGGCAATCCAATTAAAAAAATTCCCGGGAGAGGCCCCCGGACCTCCTTATAAGAGGGAAAACCCCCTCTCATACTCTCTCCCACTCGCGGCTTACGCCGCTCGATACATGCCTTAGGCAGTCAATGCCCCCCCGTCTTCAGATCTTCTGGGTCCAGTCCTGTACAAATGCAAAAGCTCCTCTGCATTATTCCTACATAATACATGTCTATTCATTCTTTTAATACAATCTACACCTTTTGTGCAATTGATTAATCGTTAGTACTTGTTAATTGCTGTAATAATCGATGATCGAATACCGTCTTTAACTCTTTAAATAATTGACTAATAGATGTGACGAGCAATCTTTCTTTCATGTGAATCTTCAAGTAAATTGATTATAATTATTCTTTGCGAAAGAAACAGAAAAAGAGCGAAAAAGAAAAATTAAATTTAAAAAAAAATGGATAAATAAATATGCAAAATAGGCAGTGTACGCT
Source organism: Anodontia alba (assembly GCA_964016985.1). Lineage (NCBI taxonomy): Eukaryota > Metazoa > Mollusca > Bivalvia > Lucinida > Lucinidae > Anodontia > Anodontia alba. The sequence continues at coordinate 68,931,596 of OZ024824.1, read as the reverse complement.
GACAGCGTCTTTTGAAGTTTTACAAATATTTATCACCCTTTAATCTTTCTGTGTCTTTTTTTCATATTCCGGCTCCAATGCTATATATATATACTGCTCAAAATAAGTAGGGGATATTCAACTATATCCTTCAATAGCAGGAAAATTACGACAGATGAACTGATTTTTTAATTAGGAATTCAAACTATAGATCCAAAAGAAAAAAATAATCCGCATAAATTTCTTTCACAGTAAATCACGTGACCCTCACTTTATCGTGAAATGTCATAGGGTCTGGCACCAGATTTCACAAAATCTGTTTTTGAGTCAGTATCGCGTTGGACCACCATTAGCAGCAAGACACGCAACACATCGTCTTCTCTAACTACCAACAAGACGTCTGATGTCATTTTGGGGAATGCGACGCCACTCTTCTTGCAAGACGTTGGCCAGTTCTTGAAGGTTCCTGGGAGCTGGTACGTGACCTTGAACTCTTCTACCAAGAATGTCCCAGATATGTTCTATAGGGGAAAGGTCTGGCGACATTGCAGGCCATGGCAGTGACTGGATTCCACGAGTCTGGGGGTGATTCAGCACAACATGAGCGCGATGGGCACGGGCATTGTCATCTTGGAAGCGAAAACGATTCCCATGGGCAGCTGCAAAGGGCACGACAAGTGGCTCAATGATGTTATCTCAGTAGTACACACCAGTAACTCTGCCCTGGCATAGTGAAGATCAGTTCGCTCATTGGTTGTGACACCACCCCAAACTGTTACACTGCCACCTCCATAACGATCATGTGGAAGGTTGGTTGCATCAAAATATCGCTCCCCTCGGCGCCGCCAAACCCCTTGTCGACCATCACAGAAGTCCAACATGAACCGTGACTCGTCGGAGAACATAACATGAGACCACTGGCCTGAGTTCCACCTCTGATATTGCCTAGCCCAGTCCCTTCTTGCCCGGCGACGACGAGCCGGCAATGGCAACACAATGTACGGCCTACGGGCGTTAAGACCTCGATCGTGCAGCCTGTTTCTCATTGTCTGAGTAGAGACCTGCACCCCTGTAACCTGGTAAAGTCGGCGCTGAAGCTGTGTGGCATTCTGGTGTCTGTTTCTCAAGGCTGATGTGACTAACAGGCGATCTTGTTGTCGAGTTGTTGCACGCGGGCGGCCGACTCTATGAATATCAGTGACATTTCCTGTCTGTTGATGACGATTCCATAACCGACTGATGACAGACTGTGAAACGTTTAGTTGTCTTGCCACATCAGCCTGCGTATTTCCGCCCTGGAGCAGACCAATTGCTGACCACCTTTGATTCTCAGGTAAGCGCCGCATAGCCAAAAACCTTCAAACTACCTTAAATAATATTACTACGTAACCTGTAGATAGCAAAAAAGCTAACAAATAACGCGCTTTTTCCTATTCGATATGGGTATGTGAAATTGTACATGCGACCCTTATGGATGACTGAACAGCAGTGTAATTTCAACGCTACGATAAATTCAATACCACTAATGATAACATGCGCATCAGTGCAGAGGCTGTCGATATAACAAATCGCCTTGTCTGTTAGTTTTGAAATAAATTCGTGTTAAATGCGATAATCTGAATATCCCCTACTTATTTTGAGCAGTATATATAAAGAAAAAACGTTCTTTAGGGTTTTAATATTTCTAACTAGGACATTATCTATTATTATATTGCGATTAATTTCTATTGCTCTGCTGTAGTGCCAGTTTCGATGTTCTATTTTGACAGTTACCTCGATTTTTATTCATGGTAGGGGTTACTTTGACGTTGATATCAAATATTCAGTGAAATCGCAGTCAGTTTTGGAGGGAAAAGGAACCGAACTAGTCTTAGAAACATTATTAGTCTGCGGGTTCGTAAATTTGTCATTGGCCTGTGGTGATAGTGGGCAGTGACATGTCTCATACAATACGTTACCCTATTCAACTATCATATTGTACCACCCTACATGTACATCTACCCCTACCCTACCCTATCATACTCTAACCCATATGTGCCTAGCTCCTCCTTTTTGGGGATATTTGCAAACAGTGAAGACCGAGATCAGACGACACAGAAAGTAAAAAAAAAGTACATGAAATTTCGTAAAACTTAAATTCAAAATTGATCTGTTCAAAGGCACGTGTGGACATTGGAAATCGGTGTAGATCCAGACCCGAAAGCCGCACTGATAAGTAAGGCAGTCTGCTAAGAGCGTGTTCAGTTGCTTGTTTACCTTTTACAGCCGTTGTTTACCGATTCTGTCAAAGGATAAACCTACCAATTTAATGTACTAAAACAGGTGAAGGTACTAACGAGATAATAAAAGCCGTTTGCTAAGAGCATGTGTTTTCACACTTCACCATTAATCACGTCAACAAGGTGATTAACAGATCAGAGCAGGTAAAACTTTATTTAATTTAATCAAAAGAATACAAACGAAGCCGACATCGACTAACAAAACAAATACTTTCTTTCTTTCCTTTCTGTCTTCGTTTTCCTTCATATATAAAAATGAATAAATAAAAAAAAAAAAAAAAAAAAAAAAAAAAAAGAAACAACTAAGCGGGGAAAAGGGTTCGTAGGGTTAAACGACTATAGGGAGTGGGGTGGGGATATTGTGGAGCGAAATGACGGGCATGTGCTGAAACGTCTACTCGCATGATGTCTATTCCCAAATGTCTATTCCAGAAAGGTCTGCTGTGACAAAGTTTCCATTCCCAAAATGTCTACTGTGCTTAAATGTCTACTCCCAAAATGTCTATACATCACATAATGTAGCAACTCATCAGGGTCTACACTGTTTGCTTAAAGGGCTCATCCAAGATTGTTTTCAAACGAAAATCTATAAGTTGACAGTATGTTATTTACATGTGTGTACATAATTATCTGTATAAAACGATAATGCCTAAACTATAGAGGTATAACCTTGCTCAGTGTGGTAGGTAAACTTTTTACAAGTGTTCTTAATACCCGTCTAAAAATGAGTGGGCTGAAAAATATTAGGTTTATGTCGAAGCACAGTTAGGATTTAGGAAAGGAATGAGTACAGTTGATAATGTCTTTGTTTTGCATAGTTTAATTACCCATTATGTTAATGAGAATAAGAAATTGTATTCTGCATTTATCTATTTTAAAAAGGCTTTTGACTTTGTTGTAAAGCATATCTTATGGTATAAATTAATTCAAAGTGGGGTGAGAGGGAAAATTTTAAATATTGTTCAATCCATGTACAGCAGTATTAAGTCTAGAGTAAAATTTGACAATAATGTTAGTGATGATTTCACCAGTTTCATGGGTGTACGACAGGGAGAGTATTTATCGCCTTTCCTATTTAGTATTTATTTGAATGATCTTGAAAATGAACTTATCTTACAAGGGACTGATGGTTTTGATTTGGGTATGTTAAAATTATATTTTCTCTTATATGCAGATGATATTGTTATATTTTCTGAAACTAGGGATGGGTTACAAAGAGGCCTGGATATTCTATTTGAATATTGTAACAGGTGGAAATTAACAGTAAACACTGATAAAACTAAGATTATTGTATTTAGAAAAGGTGGTTCCATACCTAGATGTATTGGTGTCAAATCAGTAAATGAGTACAGATTTTAATGCTTGGCCTGATAAAGTTTTATGGGCTTCATTAAAAGAACCTCCTGTTGTAAAAGTTATTCCCATATAAACAAATTTACTTGCAATTTCAAGCTTAACAAGCCATTTATTTTGATGCAAGAGTTTTCAAAATCGGCCTAGAAATAAGGAAGTTATGATAGTTTGAATATATTTAAAATGGCTGTCATAGATGCCGCCATACTGTAGGCTTTGTGACGTCACATGGCCCAACTTAAATATGCAAAACCAAATTATAAAGGGGTTTTAAGAATAATTTTGCTACAGATTTTTTTATAATCTTTTAATTCTAGTGACAAGCGTTTCCCTCAAGATAAACCAACTTTATGAGAATAACTACCTTTATGACACGAATTTTATTTTTTATGAAACCTCATTAAATATTCAAAATTGCGGCGCCCATTCCACCAATGTTAAAATATTCAGTTGTCTATAACGTACTTAATTTTCCACCGGTTTGATCAAATATAGGTTAAAATGCATTGTTTGTAAAGTTCTTTACTTTAAAGTACAATATATCTTTAAGGTTGCGCCCCCCTTTAATGTTAAATCGTGTTTTGTGGAAAAAAATCGGAACAAAAATACAATCGACTTGTCGTCCACTGAATTAGCTCCCAGAGAGTGGTAAAGGTTAACCTGGCAATCTTGATAAGAGACATTAGACAAAGAGAAACATATATGTACGATGTATCTACCAGATCAGTTTGTAAAAAAAAAAAAAAAAAAAAATCCTACACGTTTGTATTGTGAAGAAACTTGCAAAATGCAAAACCCCGTAAGATTGAATATAACTCGAACAATATACACCAAAATCTGCGAGTTTGGTTCAGTAATGAAACATATATATATATATATTTTTTTTTTCAACGAAATGAATATTTTTCACTGGAGTTTTTATCCCATATAGAGACCATTACTTCATTATAAAACTATGATATGTAAACTAAAATATCCAACAGAAATGTGCTTGAATGAGCATATATATATATATATATATATATATATATATATATATGAACTTTATGGACGTTTTCCACAGAACCTAATTTGCATACAATAGCACGAGTTAGTTGATATATATATATATATATATATATATATATATATATATATATATATATATATATATATATATATATATATATATATATATATTATATGAGCCAGAACATGAGAATAAGATTGCTTATCCCATAGGTGACTATCAAAAGTTCAGGCACAGACTGCGCATATAGTAAGTAAGGACCTTGAGGTAGATTCAAGCAATAATATGCATGTCTGTAGCCCTAATATGAGACTGCGCATGCTCATTTGAAGAACCACTAACTGGAAAACCAGAAGATCCTTTTTTCGTGGGCCGGCTCATACATTCCCTACTTTAGCAAACAGATGCGATGTACCCGTCAAGATTTGCGACCACCCTAGCGTTCAAGTCCATTTATGATCAATAACTATAACACCCACATTCGTCTTTCTTGGCACATATGCTTTCTACCTACTTTCTACCTAACATGGATTCATACAGTGCAGCATCATCAGTTTATGACCATGGCTTAATTTTCTCGGTTTAATGCCATATGATTTTTTTCATTTTTACTTCAACCCTAGCTCCATTATGGCATATTTGATTAGGCGTGTGCTTTCTCCCTTACATGGAAAGAAAACACTGCAGTCTCATATTATGATACCGACCTTTATTTCGCGGTCGAATGAGTCATTCTTTTTTTCTTTTCTGTTTTTTTCTCAGTTTAGCTTTTTGTAAAATGTATGACCTGCAGTCATCAAGCCTGGCATACATTTTATCCTAAACAGAGACGCAAACACTGCAGTATAATTTTATGATACTGACACACACGCCACGGCCTAATGTCATTTGTTTTGCATCCCTAACCTATAGTTATCTAACTGGGCATAAACTTCCTACCTAACAGATGTGGTTTCATTTTGTGACCATAACCTGCATATCACTAACCAATGACTTAGTAAATCTGTACACGCATTTTTAATGACCCTGTGTATCGGGACAGACAAGCATGCAAAAGCCTGATAGAGTTATCCCCTACCTCCACCCACACCCGATCCCCCACCCCCTGAAAGCGTAAAAGTGTATCCATTCCCCTTAAGACTAAGAAAACACGAGAATGAAGGCTGTATAGTTTCCACATTATGATCTCATGTATACTCCTTTAGGCCTAGCACTTTATTGATGATGAGCTTTAGAAAAAAACAATAAAAAAAAACAAAAAAAAAAAAAAACAAACAAAAAAACACTAATCAAACATTTCAGATTTCTTTTATTACCACCTGTACATGTTCGTCAATCTGCTGAACGGGGCCATAGCTGTTTATTTATTTCATTGATGGAGATGTTGGTGCCCCGTTCTTAAATAACGACGCATCAACCCTTGTCGTCAATTTGTGTCGTCTCTCAGAGAAAGGAAGAAAATGGACAGAAAAGCTAGAAGGGAGAATGAAAAAAAAAAAAAAAAAAAAAAAAAAAAAAAAAGATAAGGATGAGGGGGGAAAAAAGCGAATGGCAGCGCAGAAACATTATTGTACTGACATGCCCCACTCGCTCCACCTATGACAAGTACAGTCAACCTTTACCACCGCCCTACCACTCAACGTTGTTTTCTAGTGCCGCAATGGGACTGCTCCGACTTTCTTTGAATATGTACATTCAGTCAGGGGCTGTCTGGACCCTCGACACTGCGGAAATTAGGGGGAAAAAAAGAAGAAGAAAAAAAGTCGTTTTCTATAAAACCAGCGAATAAACATTCTCTGTAGATTATGACAGTGAACCCCTGCTAGCATTCTACTGAAATGTATATCGAATCATTATCGGCCCAACAGGAATCCTGTCGGCTGATAACGGCCCGACATACATTTAATCAGAATGCTAGCTGCGAATATTGCAGATGATCTTCCAAAATCATTATATGTAAAACCAAAGGAAAAACGCGGGTGTTTATTATTAGGTCGAGTGTTTCTGTTGTTGTTGTGCGGATTTTTAACGCTACCAGGCACCCGAGGCACATAGAGGCAGCGGCCTTTTCGAGTGTTTATAAAAGAGCCAAAGTATATATACACCAAAATTGTCCACGTAATTATCACTGACCAATGAATCCAGGGGTGAGTTGCATAAGGAAAGCGCTTTCATGTAGCGCTCTGTAGCGATTTGTCCTTGCTATGCAATGGTCTGTTTGTTTGGAGCGCTTTTTAAAATGTCTGCCAAAATGACACGATTTTCAAACTAGGAATTTCTCGTAAAAAAGTTGCTTCAACGATTGGTTTTGTGTTCTATGGTCATTTCTGCACAATGCACGTCATCTAAGGACAATAAAATAAATAAGAAACATATCATCTCTTAAAACGGACACTGACTACGTCGGGCGCCGCCATTTTGTTTTGTCTCGTTGTTATGCAACAGTCTACTTCAGATAGCGAGTCAGCTCCGAACACAGTTACAAAGCGCTACGAAGCGCTTTTTGGTAACGTACCGTTGCATTGCGAAGCGCTACAAAGCGCTCTGTAACGCTTGCCTTGTGCAACTCGTCCCAGGTAAAGATTATTGACAGCCGCGCTATTCTTGTCGCTGTGACATCAGAGTGCTGTGTGAAGAGGGTTATCTCTTAAACCGGGCCTGGGATCAGTGCGGAGACATTGACAAACAGTGCAGACCTAGATCAGACGCTACAGAACGCGACCTCTAATCAAGGTTTACACTGTTTTCCCTAGGTTTACAGGCATTTAAGGGTGAAATGAAACAGTCTTAAATCCTCGTTTAGGACCATTTACCCAGTCTGTATTCGGAGAGAAGCGACCCACCAACGCTGTCAGTGCTCTGACGATAATGCGGACGATTTAATGGTTTAAACAGAAACATATACCTGTAAAGAACAGCTCCAGAAAAGGCGCTTATATAACCATATAAAGTTTTCTTATTTCTCCACGAACACACACATGTTGTGATATACACATTAAACTGAGTGTCGGTGGCGGATCCAGAGGGGTTTTAGTGTGTGTGTTTGTGCTGGTTGCGTGGGGGGGGGGGGGGGGGGGGGCGGAGGGGGGAGGGGCTCAGTCGAATCCCCATGTGTCCAAATTGGAATGAACTTTGAGGAAAATGCTGACAGAACAGTCAAATCGACCCCACCCCCTTTTCCCTCAACCTTAGCAAATTTGAGCCCCCTGTCTAAAAATCCCGGATCCACCCGAGTGTCATTTATAAGCGCTTTTAACGCATATCGGCAACATATACACGGCGCTTCCAATGAGTTCCACAGATTTCAGCAATTGTCTAAATGTGGTAATCAAATATATGTAGGTATTTTCTCACCAACTTTTACAATAGATTTCCTGACTGACTTTATGCTTTTAAATGTATAGATAGCTGCTGTCTTATTCACTTGAAATAAATGGAATGGGTCTATTGATTAAACGGAATGATCTCTATGCACACGTCCATTGAAAAAAAGCCAAAGTATATATACACCAAAATTGTCCACGTAATTATCACTGACCAATGAATCCAGGGGTGAGTTGCATAAGGAAAGCGCTTTCATGTAGCGCTCTGTAGCGATTTGTCCTTGCTATGCAACGGTCTGTTTGTTTGGAGCGCTTTTTAAAATGTCTGCCAAAATGACACGATTTTCAAACTAGGAATTTCTCGTAAAAAAGTTGCTTCAACGATTGGTTTTGTGTTCTATGGTCATTTCTGCACAATGCACGTCATCTAAGGACAATAAAATAAATAAGAAACATATCATCTCTTAAAACGGACACTGACTACGTCGGGCGCCGCCATTTTGTTTTGTCTCGTTGTTATGCAACAGTCTACTTCAGATAGCGAGTCAGCTCCGAACACAGTTACAAAGCGCTACGAAGCGCTTTTTGGTAACGTACCGTTGCATTGCGAAGCGCTACAAAGCGCTCTGTAACGCTTGCCTTGTGCAACTCGTCCCAGGTAAAGATTATTGACAGCCGCGCTATTCTTGTCGCTGTGACATCAGAGTGCTGTGTGAAGAGGGTTATCTCTTAAACCGGGCCTGGGATCAGTGCGGAGACATTGACAAACAGTGCAGACCTAGATCAGACGCTACAGAACGCGACCTCTAATCAAGGTTTACACTGTTTTCCTAGGTTACAGGCATTTAAGGGTGAAATGAAACAGTCTTAAATCCTCGTTTAGGACCATTTACCCAGTCTGTATTCGGAGAAGCGACCCACCAACGCTGTCAGTGCTCTGACGATAATGCGGACGATTTAATGGTTTAAACAGAAACATATACCTGTAAAGAACAGCTCCAGAAAAGGCGCTTATATAACCATATAAAGTTTTCTTATTTCTCCACGAACACACACATGTTGTGATATACACATTAAACTGAGTGTCGGTGGCGGATCCAGAGGGGTTTTAGTGTGTGTGTTTGTGCTGGTTGCGTGGGGGGGGCGGGGGGGGGAGGGGGGAGGGGCTCAGTCGAATCCCCATGTGTCCAAATTGGAATGAACTTTGAGAAAATGCTGACAGAACAGTCAAATCGACCCCACCCCCTTTTCCCTCAACCTTAGCAAATTTGAGCCCCCTGTCTAAAAATCCCGGATCCACCCGAGTGTCATTTATAAGCGCTTTTAACGCATATCGGCAACATATACACGGCGCTTCCAATGAGTTCCACAGATTTCAGCAATTGTCTAAATGTGGTAATCAAATATATGTAGGTATTTTCTCACCAACTTTTACAATAGATTTCCTGACTGACTTTATGCTTTTAAATGTATAGATAGCTGCTGTCTTATTCACTTGAAATAAATGGAATGGGTCTATTGATTAAACGGAATGATCTCTATGCACACGTCCATTGAAAAAAAATATATATATTGGGCGCTAAACGTAATAAATGCGGTAACAAGTTACCTTTTTTTTTTTTTCAATAAATTACGTCACAATGAAAAGCGAAAGCTTACGCCCCCAGGTCAAAGTAGTGTAGTCCCGTTATTTTCCAACCGCAAGCACATCAGATGATTGTTAATAGGCCAACAGGTTTCACTTAAAATTGGAATTTTTCGCTGAATCTTCAAAGTGATGTGATTTTCATCAGAAACGAAAGCATTTGCGGCTGATTTTTGGAACTATTTTATACAAGAGATTCATCCGCGTCACACCTGTGAAGTTTTTCCACAGGTGTAAATTGAGTGCGACACCGGTTGTCTTTGACAAGAAGAGACCGAAAAGAAAACCAAACAAAAGGTAACAATTTTATTTATATGACATGCAAAACTGTAGTTATTGCTGATCAGTTCATAAAAAGGCAAGGTTCGTTTCTTCAGCAATATGTTCTTATCCTTATTCACTAGTCATTCTCTTCTGTAATTGCCAAATATACTTTTGACAGGAAGTGACAAACACGGCATCTACTAATTGGGTATAAATTGGTTTTACCGTTTACACCCATACTTGGGTTAGTCATTTGTAGTGTGTAAACAATGAAATAATACGAAGGGCTCGGTAGAGCTATGGTAATTAAGTCATTTATTTATTTTACTTTAGACAGGGAGGGATAATTTTGTTAAACAGGATGGTGGAGAGGGGAGGTGGTGGCAGCATGGCGAGGGTTCAGGATAGGGGATGGTAGTTTTATAGACATACCAATGGGGAGAGGGAGGCTTGTAAAATGGGGGAGGGGGCAGGGGAGGAGGGAGTCAGTGTGCGATATGGAAAGTGTGCAGGGAAGTTAATTTGTCAGACTTGATAGTTTTGTTTGTTTTGAGGTTTTACGGCCCAGTCAACCCAATGGGATCATGTTGAGCGCAGTCAGTTTACCTAACGGCACGTTTACTGGGCAGGCTTAGTCCTCTAAGCGGTAGCAGATGTATCACTAAGACATGCTTTATTAGATCAGTCTGGACTTAGTATTGTAAATGCCTTTGAGTCGTATCTAGATGATCATGAGTCCAGAACTCACGTGAATTCTTTAACCATTTTCCAACTACCAATGGATATTAATTAAAACTTGTGTGCTAGCAACATTGCTGTTCAGCATAAATATTTTCTGCCATCCTGATGTGGTACTTAGTCAAAGGCTTGGACTAAGGAACACACACCAGACCTCCAGGTGTATCTATCATGGGGATCAATAGCGGAGAGCTTCCAATCTCTGCGATCAGTCCCTGTCAGCTGCCTCCATGTCAACTTGGCTCTCCCAGGCCCACACTTTCCATCAACTTGTATGTCACAGGCTGGCTTGACTGCACCCTTAGAACGTTCCACATGTCCATACTAGGGGAGCATTCGCTCCTTCAGGATAAGGTCCAGATCCTCAGTGCCAAGCTGTGCAAGTGGCTCATTGGACCTGATGGTAGGACCTGAAATAGGAGTCCAGTTAAATTGAAGTTTCACCAAAATGTTATTATCATTTATTTTAGCTCTTGTCCTGCTGAACCAGGATATGCCCTGCCTTTGCAAACACTGTAGATCCAGATAAGTTGGCTTCAGAAGAAGCCAGTTGATCTGTATCTGCACTGTTTGCCATTCCGTATGTGACTGTCAACAACCCGGATCAAGTAATCTGATTGGCTGACAGTCAGAAGTGGGTGTGGCATCTTAATTTATTCTGCATGAAAAGGGTTAAGAGTATATACGGGCCAGGTTAATCTGTCTCTGTCTACATAGGAAGGTTAATGGCCTATCTATTGCTCCTGTTACAGAGCAGCTAATAACTTCAGAGAAGACATGTGACTTGAATTTGTGATTCCTTCTGGTTCATGTGAAAGTCTCACCAATTCAGATATTGTCCAGACATGACTCATTAATTCAACTCAACATCTGGCTGTGTTTTGCTATTTGATACATGTATTAAACTACATTTATAGGATACCTTTATACCCTATTTATCCTAAGTATCAGAACACCTTACCAGGCTTTACCTTCTTACCATATTTGGCCTAAAATTTGAACAAGTCCATCTTGCTATCTCAGTGCTCCAGCTAGGATTTTAGTGTAGATGGGTGCGAGGTAGGGCACTTTCTGCACGGTCATACAAGAATGAGGGCACCATGTGCCATGTGATATGCTAAGTATCATGACATGTTACAAAATATAATCCCATTCCACAATAAATGCTTCAAACAAGAATACACATAAATCTGACCTTTACATATTGATAACTTTTTTAATTTTTGTCCGATTTTCATGAAATGTTCAGCAAAATGTAGGGTTTTATGTCTGGAGTTAAAATAAGGCAGAGGGCAGCTTCAGATGGGCAGAGGGGCGGCAGGAGAGGGCAAGAGGAGCAGCCCGCCCCTCTACATAGGGCTAGCTGGAGCACTGTATCTATTGATGTGTGTAAAAACTGCTGGATGAGCAGCAAACAATGTAGACTTGATCAGATGCACTATTCTGCAGCATCTAATTGAGTCTCTGTATTTACCCTAAGTATTGGGACACCTGATTTACTTACCATACTTCTCATAAAATTTAAAATGGTCCTTTCTGCTACCTCCTGATGTGTCTAAAATATTGCTGTGTGTGGCAAACAGTGTAGACCCTTTTCACATGGGCTGTCTTATTGATTCAGTGCCTCTTTGATAGCAGAAGTGCCCCTTTAAATAAATTTATATTGACACGTGCAGTTGCTGCACGCGAGTGAGACTTTGCCAGTCTTTTACCATAGTATGTCATTTATATTGAGCGCGTGCGGTTGTTGCATGGGAAAAGGCAGTTACAGGAATACCAAGCATAAGTAAGTACTTCGTGGATTGGGGGCAGATGTTTGATTCTCTTTGTGGTTTTTGTGATTTTCATGTGTTTGTTTTGTTTTCTACGGCATATTAAGTAAAAATGACATGCCGGACCCACTTATGTGGCAGGAGTAGACTAAGCCAAAGAATCCGGTACTTTTTCATATGCAGCTTTGTTGAGGCCCATGTTACGTGCTCAAACAGTGAATGGGGCTACCAAGGTTTTCTTTGGACCTAGGGAGTACCCAAATATATTCAGGGAACAAGGCAGCATTGGTTAATATTTTAAGAAAACAAGGGAACCTAATTTAGGTGGATCGGAATGCGGAAATTTGGAAAACACTTTTGGGATAATAAGACCTTTGCCACCAGTGACTCTGATCAACCTGCGCATCTGCATGAGTGTGAACGATATAACCTTCGCGCAGACTGTACTATATGGCAGAAAAATAAATATATAAATAAATAAATATATTTATTAAAGATATATCTAAATAAATTTATTCATTAAATAAATAAAAAAAGGACAGGTATTTAGTCAAATTACGCCGAGGAATTTCGCATAACTTCGCAGAAATATTGTCTCCGGGTAGAATAGTACGATTCCGAGTAACTTCGCACAACTTTGCATAACGCATACTTTGCGCAGACTTGTGAGTGTTGTCCGCTTACTTGGTTTGATTCCCAGTGTTTTTGGGAAGTCCGCAAAACGCCGATATTCGGTGGGGGGGGTATAGGGGGGGGGTCTTTTACCTGAGCTGTACTGTATGTACTTTTCGTTTGAAGTGTAGGTAATTCACATTTTTCACGGGTATTCCGGTCGTATTCAGGCTCTGATTTAGCGGACTATCAACAATGTTTTCAAATAAAAAAAAAAAACACTTCAAAGACAATTTGCAAATTATTTGTGGTTAAAGAATTATCCCTTTTCCTTTAGGCTGACATATTACTTAATTAATTAAAGCCAATATTGGTGTCTTTAATAGGTATCTTTCACAGGTATACCTATATTTTTCACGAGTATTCCGGTATTTCGGTGATTTGTGTGACCCTATCTTAAATAATCATTTTGGTTACACATGTAACCCAAACCATTCCATTGTATTAAAGATATGAATTTTCATGTTATTTATTATTAAAATTCATATCTTAAGTAATCATTTGGGTTACATATTCCTCTCATTAATCTGGAGCTTTGCATAAGTTCTGGGTACTTATTAAAATTGCCTTGGTGATCTAGAGCTATGGGAAGGCAGGAAGGTAGAGATTCTCATCAGAGCTGTAGATAACAGGAGTATCGAGATTAAACATTTTTCTCATTTCTCCATGAAAACATATACTGTTGGTACTCATTAGAAGTGCCTCAATGAGGCACTTCTAATGAGTACCCACAGTATATGTTTTCATGGAAAAATAAGAAAATATATAAAAAGTTTTTGTTAAAAAAAGTGCTTTTTATCTAGTGTTGTTTTCACAGTGCTGTACTAGAGTTCTGTTGCAGACTCAGGTGTTTGGGTTATTGATTAGAGGAATCTCAGTATAGTAACTGACACTACCATATTTACGATAAATATTCCAATGAACAGTCTTGAGCAAACAGAGTAGACCCAGATCAGATGTGGCATTCTGCAGCATCTGATCTGGGTCTACATTGCTTGCCACCCATCCAGCAAGCTTTAGACAGTTCAGCAGGCAGTTAAATTAATTTATTCAATTTTTAGGATAAGTATGGTTTGGGGTTAGGTTTTGAATTATTTAGGATGGATATTGTATTTGTTACCTTTATACAAGACCGTTTCCAGGTAAATTGTTAATGATGGTGATTAATAAATGTTATTAGTTTTTGTAATTTTTGAAGGAAATCTGTTTATTCTGGTTTTTAACCAAAGAGCTCTGATGACAACCTAAAGCATGTATTTTTTATGGGAAAATAATAAAAAATATTTTAACCTAAATTTCATAGCTCCAGATAAGGCACTTTTTTTTTTCAACAAAAAAGTACCATTGTTTTATGTATTTCTGTACCAAAACATATGTTGTGGTAATCATTAGAAGTGCCTCAGCGAGGCACTTCTAATGATACCTACAACATATGTTTTTGTTTAGAAAGAAAAATTGATTGTGTGGATACCCACTCATGTCTGGAGCTATACCTAGTGCTCTGAGTATTTGGAGCCCAGCTTTAGAAACAGATGATTAGATTGAATTGATTTAATGGTATTTTGGCATCACTGGATATCAGTAAGTTCTCAATTTCAGTGGTGTAAAAAAACCTCAAAACTTACTCGCCTTTATGGTCTTAATTTTTCATTTAGATGCTAAAAATGAAGAAAAAATGAAAAAAGTTCTGGAAATCTCACTCGCCCTGCCTTTAAGTTCCCTAGCAAATGACTTTAGACTTCCATTTAACCCTTAAATTCCTGTAATTTAAGCAAACAGTGCAGACCCTGATCAGATGCAGCATTTTGAGGCATCTGATCGGGGTCTGCACTGTTTGCAAATGTCTCAGCACTAAGCCAAGTCCAGATTTTACAGATAACCATCAGACATCACAGTGACAAGAGTAGTGCAGCTATAAATAACTGCTACCAGGATTTTGTACAAATGCTATTTGTGTAGAATAACTTTATTGCTCAGTGATAGTCACACGGACAGCATCAGTGTAACTCAAGAGTCTTTAGTAGCTTTTAGGTTGATTGATAAACATTAGGTCCAAAAACATTCAGTTTGGGAATAAAGTTCAGTTTGGGAGAGGTTATGGGTTTCATATCATGAACAGTCGGTTGGTTTGTCTTCCACACAGTTTGATTTCATTGGTCAATGTCAATCACATGGACATCAACCTTAACCCTTGTCCTGCTGAATAAATTAAGATGCCATGCCCACTTCTAAATTTCAGCCAGTCGGATTACTTGATCTGGATTCTTACTATAAATTCACATTTTAAATGGCAAACAGTGCAGATCCAGATCAGTTGGCTTCTTCAGAAGCCAACTGATCTGGATCTACACTGTTTGCAAAGGCAGGACATATCTGGGTTCAGCAGGACTAGGGTTAAGAAAATTTTGGTGTAATTGTATATTTTGGGTCAATGTTTACAATAGACCCAGAAAGAGTGAATACCATCACAGTTGACCAAAAAGAGTAAATATCATTGCTCTGGTTAAGTGAGATATCAAGATAAGTATTTGTTTTAGTTTCTCCACAAAAAAAAAAAAAAAAAAACAAAAAAAAAAAAATTGTACTTGTCATTAGAGCACCTCAGGGAGGCAATGCTTTTATGGAGAAATAAGAAAAATATCAATACCTTTTTGATGCAGAAAAATACCAGATCTACAGCTGTGGAATATTGGTATTCACAGGTATGATCTTACTGGAGTAATATCATCTTACTGAATCCTTAATTTTTGCATACTCACAGCTGCAGATAAGAGCGGGGTGTCAGGTAAATAGTTTTCATATTGCTGCACAGAAATAAAAATGGGGGTACTCAATAAATGCACTTCACAGAGGAGCTTCTAATGAGTATACTCACAACATGTTGTTATGGGGGAATGAGAAAAAATACCAATACTTTTTTGTCAAGACATTGCAGTGCATGTGACCACTTGTACAGGTGTTAATCTGTACAAAAAATCATGCTTTCAATACAGAACATTGCAGGTGACCACTTGTACAGGTGTAGTTTGTACAGAAATCATACTTTTGGTACATAGAATTGCAGAATTGCCTGTGACCACTTGTACAGGTGTTGTCTGAACAAAAATCATGCTTTTGGAACAGAGAATTGCAGATGACCACTTGTACAGGTGTTGTCTGTACAAAAATCATACTTTTGATGCAGAGCATTGCAGGTGACCACTTGTACCGGTGTTTTCTGTACAAAAATCATGCTTTTGATGCAGACCATTGCAGGTGACCACTTGTACATATGTTTTCTGTACAAAAATCATGTATTTGATGCAGAGTATTGCAGGTGATCACTTGTACAGATGTTTTCTGTACAAAAATCATGCTTTTGATACAGAGCATTGCAGGCGACCATTTGTACAGTTGTTGTCTGTACAAAAATCATGCTATTGATCCAGATCAATGTACAGGTGATGGTACAAAAACATGCTTTTGATACAGAGCATATTAAATGCAGGTGATCACTTTTACAGGAGTTGACTCTTAATCCATTAGGTTTCTCACCGCTGTGGTTCGAGCCTCGCTCGGGTCACATGTGGGAAAGCCAAGTTCTGCTTACGGATGGTCAGGTAGTTTTTCTCCGGGTTCTCCGGTTTTCGCCCACCTTTGATGAACGACCGGCTCGATATAAGTGAAATATTCTTGAAAGGGCCGTAAAACCCAAATAAAAAAAAATAAAAAAATCACTTTTACAGGTGTTGTCTGTACAAAAATCATGCACAGACAAAAACCATGCCTTTGATACAGTATATTGCAGGTGATCACTTACTTGTACAGGTGTTGTCTGTACAAAAAACATGCTTTTGATACAGAGCATTGCAGGTGATCACTTGTACAGGTGTTGTCTGTACAAAAATCATGCACAGACAAAAATCATGCCTTTGATACTGTGTATTGCAGGTGATCACTTACTTGTACATGTGTTGTCTGTACAAAAAACATGCTTTTGATACAGAGCATTGCAGGTGATCACTTACTTGTACAGGTGTTGTCTGTACAAAATCATGCTTTTGGTACAGGGTATTGCAGGGGACCATTTGTCCGGGTATTGTCTATACAAAATTCGTGCTTTTGATACAGAGCATTGCAGTGGACCACTTTTACATGTGTTGTCTGAACAAAAATCATGCTTTTGATACAGAGCACTGCAGGTGATCACTTGTACAGATGTTGTATGAGCAAAAATCATACTTTTAATATAAGCCATTGCAGGTGATTACTTGTACAAGTGTTGTCTGTACAAAATCATGCTTTTTATACAGAGCATTGCAGGTGATCACTTGTTCAGGGGTTGTCTGTACAAAATCATGCTTATGGTACAGGGTATTGCAGGTGACCATTTGTGCAGGTATTGTCTATACAAAATTCATGCTTTTGATACAGAGCATTGCAGCTGACCACATGTACAAGTGTTGTCTGATCAAATATCATACTTTTGATACAGAGCATTGCAGGTGACCACTCGTACAGGTGTTATCTGTACAAAAATCATGCTCTTGGTACATGGTATTGCAGATGACAGCTTGTACAGGTGCTTTCTACTAAAATCATGCTTTTGATACTGAGCATTGCAGGTGACCACTTGTACAGGTGATGGCTGTACAAAATTCATGCTTTTGGTACATGCATTGCAGGTGACTACTTGTACATGTGTTGTCCATACAAAAATCATGCTTTTGGTACAGGTCATTGCAGGTGACCACTTGTGCAGGTGTTGTCTGAACAAAAATCATGCTTTTGGTACAGGTCATTGCAGGTGACCACTTGTGCAGGTGTTGTCTGTACAAGAATCATGCTTTTGGTACAGGTCATTGCAGGTGATCTTTTGCACAGTTGTTGTCCATACAAAAATCATGCTTTTGATACAGGGTATAGCAGATGATCAGTTCTATAGGTGTTGTCTGAACAAAAATCATTCTTTTGGTACAGGGTATGCAGATGACCACTTATACAGGTGCTGTCTACAAAAATCATGCTTTTGGTATAGGGTAATGCAGGTGACCACTTATACAGGTGTTCCTCTGAGCAGTAGTCATGTAAAGATACAGCACAGGCAGGTGACCACTTGTTCATGTTGTTCTGAGCCGTAAAAAATGCTTTTGGTATTGTGGTAGTTGTCAATTACTGGCGAAAGTATGTGCAGGTACTGGTTAACCACTTACAGGACTAAGCCTGCCTAGGAAAAGTGTGAGTAGGTTAACTGACTGGCTTTACATGACCTCAGCAGTGTTGACTGGGTCTTAAAACTCCAGCTCAACTCAACCTTATATTTAGCATATTTGCCCTCTGGATATTGCAATTGAACTGAAATTTACTGATGACATGTCTAAATTAACCCTTAAACTGCCAGTCATAACAATTGTTGTCTGCTTTGTCATCTGCTTGTGATTTTAAAAGTCATTTTTGCAAACAGTGTAGACCCAGATCAGACTGCTCCTCTAGGAGCAGTCTGATCAGGGTCCACACTGTTTGTCTGTATGCAGAAATAGGTTTGAAAAGTTTGTAAGAATATTCAGCAGACAACATAAACAGATGACATTTTTAGATGCAGTTTTTCTTGGCATTTTAGGGTTAAAAACCACTGGATGAACCATGTAGAACCTGATTTTGTGGCATATGATCTGGGTGTATATAGTATACTTTTGCTTAGGCCCATCTGTCCGAATACTTGGGGTTCTTATACTACTGTTGTCTCAAAAAAATAAAACGTTGGAGGTTTGGAGTTCTGAAGCATATGTATTAAATATTGATCTTGTGTCACATTGCTTTATAATATAATACCTGGCATGGTATTACTGGAGCTTTATACAGCACTCTGTATGGGTGTGGTTGCCATAGAAATGATTTCTGATTTTAATGGTTGATTTATGCCAGAGGAAGCTGCAGCAGGTAAATTATCTAGTCACTGTCAGACAGAATATTTATTGGAATTTAACATTTTATAATTTGTGCATTGGAGCTGTAGTAGTAAGTTGTATTTAACAGGTAGGAATAGCATATATGAAATGTTGTATCCATTTTTTATGCATTTTTAAATATTCAAGCACTAATCACAACCTACAGCAGATGACACTTTGAAATTCTTTTTCATCATTATTATTTTTTGAAGAAAATATGGCTTGACATTTGAATTGACTCATCTGCTAAGCAGATGATTTACTCAGAAGTTCAGCAGTAAGAGATACTTGTAGTAAGTACCTGCAAACATATTTTTTTTTTCATGGAGAGTTAAGAAATACCGTATTCTAATATAAGCCTCCTCTCTAATAAATGCCCTTCCTTAGGTGAAAAGCATTACTAAATATGTGAAAAATTGAGTTAAGGCCATCTAATTATCTTATTTTTGGCCCAAATTTGGACTCAATACTGTCATTTTAGCAGCAATGAATCGCTACATCCCTAGGGCATATATTAGAATAAATATGGTCTATCTGTACTTATGGTTGAAAAACAAAATGCCTTGTCTAGAATTGAAGCTATTGAATACTTTTAGCATGACCAGCTTTTCTCTGCCAAGCACTTTATTCTGGAGTAAAAATATGTTATCGGTAAACATGTTAACTGATAATTATCCCTACGCTTGCATCGGGGATATTGTTATCGCCTCCGTCCGTGTGTCTGTCTGTCCATCTGTCTGTCCATGTGTCTGTCCATCTGTCTGTTATGCTATCTCCTCCCAAACCGCTGGACAGAATCCAACCAAATTTGGTGAGTGGCTTGCTTACACAAGTGGGGCGTGCAGCTGCACATTTATTTTTGGCCCCGCCCCTAGGGGCCCTGGGGAGGTGTCAAAAGGTCAACTATTAACAAGCCTGGGGATTTGCGATGGCGTGCCATCGACTGTCCGATCTATTTAATTTTAAAAAAATGAAGAAGCTAAAAGTAGATGATGGCCCTCAGCTGGGTCAGCACAATATATCTGCCCTTGAGACAAATAAATGGCTGGTCTGGTACCTTTGTGATGGAGCTGCCAGCAGCTTAACTGCAGCTGAAATCTGGACAAATTCAGCAAAGACAAAGACAGCTAAATGACATTTTTCTTATTCTTCCCAGTAAATAGGCTTCCATGTTTCAAACATTTCAAAGCCTATTTTCTCTGAAAAATAAGAAAAAAATATTTCAAAATGTCGTCTGCTGAATTCTTTACCCAGCATGCGAAGCCTTAAGGCAGGGCCCAGTTGTTCAAAGCTAACGATGTCGTTAGTTAACGATTCGTTAAAATTTTAATTGAGTGATATGCAAATATGCTGAAATTTTTTGCTGAAAAAATGTGAGTAGCTTTTGCAGTGCAAAAGCTACTCACATTTTTTCAGCAAAAAATATCAGAATATTGTATATTGAATCCGCTAAAACAGTTAACGAAATGACCCTTAACGAGCTCGTTAAGCTAACAACGCTTTGAACAACTGGGCCCTGGTCTTTACCACTTAACATGCTCTGGGCAAATTCACTTTGAGGGTCTTGCAAAAAGTTTTGTCACTGGGTTCGGATTACTTCAGTGCTGCGTTTTATCAAACATATTCTTATTACAAACCTTCAAAGTATTCCCCCTTTACTGAAACACATTTTCGTAACCTTTTTACCCAGTTGTGAAAAGCAGATAAATAGTCTTCTTTTGGTATCTGTTTGAGACACTGATAAATAGCGCTGCCAAGAGAACTTCTAGACAAATACTTATTTCCAGAAAGCATTTTCTTAAGCCTTGGAAATAAAAAGAAGTCACAGGGACTCAGGTCAGGTGAATACGGTGGATGGTTTAAAACTTTCACCTTTTCAGAAGCCAAAAAAGACTTAACAACCTCACACTTATGAGAGGAGGCGTTGTCATGTAAAAGGTGGACTCCTGACCATCCTTTGCTTGGTCGTTTCTTATTGTAAAACTCTTTTCACTTTCTTCAGTACAGAATTCTTGTAGAATTGGCCAGTGACTGTATGACCAGATGGACAAGGCACTTGAATGACTGTCCCACTTGAATTAAAGAAAATTTCTGTACAACATCTTTTTCGTACTTACGGTTCTCTTGGTAACATATGGGTGTTTTTTATCTTTTCGCTTCCATTACTTATTATCAGCCCTTCTTTGTGGCTCAAACATGTGCACCCAGGTTTCATCACCTGTTAGCAAGTTAGAAATAACCCGACTATTACAGCCTTTGTATGTTTTCAAAAGTTCCCGGGCACATTTAAGGCATTGTGTCTTTTGCTCCTCAGTGAGCAAATGAGGTACCCGCCTAGCGCAAACCCTTCTCAGGTCCAAACCCTTTTCCAGAATTGTTTGCACACTGCCTTCTGATATGCCAGTACAACTAGCTACATCTTTGACAGACAATCGCGCATCAACCACAATCTTTACAGCAGTGATGTTGGCCTTGGTAACAGAGGTTTTAGGCCTTTCAGGATGGGTATCATCTTCAACAGAAAATTTCCCAGCTTTAAAAGCTTTACCCACCTAAAAACTGCGCATTGAAATGGTCTAAGGTCCATATGTACCACACAATTCATTAAATATCTGCTTTGAATCTATATTAAGCCTAATGCGGCATTTAATATAGCTGCAAATTTCAGTCTTCTGGTCCATGTTCCAATATAACAAGTAAATTGGTCAGTGTATATGACTGCATCTATTTCAATTTGAAATAACTCAGTCAGTTGGAAAGCAGTTTGCATGAAATAAACGGGTATCGTTAGCTATTCAACACACCATTCAAGTGCAGTGAAGCATTTTAAAATATACCTGGGATAAAAACCTAGTGACAGAACTTTTTGCACGATCCTGGTAGATGGACGGTGATATTTTTCTTACTTTTCCTCATGCAGATTGTCTCCTCACAGTTTGCATGAAATAGCAAACTATTTTCTGGTACCGGTAAAAGAGACAATTTGTATGAAATAGGAAAGTCTATTTTTTGGGAAAAATAACAAAAATCTTCCAAAATGTCATCTGCCGAAATTTTTACCCAGCATGCTACGCATTTATGCATTAGTAAAAGTTTGTCATTAAAATATATATATTGGTACTCTGTAGAATGGCCTTGGTGAGGCTATTCTCATGAGTACCAAAAGATTTAATAAATACCGGTAGTATGAAAAAAAATTAATTGTATTCATTTCTTATCTGGACCTATTCATGAAAAAACCATTGTGTATGTAAGCATTATGTATAAGAGATATGAATTGTTATTATGTAAGTCAAAATTTGAGAGTACCACAGGAAAAACAACAGTCGATAGCTCTTGATATGGCGCTTTTTCAACCAAAAAGTAACTATATTTTTCTTATTTCTCAATGAAAACATATGTTGTGGGTACTCATTAGAAGCGCACAGATTTGCAGACTGATCTAGGTCAACATGCATCTGGTATTTCATTGGGTTGTTTTATCACGGCTCCAAACAAGAGGGCAGCTAGATAACATTTTTCTTATTTATCTATGAAAACATATGTTGTGGGTACTCATTACAAGTGCCTCAGTGAGGTACTTCTAATGAGTACCGACAACATATATTATGTTGAATAAATATGAAACTGTCATTTTTTTGTTGTTGAAAAAATTGCATTATCTAGAGATATGATATTTTATTCTTGGAAGACTTGAGGTGAAGTGTTTAATCTTAACTGGACTGCCACATGTGCAGGCAATTAGTAAACAGGTGATTTTTTTTTTTTTTTATTTTGTTTTTCTGTAGCCTTGTAGGAAATGGCATTTCTCACCCTTCTCTAGCTGAACACAACATGCCCTGTCTTAGCAAACAGTGTAAATCCAGATCAGTTGGCTTCTAAAGAAGCCAACTGATCTGGATCTGCACTGTTTGTCATGAAATATGTGAATTTCTATCAAAAACGCGGATCAAGTAATCCGATTGGCTGGAAATTAGAAGTGGGCGTGGCATCTTAATTTATTCAGCAGGGCAAGGGTTAAGGGCATCTCATGAGGTGACTCCAGTAAAATGCCATGGTCAACATTGGTTTATTACTAAATTGTGCCAGGAAGTTTTGTAATGAGTTTATCTTTAGTTTTTAAATTTCTTTTGCAGGTTATAGTGGCTAACAATGGATGGGGGCAAGAAAGTCTGGGTCCCCCACCCAGTCGAGGGTTTCAAGTTGGGCAGGATAGTGGATATAGGATCTGAATTCATCACCATAGAACCGTTTGATGCACCTGGCACAGTAAGTAGTTACACTGTTTACCCAAAATATTGGAACACCCTAATTCCTTACCATACTAGTTCTAAATTTGGAATTCCAATTTACTATTTTGCTGGACAAGACATGGAAAAACTAACTAGATGCTGATCAGATGCTGTATTGTGTACCATCTGATCTGGGTCAACACTGTTTGCTCAGTAGTTTACATTCACATAATGCATAGCTCAAGGTAAGGATTTTTAGCTCACCTGAGGCGAAGGCTCAAAGTGAGCTATTGTGATCACCCACCGTCCGTCGTCGTCTGTCTGTCAGTCCGTCCACAATCTTTAAACAACATCTCCTCCTAAACCACTGATTGGATTTTGACCAAACTTCACAGGAATGATCCTTGGTTAGTCCTCTTTCAAACTTGTTCAAATGGTTCTGGTCCATTGCATATCTAGGTCACAGGAGCTAACCACTGGACCAATTTCAATATAATTTTGCAGAAATCTTCCTTTGAGAATCCTCTACCAGGATTGTTCAAGCAATTTGGATTCGTCAAAAAACATGGCCGCCAGGGTCGGGGCTTATTTTCCCTATATATCTATATAGAAAACTTTAAAAATCTTCTTGTCAGAAACCACTGGACCAATTTCAATATAACATGGCAAGAAGGTTTCTTTTGTAATCCTCTACCAAGGTTGTTCAAGCCGTCATGATTCGTCAAAAAACATGGCCGCCAGAGGGCGGGGCTTCTTTTCGCTATATATCTATATAGAAAACTTTAAAAATCTTCTTGTCAGAAACCACTGGACTGATTTCAATATAACTTGGAAGAAATGTTTCCTTGGTGACCCTCTACCAGGATTGTTCAAGCCGTCATTTGTCAAAAAACATGGCAGCTAGGGGGCAGGGCTTATTTTCCCTATATATCTGTATAGAAAACTTTAATGATCTTCTTGTCAGAAACCAATAGACCACTTTTAATATAACATTGCAAGAATGTTTCTTTTGTAACCCTCTACCAAGACTATTCAAGCCATCATGATTCGTCAATAAACATGGCCGCCAGGGGGCGTTGCTTATTTTCTTGTATATCTGTATAGAAAACTTTTTAAAAATTTTCTTGTCAGAAACCAGTGGACCGATTTCATTATAACTTGACAGAAATGTTTCTACCAAGATTGTTCAAGTAATCGTGATTCATCAAAAAACATGGCTGCCAGGGGGTGGGGCTTATTTTCCCTATATATCTATATAGAAAAACTTTAAAAAATTTCCTGTCAGAAACCAATGGACTGATTTTAATATAACATGGCAGGAATGTTTGGTGACCCTCTACCAAAATTATTCAAGCCGTCATGATTGGTCAAAAAACATGGCTGCAAGGGGGCAGGGCATATTTTCCCCATATATATCTACAGTAAAACCTCAATAATTCAAAGTGCAAGGGACTGCAGGAATTCCTTCGAATTATCGCTAGTTCGAATTTCCGAAATCGGTAGTTTTCGGATATGTTCGGATTTTTTATTCAATATCGTTGAAGTAATGGGAACATCTGCATTAAAGATAATAAGCTGCTTGAAGGTGGAGCTTATCATCTTCTTCGCTTGACAGGCCTACGGAACCAGAAAATAAAAAGAAAACATGAACTTACATTCTTATTTACAACCGTCAACAATAACGAAAATGAAAGTTTAATGTAAAATAACGAATCAATTTACTGACGAAGTATTTAACCTTGCAAAATGCGGTGCAGAGAAGACAAACGTTGACAGCTAACAAAGATTTGTATCAGTCTGCAATAAATTGGCTGATACAGATCCGAAAGGGCTAACCACATTTGTAGACAATTTTGTTTCGCCTTTTTGTCCCTACTTTCACTTAAAAAAAAAAAAAAAAAGTCCAAAAATATTCAGGAAATTCCATCTCAGAATTATTATTTTCGCTGTAACCGTACTATTACAGATCCTTCATATTTACACGTTACATGAATCACTGATCTTTAAAATTCATTAAAGTTCATTAATGACCCATAATAAAAACACTTAAAATATTATCAAATAACACGATCATTGCTAACGATCCCAATTAAAGAAACCCTTTATTCAATCAAGGATCATCACTTAATAGTGTGACCGTTAATCCGGTGTCAATTACCAATAACGAATAAACCTGTGAAGTCACTCGGGTGTGTAGCAATCAAGGAAATCATGATCATCGTGCGTGACCTTGATTGGCAGTTTGGAATTTCGAATTCAGCAGGGGATTTCAACAGGAATTTCTTTGATTGGGTCCGACAAATATGTTCAGAATATTCACCGTTAAGACGTTGTCAGCTACCTGTGGTGAATAAATCTGTGAAGTCACTCGGGTGTGTAACAATCGAACTCGCCACACAAAGAAATCATGATCACCATGCGTGACCTTGACTGGCAGCTTGGAATTTCGAATTTAGCTGGGGAATTTAATAGGAATTTCTTTGATCGGGACCAACTGATGTGTTCGAAAAATTGACTTTTTTGAAAAATTGAAATTTGAAAAATCGGTGATATTTTTGCAAAAAATTATAGTGAAAAAAGTCCAGACCATCAGTCGTCTTCGAAAAATCCGGTAGTTTCGAAAAAATGGCGTTCGAATTACCGAGGTTCCACTGTATATAGAACACTAAAAAATCTTCTCGTAAGAAACCGTTAGACCGAGTTAATGTAACTTAGCAGGAATGTTGCTTTGGTGACCTTCTACCAAGATTGTTCAAGCCCTCATGATATGTCAAAAAACATGGCCGCCAGGGTGCAGGGCTCATTTTCCGTCTATATCTGTATAGAAAACTTTAAAATTCTTCTTGTCAGAAACCACCTGATCGATTTCATTATTACTTGGCAGGAATGTTGCTTTGGTGACCCTCTACCAAGATTGTTCAGGCAATCATGATTTGTCAAAAAACATGGCTGCTAGGGGCGTTGCTTATTTTCCCTATATATCTATATAGAAAACTTTAAAAAACCACTGGACCGATTTCAATATAACTTGGCAGGAATGTTCCTTTGGTGACACCCTTACCAAGTTCATTCAAGCTGTTATGATTCGTCAAAAAACATGGTCGTTATGGAGTGGGGCTTATTTTCCCTATATAGCTATATAAAACACCTTAAAAAACTTTTTGTCACAAACCACTGGACCAATTTCAATATAACCTGGCAGAAATATTCCTTTGGTGACCCTCTTTCAAGATTTGGTTCAAGCCGTCATGATGCATTAAAAAAACCATGGCTACTGGGGGTCAGGGCTATAAAATGTATACAAAAATCTTAGAGCAGTGAACTTGGGCTGAAACTTCAACAGTAGGTATGCAAATCTTTTGCTCAGGTGAGTGATATAGGACCGTCATGGTCCTCTTGTTTTTAAAGTAAAAGGATTGCTAGTTTTCTTATTCCTGCACAGAAACATGAGGCATGGGTACCTATTATGAGGCACTTCTAATGGGTACCCACAACATATGTTGTATAAAGAAGTAAGACAATAATGAGGCTGATATTTCTCTTATCTGGAGCTGTGATAATGAAGAACCATGCCTTAGGGCTTATGTAAAATGTGCCTAGACCAGAAGTGGTTACACTTGGAGTATCACTCAGATTTTGGGCACAGTTTGCATTTTAACCTTTACCGCTCTCTGGGCTAATTCAGCAGACGACAAATTGATGATATTATTCCAGGGAACAGGATTTGATATTTTATGCAAATTGTCTCCATTGGAGACAATTTGCATAAAATGTCAAAACCTGTTTTCTGGGAAAAATAAGAAAAAATATTTCAAAATATCTTCCGCTGAAATTTTTACCCAGAGAACTAAGTGTTTAAATATTTAGAGAATGGCTCCGTAAAAAAATTTATCTCAGGTTGCTGAACTTGTATTGGGGGTGAGTAGTATAGGGCGGCACTATCCACCCTATATATACTACTGGGGTGTCTCGCATAGGAAATTGCTTGGATGGTAGGGTGCTGGTAAGATCCTGCTGTACATATAGACAATTGAATATTTTAACATTGGTGGAATGGGTGCCGCCATTTTGAATATTTAATGAGGTTTCATAAAAATTAAAATGCATTTCATAAAGGGTAGTTATTCTCATAGTTGGTTTATTTGGGCGAAAATGATTGCTTGTCACTAGAATTAAAAGATTATAAAAAATCTGTAGCAAAATTATTCTTAAAAACCTTTATATAATTTGGTTTTGCATATTTAAGTTGGGCTGTGTGACATCGCAAAGCCTACAATATGGCAGCATCCATGACAGCCATTTTAAATACATTCAAACCACCATAACTTCCTTGTTTCTAGGCCGATTTTGAAAACTCTTGCATCTAAATAATGGCTTGTTATGCACTTTACTCCAAGATATACTTACAACTGAACTTATATTGCTTCCCCTTTAAAAGTGGTGTATAAATACAGATTAAGAAATACTGGTTTAAACCCTTACCACTCCCTGGGCAAATTCAGCAGATGACAGACTGACATAAATTTTCTTATTTTCTTAAGAAAATAGACTTTGACATTTCATGCAAATTGTCTCCTCAGGAAATAATGCATGAAATGTCAAGGCCTGTTTTCTGGGAAAAATAAGAAAAAAAAATTCAATGTTCTCTGCTGAAATTTTTACCCAGCATGCTAAGGTTTAAATACAAAATATAAATAGATGTTCTGAAAGGAATGATGTCTACTGTCTGTAAGTGTGTGTTAAACCTTTAATCTGCCAGATTTTAACTCATAAATGCTGGAGGCAAATTTAGCAGACAACAAATAGGTTGCCATTTTAGTTTTTTTCTTCGTGAAATAGGGATTGACATTTCATGCAGATTGTCTGCTTAAAATGTTGTACAGGAAATGTCAAGCTCCGTTTCCTGAAGAAAATATTGAATGTTACCTGATATTTTCATTTAGATTGCAAAGGGTTAATTGATATATTGATATTACCAGAGGGAATTTTTACCTTAAAATAGACCTTGACATCTTATTCCATTCATTTAACCATTACCACTCTCTGAGCGAATTCAGCAGACAACAAATTGATGATATTTTTCTCATTTTTCCCTGAAAATAGGCTTTGACATGATCATTCTCTCCCTTCTGCTGATTCAAGAAGGGCAGTTGTCAGTTTCTGGCGAAACTGGTTAACCGCTTAAAGGACTAAACCTGCTCTGAGGCTGCTCAGTAAACGTGTGGTTAGGTAAACTGACCGCGCTCAACATGATCCCATTGGGTTGACTGGGCCGTAAAACCTCAACACAAATTCATGCAAACTGTCTCCTAGGGACATCTGTGGCCCATAACATCCATAGCTCAAGATAAGAGGAGAATCCTGATAAATAATTTCTTAATTTGTCCATAAAAACATATGTTGTGGGTGCTCATTAGAAGCGCCTCTCTTAGGCGGTGCTCATTAGAAGCGCCTCACTTAGGCACTTCTAATGAGCACCACAACATGTTTTCTTGGTGAAATAAGAAAAATATAAGCATTTGGATGAAAAACTAAAAAAACAAACCTTATCTGCACCATTATATGCTACGGTATCCAATGATTTTTTTTAAGCTGATATCAAAAACCCTGATTGAACTGTATGTGCAGGCTGATCTGCACGTACACTGACAGCATATGCTCAGAAAACCCCTTTTTGTGTGGCACAGATCAAGTGATATCATTTTTCACTTGAGGCTATGATTTTTAGGATTTATATCCTGTTGATAAAGCCTTTTTACCACTTCACTAACTCTTCATGTGTTATACAGGTAAAGTTTATCATCAAGCATTTATAATAGTGCAGAAAACAATAGGCCATGCATAAATTTGTACCGAGTCAATTCTTTTTATACATGCCTGCAGTTTAAAGGCGATAAAATTTAGTTTTACATGTGAAAAACTCTGTTTTGATAAATAAATCTTAGTTTTTTGCTGAACTGTATTTTGTAGGTAGATAAATATTTTTTTTTTATTTCACCATATCTCCACGAAAACATTTGTTGTGTGTTGTCATTAAAAGCACCCCACCCAGGCGCTTCTACTGAGTACCTACAACATATTTTTCTTGAGAAAATAATATTGATACCTTATGGTTTAACCCATTGTATACTGAATAGACTCTCTCACACTATATATTGGAAGAGTCCAATTTTAATTTTAGGTATGTCCGGCTATGAGATTTACATATTCCTAGAGAAAAATTGCCAAACTCTTTGCAAACAGTGGAGACCCTGATCAAACGCCATGTTCTGCGGTGTCTGATCTGGGTCTGCACTGTTTGCCAATTACGCTTTTACGGATCTCCCGGCTACCATGGGTTAAAATGCCTTATCTGGAGCTATGATTCTGGAGAGAAAAATTTTGTTTTGTTGAATTCTTCTTCCCTGGGACTGCAGATGAATGTTGGCAGAGTATTCAGATACAAACGAATCTCAATAGCTTGACCACAGATGGCGTGTTTAATATGGCTTACGTATTTGAACTCAGTTTTGAGTCCCTACAAAATTCTTCCAATAGCTCAAGAAAACAAATATTTAGGGAAATTTTCTTATTTTATCATGAAATCGTATGTTGGATGTACTCATTAGAATAGGCAATTTTAATTAGTACACTAAACAATACCATTATTGTGTAGAAGATAGAAATGATTCTCCAAAATTATGGTCATTTGCTTCCTGACCTAGCGAAATGATTAACCCTCAGTGGCACGAATTACCCATATCTCAAATAAATTTCCATGGTCCCAAAGATGTTCAAGCCATGAGGTTTGACCAGATATATTTAACAAGTTTCATTTCAAGGGCATATACATAGGAACTTCAATGGCTTACCCTGATGGCTAAATTATCCGGGCTCATTAACACTAGTGACCATGTCCACACAAGTCATTTTATGCAGAAACTAAGGGTGGATGGTTGGATCTGCCTTTGACTGAAATAGATTTAACCCTTAGACTGCCAATCACAACAGTTGCATCTGCTTTGTCATCTGCTTGTGATTTTAAAAGACATTTTTGCAAACAGTGTGGACCCAGATCAGACTGCTCCTCTAGGAGCAGTCTGATCAGGGTCCACACTGTTTGCCTGTATGCAAAAATAGTTTTGAAAAATTTGCAAGAATATTCTGCAGACGACATTTTCAAATGCTGGTTGTCTTGGCATTTTAAGGTCAGTGATCTGCTTGAGCCATTTACTTTCTGCTGTATGTTAGTATATCTCAAGAGCTTCTTTGTAACACTGTTGATTATAACACCATTTTGGATATAACACTATCCTGACTAGTCTTGAACTCAAGACGCTAGTGGTCTCCCTTCTCTCCTCTGTTCTGGAAGGTAGGAATTATGCAGATGCCGTTTAAGGGACGTAGTTCACAGGACTATATTAAGTCATGCTTCCGAAATGCGTATTTCCCTGTGATTTCTATACATTAATATAACTCTTGATAGAAGGAATATCAAGATAAAAAAATCTGTTTTCTCCATGAAAACATATATTTTGGGTATTTATTAGAAGTGCCTGGATGAGGTACTCTGAAAATAGTCAAATGACACACCCTCGGTGTTTTGTTACAAAACAATTTGACAATGTTCAGTTGTACAACTTGACCTGTAAAGTTTGATAAAAAACAAGAGATTGGAGCTGTTTTATCTAAGTTTAATACGCAATTTTATAGGGTTTTAAAAAAGATTGGAGAATGTTATATGCTAAGATTATTATCAAGGATCTTTCACAGAAAATATCTTGAGAAAAATCAATCTTGTGTTGCTCAATATTTTCTCATATTATCAAAGCTCTTTCAAAGAGAATGTCTCAAATGTTGAACAATGCATAACAATGTCTTACCTGGAATTCTGTCATTGTGAGACCAGCCAGTTGAAATGTTTAGCATGCTGTGTAAAAATTTCAGCAGAGGACATTTTGACATATTTTTCTATTTTTCAAAGAAAATAGGTTTTGATATTTCATGCAGATTGTCTCCTATTTGGGAGAAAATAGAAAAAAATATCTTCAGTTTGTCATCTGATGAATTTGCCCAAAGAATGGTAAGGGTTAAAGTATCAAGTCCTATTTTTCTGAGAAAATGTCAATTTGTCATCTACTGAATTTGACCTTAGAGTAGTAAAGTTAACCATTGTCATGCTGAATAAATTAAGATGCCATGCCCACTTAAAATTTTCAGCCAATCAGATTACATGATCCAAGTTGTTGATACAAATTCACATACTTGATGATAAACAAACCAGATACAGATCAAAGAAGTCTACTGATCCGGATCTACACTGTTTGCAAGGGCAGGGCATATCCGGGTTCAGCTGGACCAGGGTTAAGATGTTTTTCTTGTATGAAATATAAATCTTTACTTACCTGTTGCTTATTTTCCTTTTCAGTCAATTAAAGCCATATATGACCGTACATTTCCAGCGGAGGAATATGACAACAAGGACTGTGATGACAACTGTGCTCTCATGTACCTGAATGAGGCCACACTTCTTAACAACCTACGCATGAGATACATGAAAAATAAAATTTATGTGAGTATCACAGACAGAGAAAAAATATTGGAGTTAATCAGCAGTGTTAACCCTTAAAATGCCAAGAAAACCTGCATCAGAAAATGTCGTCTGTTTATGTCCTCTGCTCAATATTCTTGCAAACTTTTCAAACCCATTTTTGCATAAAGGCAAACAGTGTCGACCCTGATCAGACTGCTCCTAGCGGAGCAGTCTGATCTGGGTCCACACTGTTTGCAAAAACGACTTTTAAAATCACAAGCAGATGACAAAGCAGACAACAATTGTTGTGATTGGCAGTTTAAGGGTTAAGAGTGTCTGGGTGGCTGAGTGGTAAGTGCTCCCAACTTCAGATCTCAAGGCCCTGGGTTTGAAACCCACTGGTGATATGATTCAGTTCATGACTGTATAACACTTCCTTGCACAGACCATTTCATTATCTTTATTGTACAAATAATTTCATTATCACCTTTCTAGCCTCCTAATATGACTTAGATGTTGATAGGGACATAAAATACTAAATCATCTTTGCAATAATCAACAGTGTTCAGATAATTTCATTAGTGCTGCCTTATACATGTAAATAGTAATTTGTTTGTCTTTCTGTTGGTCTGTCCAGCTATAATTTGTTTTTCTGGTCATATTCCCAGGGTGGTTATATAGCCAAGGCTGACCTAATTTTGGTTTGTTAATTCAACTGCTGATTTCAGTATATCAGGGCCCAGTTGTTCAAAGCGTCGTTAGCTTAACAAGCTTGTTAAGGGTCATTTCGTTAACTGTTTTAGCGGATTCAATACACAATATTCTGAATTTTTTTTGCTGAAAAAATGTGAGTAGCTTTTGCACTCACATTTTTTCAGCAAAAAATTTCAGCATATTTGCATATCACTCGATGTAAATTTTAACGAATCATTAACTAACGATGTTGTTAGCTTTGAACAACTGGGCCCTGGTATATAAGTTGGTCACTAATTGTGGTATATATGTTGACCTTGTAGCTTCTGCGGCTGACAATGACCTATATTTGGAGATGCAGAACAGGAAAAAATCTAGTGCATATGTGCTATTCTGTTTTTGGATGATGCTGACCAAGTTGGGTGTATTACTAGGATTATCTGCAAGGGGACTGGGTACTTTTGGTAGATTTTCTACCATGTTTTCCAAGGGAGATAACTTTTGTGACTTCCTGTTTCTTTTCTTGCCCACCAAACCCCTTCTGAAAAAGGTCTGCTTTAAAACGAAAGAATCTCATTTAGGGAGCAAATTCTTTCCTTTAGAGTAGACCACCTCTCTTCAAAAGGGAGGAAAAGAGTTACGATTTAGAGGATAGCAGTATTTCAGCTTCGAGTCCGGGAGACGGGGCATGCTGCCTGGACATTGGTTTTCAGCCACATGCAGCCTGTGTCTTGGACTCGAATGCTGAAATCAAATTGCATACCATACTATCATGCTATTAACTGTGAAAATTGTCTTATTTTATATGTGTTTTATTGCACATTTGTGGTCATGTATATATATTTTGTGTTTTAAAGAGGGCCACATGGTAGAATAGCCTGTGAGGTTAAATGTGTTCACCCTCTTTAAATATTGTAAATAAATAAATAAATAAAAAACATTTTGATGAAACCTTCCTTGAAACTATACCAGTTCCCAAAAGTGATTTTATTAAATAGAAGAGCCTGGAAAATCACTGTGATCATGACATAAATCCAAGGTATGCCTGTCTCGTATGGACGCATAAAATCAAGACACATAGTTTCCTTCAATGTTTTCTTTAATTTTTGTGATATTGAAACTTTGTTATGGTGTTCAGATAAACCATTTATGTATCTCTTATACTGGCACATAAAATTCTCAAGTCTTCCTTAGCTTTCAAAATATTTCAAACTAAAGAATGATTGCAAACCATCTAAATATATATACAAAGTTATGGTAAATGTCCTAAAATTTTGTACATCAAAGTGTGTGACAAAATGGCTATGCAAACAGTGTTGACCCGAATTAGACTGTTCTTGAAGGTCTACACTTTCTACCTGTACACAAAGTATTTTTAAAAAGTAACTGAATAGCAAGTAAAAATTATACCCCAAAAAGTATGGAATAAAGTATTTGAAATTTTAATTGGATTTGCCTTACACACACACAGACACAGACACACACACACACACACACACAGATAGTTTCAATTATTCATATTTCAGTGATACAGTATTAAACTTACCATACTGGACTGTATTACTGTTTTTAGTTTGTGCTTAGGTTTTTCAAAAATACTGGAAAAAACCTATAGTAAACCATCCAAGTATTATGCACACATGTTTAATTTTAAAATGCCAAGAAAACCTGTATCTAAAAATGTCCTCTGTTTACGTTGTCTGCTGAATATTCTTGCACACTTTTCAAACCTATTTTCACATACAGGCAAACAGTGTGGACCCTGATCAGACTGCTCCTAGAGGAGCAGTCTGATCTTGGTCCACATTGTTTGCAAAAATGACCTTTAAAATCACAAGCAGATGACAAAGCAGACGACAGTTGTTGTGACTGGCAGTTTAAGGGTTAAGAAAGGTTGTAAGGGGTGTATTTAATGATGCAAAGACAATATTATTTTCAGATTTTCTTTATAAACATATATGTTGTTGGTATTCATTTGAATTGCCTAGACATGTCGGGTCTATTCACATGAGTACTCACAACACATGCTTTTATATAAAGTGGATAAAAATACATGAGCTCTAACTGAAGACTGAAATTACTTGACTGTGAGCTTATTGGGTATGTGGTTATTACATTGAAGTGGTGATTACATTGAATAGAGTAGTTTATGTTCAGAAAGTTGTAATTTTGAAATATGTGCATATAAAAGCACATTCGTTTGGAAAAGTTGGCTGTAACACTTTCGACTTACACAGACAGATATTCATGTCTGGAGAAATCATTAAAAAATCCTGCCACCAACAACAATCCATTCCACCCGCACCCAGTAAAAATCAAGTTATTATGTGTTGCCTAAAACAAGGCACCTGTTAGCTTTGTTTCTGTTTCTAAAGAAAATAAAGATAACCATATATTGTGGCCTCGCATCATACCGGCATAGAACTTGTTAAGGAAGAGTATTTGATGGTAATTTTAGGATATCCATAAAAACATAGTTTGTGGATACTCAGAAGTGCCTTGGCTAGTTGCTTCTAATTAGTACCTATAACATTTTTTTCATTTTTTTTTTTACGGAGAATTGGAGTAAACTTTTGGATATGTTCATTTTGGCAACCTGATGAGGTGTAACACAAGGTTTTGACAGAATTGCAAACATAGTAGAGCCTAGTCAAAATGCATCTGTAGGAGCAGTCTAATCTGGGTCTAAACTGACCACGCTCGACATGACCCCATTGGGTTGACTGGGCCGTAAAACCTCAACACAAACAAACTAAACTATTTTCTCTGGCATGTTCTCTGAATACCTGTTTTTTTTTTCGGTAAATTTGTTAGTTTCTGGGTATTATTTCACTGAGCAAGAGTCGACTAAGATTATAGAAAAGTGCCACCCAGAAAAATGCCTTCACAAAAAAATTAGAAAAATAATACATTCGAATGTTCATTTGCATAATTATTAACCCTTGTCCTGCTGACCTGGATATACCCTTCCTTTGCAAACAATGTAGATCCAGATCAGTTGGCTGAAGAAGCCAACTGATCTGGATCTGCACTGTTTGCCATTAAGTATATGAATTTGTAGCAGCAATTGGGATCAAGTAATCTGAATGACCGAAAATCAGAAGTGGGCATGGCATCTTAATTTATTCAGCAGGACAAGGGTTAATATTTGGCCAGAGGACTTGGTAAAGAGGGGTATTGGGCAATTATTCTGATTTAACTTTCAAAGCATGTTGTGGCATCTCACTGAGGCTCTTCTGATGAGTACCTACAAGGCCACAACACGTTTTTATGGAGAAATAAGGAAGTTATCCCAGAATTACCACCAACTACTCCTCCTTAACAAGACCTCTTATGATTATTATTACCTGGCTATTTTTCTTTCAGACTTACACAGCAAATATCCTTATAGCCCTCAACCCTTACTATGAAGTCCCTGATTTGTACTCAGCACAGACCCGTAAAAACTACCAGGGCAAATCCCTTGGTACCATGCCACCACATGTATATGCTATTGGTAAGTTTTATTTAAAAATCACTTATATAGTGTTCTACTGAAAGTTGGTAGTGTTTTAATTTTGAACAGATCTGAAATTCAAATTTGTGTGCTGTACATAAAAAAATGTATTTGAGTATGAATAAAAAATGTTATTGTAGTACATAAGGCCAAATAAAAAAAATATGTATGTTTAGGGTAAGCCTACCTTTCCTAACTTTCCTCGTGAAATCTTACAATTTTTTTCATGTTTTATCAAAAAACAACAAAAAAAAAAAAACAACAAAAAAAAAAAAAGGTGGTACTGGGATAAAATACTTATGCTTCATACTTGGACAAGGGGGGCTGAGCAAACAGTATAGACCCAGATCAAACTGCTCCTAAAGGAGCAGTTTGTTCATGGTCAACACTGTTTTCCATTCTATCAGTACTTTTAGACACATCTGAGGATAGTCAAACAGACTGAATAAAAATTTGTGTGAATTATGTGCAGTCCAAATACATATTTGGTAATTATGGTATTAATCTTCATAAAAAAAAATATAAAAAAAAAAAGAAAGAAAAAGAATCCCTACCTACCCTACCTATTTTTTTTAATGTTACCCTAAACACACATATGTTTTTTATTTGACCTAATATAATACATCAAAAAGAATGTACAGAAATACTGGTTAACCGCTTAGAGAACTAAGTCGGCCCAGTAAAAGTGTGGTTAGATTAGGTAAACTGACCAGCACGCCATGACACCAATGAATTGATTGGTCCATAAAACCTCAACTCAGTCAGTCAGTCAATCATACACTAGTTGTTTGGACCAATTTCAACTTAGCAGAAATGTTCCCTTGTTGACCCTCTATCAAGATAGTTCAAGTTATTATGATTTGTCAAAAAACATGGCCGCCAGGGGGTGAGGCTTATTTTCGTTATATATCTATATAGAAAAGTTTAAAAATCTTCTTGTCAGAAACTAATGGACCAATTTCAATAACACTTGGCAGGAATGTTTCTTTGGTGACCCTCTACCAAGATTGTTCAAGCTGTCATGACTCGTCAAAAAAACATGGCCGCTAGGGGGCGGGGCATATTTTCTATATATATCTATATAGGAAACTTAAAAAATCTTCTCGTAAGTAACCGTTGGATTGAGTTCAATGTAACTTGGCAGGAATGTCGCTTTGGTGACCTTCTACCAAGATTGTTTATGCCCTCATGATAAGTCAAAAAACATGGTTGCTAGGGGGTGGGGCTTATTTTCCGTATATATCTGTATAGAAAACTTCTTGTCAGAAACCACCTGACTGATTTCAATATTACTTGGCAGGAATGTTTCCTTGATGACCCTCTACAAAGATCGTTCAAGCAATCATGATTCGTCAAATAACATGGCTGCTAGGGGTGGAGCTTATTTTCCCTATATATCTAAATAGAAAACTTTAAAAATCTTCTTGTCAGAAACCAATGAACCGATTTCAATATAACTTGGCAGGAATGTTCCTATGGTGACCCTCTACCAAGTTTGTTCAAGCTTTTATGATTCGTCAAAAAACATGGCCGTTAGGGGGTGGGGCTTTTTTTCCCTAAATAGCTATATAAAACATTTTAAAAATCTTTTTGTCAGAAACCAGTGGACCAATTTCAATATAACTTGGCAGAATTGTTCCTTTGGTGATCCTCTTTCAAGATTCAGTTCAAGCTATAATGATGCATGAAAAAAAAAACATGGCCACTGGGGAGCAAGGCTATAAAATTTATACAAAACTCTTAGAGCAGTGAACTTGGCTGAAACTTCAACAGTAAGTATGCAAAGCTGTCGCTCAGGTGAGCGATATAGGACCATCATGGTCCTCTTGTTATATTTTTGATTGATTACAACATGGTTCTTTAGGTAATATGATCTTGTTTTGTCATGAAAACATGTTATGGTTACTCATTAGAAGCTAAGGCGCTTCTAATGAGCACCACAACGTATGTTTTCAGGGAGGAATTAGAAAAGTATCAATAATTTTCAGATAAAAAATGCATCTTTAACCCTTAAACTGCCAATCACAACAATTGTCATCTTCTTTGTTGTCTACTTGTGATTTTAAAAGTCATTTTTGCAAACAGTGTGGATCCCGATCAGACTGCTCCTCTAGGAGCAGTCTGATCAGGGGCCACACTGTTTGCCTTTATGCAAAAATAGGTTTGAAATGTTTGCAAGAATATTCAGCAGACTTCATAAACAGGTGACATTTTCAGATGCAGGTTTTCTTGGCATTTTAAGGGTTAAATATTTGTAGCTATACCAGTAATAGTGTTATAAAGAGGTTGTGGTGAATACCTTAAATTCTATATTTTAACATATGACCCAGCACATGACAAAATCTACAATAAAACGTGTGACCAGCAAAGACTCAGATCGGCCTATACATCCACCCAGTATGGCAAGGGTTCTCATTTATCCCTCTTTGGATAGCCTGGAGCTGTAGAAGGAACATGCAATCAGGGAAGACTCTGGTCAGACTGTGTGGCTGTGCAGGCTGATCCGCGTCTTCGCTGGTTGCACAAGTATTATGTAGATTTTGTCATGCACTAGCTCATATCCAGCTTCATCAGGGATCCTTCATTATTTTGTTCTTGTGTATATTGTAAAGGCATGTCAAGTTTCACATATGTTTACATTATCTTCTTGCAGCTGACAAGGCCTATCGTGACATGAAGGTTAGCAAAGTGAGTCAGTCGATCATTGTCTCTGGTGAGTCAGGAGCAGGGAAGACAGAGTCAACAAAATATATCCTCAAATATCTCACAGACAGCTGGGGAACACATGCTGGACCTATAGAACAGAGAATTGTGGAATGTAAGTATTGTATTGAACATGGCAGGGCTTTGTAGCACTGTTGGTGGCATATCTGACTGCAGATCTGGGGGTCACACGTTTAAATCCCAGCTCCGAGTGAGTCTCATAAATTTCTATGTTCATTCTTCCTCTTCCTCTGATTCAAGAAAGGCAGTTGTCTGTTGCTGGCAAAAGTATGTACACAAAGTACTGGACCCAGTTGTTCAAAGCTAACGATGTCATTAGTTAACGGTTCGTTAAAATTTAAATCAAATATGCCGAAATTTTTTGCTGAAAAAATGTGAGTAGCTTTTGCAGTGCAAAAGCTACTCACATTTTTTCAGCAAAAAATATCAGAATATTGTGTATTGAATCCGCTAAAACAGTTAACGAAATGACCCTTAACGAGCTCGTTAAGCTAACGACGCTTTGAACAACCGGACCCTGGTTAATTGCCTAGAAGACTAAGCCTGCCTAGGAAAAGTGTGAATAGGTGAATTGATAGGCTTGACAATGTTGACTGCCTGTAAAAATCCAGCTCTTACAAGCAAACATCTCAAACCTAATGAACATAAGTATTCATATGGACATGCCAGAGCAAACAGTGTAGACCTGGTGTAAAGATAATAGAGCACTATGAATGATAGGTCTATAAGGTTTCTTCAAATGATTTTAGATTGACCTTTAACCTTTTGACAGCAAGGTCATGATTGCTCTCTACAACAGCCACCCTTGGCATAAAGTTGATTGTTGCAGGGAGGTGACAGTTGTGGAAAAGTTAAATATACGGTAAACGTGTAATTTGGGAGGTGAGTGTTGCTGCAAGGTGACTATTTATGGTGGTTTTCTGTACCAATTTTCAGTTTTTGATTGCATGTCTCTTTTTTTTTCCCCAGACCTGCACTCCCCACCCCCTTACCCCCACCCCCTTACCTGACATACAGATTAAACTTGCATCTGCCACAGATAGCTGGACATTGTGATCTGCCTTTGTGAGAAAATAGAACAACATTTAATGGCAAGCACTCACTGGCTCTGACCAGGCTCCATAGCACAGAAGGTAGTGTGTCAGACTGCAGATTCGGGGGTCGCAATTCAAATCCAAGCTTAGACAAACAACTTTTGTGGAGATTGGCCATAAAACTTCATCTCAAAACTGTCAGGCTCTGAATGTTGCATAGCCATGACTATCTAATTAAGTCTGTTAATAAGTGTTCATAATTTTTGTTGTATATTGTTGTAACCTCCTGAGTGTAAATAACATTTTTGTGCATATATTATACACCATCAGAACTCATTCACTTGCAATTTTCATTACAAGTCAGTATATGAAGTAAGAAAATGTGCCTTTTGACATGTGAAACTGCGTGTGAATGTTTTGCAGTCTCCTTAAAGAAGTCCTGGATGCATGGCTATTCACAGAGTGCCCAGTAAAGACTGTTCAAATTACATAGATACACAGGTTAATCTGAGCATTAGCCCATTTTAGACTGAATAAAGTCACCCACATTATATATTGGAACAGTCAAGTTTTAATTTTAGATATGTCAGGTTATGTGCCTTAGATGTTCCTAGAGAAAAATGGCTAAACTATTTGCAAACAGTGGAGACCCTGATCAGATGCCACATTATGTTTTGCTTTTTTCAGCTAATCCACTTTTAGAAGCATTTGGAAATGCCAAGACAGTTCGTAACAACAACAGTAGTAGATTTGGAAAATTTATTGAAATCCATTTTGATCATAAGGTAAGAAACATTTGAGCCATGTTGCGTGAAAGTCTCTTAGGACTTCAAGTATGCATTCCTGGCCTAGAGAGGTCACATGTCTAGTTCTTTGGCTGAAGTTTTCCTTGGAGGATGCGCAGGCTTGCCTGAACCATTGCTGTTTGCATGAGCTATAACGCTTTTCCAATAACATCACAAGGCTAATATAATGCAATAAAGAAATCAGGATTCAAATTCCACCCAAAAACACTGGTGTTTAGTGAACAAACACATCTCATCATCTTTTCCTTGGCTATAGATACAAAGTTTAATCTGTACAGCTTTTGTTCTGCTGCTTTGATGTTTAAAATTCTTTTGTGTCTGACTTTAGAAACAAATTATTTCCTGAACTTTTTTCAGAAATCATTTTTTTTGGTAATTTGAAATGCATTTTATACAGAATTTTTGCATTTTTCAAAAAATGAACTTTAGTCTAAATTTAACTTTAACTACTGCATATTCGAATAGAATGACTTATGATCTAATATTAGCAGACAAAGCCCAAAACTTACTTTTTCCACAGTATTAGTTGGAACTATGATTTTGCTAACTTCATTTTCAAGTACAGACTAACTGAACATTTGTGACTGCCCTATTCCAGATATATGTACATGTATTTGTGGATGAGTAGAAAATAATTACAAGTAAAAAATTTGTCCAAGCTATCACATTTATTGCAAAAATATCAAAATCTATAAAGGTGATGCAAACTAGTTTTTAAGTAGTACATGTTTAACCCTTAGCGCTCTGGGTAAACTTTTCAGCAGACAACAATTTTACATTTTCAAATATTTTTCTTGTTTTTTCCACATGAAATGACAAATCCTGTTTTCTGAAAAAAATAAGAAAAAAATATCACCAATTTGTCATCTGCTGAATTCCCGAAGAGAGCAGTAAAGGTTAAAAAGGAAATAGAATGATAACAAGCAGTATATTTCAGTTCCTGGTGACAGGAGGGTTTATATCCCATTATTTGTTGGAGAAATCCAGAATCTGTGTTCAGAGTCCCGAAGAGAGAAACTACCACATCTTCTACCGAATGTGCGCTGGCGCACCAGAAGAACTTCGCAAGATGTTGGTTCTTAACTCTCCCGACCAGTTTCATGTAAGTTAAACCTGCACTTGTAAGAGGATTTTAACCATTAAAGTGCTACTCACAATTGCAGCAGACATTTTGAATTTTGCTTGTATTTTTCATCTCTGAAATAAAATAAGGCTTGACATTTCATGTAAATCATCTGCCTAGCAGATGATTCACATGCAATGCAAAATCTGTTTTCTCTGAAAAATAAATTAATTAATTTTGCTACAATTTTGCTGGACTGATAGTTCACATGAAATGCCAAGTCTTATTTTCTCAGAAAAATAATAATGGTAATTCTAGAATTCTGTCTGCTACAGTTTTGCTTAGCACTTTAAGGGTTTTACTCATTGCCCATTACCTTGCATGTCAAATTGTTTTCTTGTCTCAGTATGTACTTTGTTGAATGTTTCTTTGATACTTGTCAATTTTGTGTACATATGTATTAAGCTCCAGATAATCGGAGCATTCAGAAGATAAAATTTATTTTGCACTAAAACATACCTTTTAGGTCATAGCTCTAGATAAGATTGGGTATCAGGATATATTTTTCTTATTTGTCCACAAAAACATTAGTTGTGGGTACTCATTAGAAGTGCCTTGGCAAGGCGCTTCTAATGAGTAGCAACAACATATGTTTTTGTGGACAAATGAGAAAAATATCAAGGATTCCCGTTGGGGAAAAAAGCCTTATCTGGAGCTATGTAGGTACTCATTAGAATTGCTTGGAGAGGCAACTCTAATGAAAATCCAGAATGTATACACAATATGTTCTGGTACAAAATAAAAACTATCCTAAATTTTCTCCACAATCCAGGTTTGGAACAATGTATGTCTACTGTAATTTGCATATAGCTTTAGATAAAACACTTTTTTTTTCAGCCAAAAACTATTGGTCATTTTCTTATTTCTCTTCAAAAATGTATGTTGTGGGTACTCATTAAAAGCACCAATGAGGTGCTTTTAACGAGTACCCATAACATATTTTTGAAGAGAAATAAGAAAAATATATATCTGGGCTCAGTTGTTCAAAACTAACAATGTAGTTAGTTAACGATTTGTTAAAATTTCCATCAAGTGATATGCAAATATGCTGAAATTTTTTACTAAAAAAATGTGAGTAGCTGCAAAAGCTACTCACATTTTTTTCAGCAAAAAATATCAGAATATTGTATATTGAATCCGCTAAAACAGTTAACAAAATGACCCTTAATGAGCTCATTAAGCTAATGATGCTTTGAACAACTGGTCCCTGGATGCCCCTCTTTTCTAGAACTTAGTAAACCTAAACAGCTGAAGCTGGACATGTGATTTTTTTTTATTTCCTGTCGATCTTGAAGTCCTGTGTGTTAGTTTGATAGTATGATCTGTGTTATATGAAATTTTCATCTTGAAGCATACACAATACGGGCCCACATATGTCTCAAAAATACCTTTTTCTCACATGTATGTCGAAATAATAACTGATTATTACACTCCAGCTGACACTTTGGTGGGGGACATATTGTTTTGTGCCATCTGGTTGACCATATATTTTGCAACTAGCATTTTGTTACATACCCAAGAAGAAGAGCGGTGTTGGGATATGGGTGTTCTCTCCATTGTATATCTGTGCTATATGACTTGAGACCTGCTCCAAATATAAAGGTGTCTTTCCGGATTATATGGAGATAGCTAAGGCCCAGATCAATCTGTGCTTTGGCAGTGTGACTTGTGACCAAGGTCTTCACTTTCCTTCTACTGAATCATTGACTACTTTAGAATGTATCTGCAGAGGGTAACTGCCCAGGCAAATCTGTGCCGATGTGCAGGAGGATCTAAATTTGCATCTATATCATAGTTTAGATGGGTACGCTGATAAATTTCTTCAAGAAAATATGTCGGTACCCATTAGAAGTGCCTTGACAAGGCACTTCTAATGAGTACTCACAGTACGGTCAATGTCCTATAATTTCAGACACTTTATTCCATACCTTTTTGGCTTAAATTTTGATTTTTATGCATTTGTTTCTTAAAATTCTTAGTGGAATGGTAAACAGTGTTGACCCTGATCAGACTGCTCCTTCATGTTTGCATGTATTTGCATATGCCATTTTGTCAGCAGTTCGGGTGTACAAAATTTTAGGACATTTACCATACATTTTTCTAGGAGAAATAAGAGAAAATATGAAGGCTTTTAGTTGGAAAAAGCATCTTATCTGGAGCTATGCTCGGCATTTCATGTATAATAGAATAAATCTTTTTGCTTGAAGGGGCCCACTTGTTTTACATCAGTTTTGACAAAAATTTGTTTTGCTTTTCCACTATTTTCTCATTAGCTTCTTGGTACACAGAATTCCTTTGCCAGTGATAGAAAATTTCCTGCACATTTACAGATACAGATACAGATGAAGCATTTCGAGGGTTGATCGCAAGACTGTAGCAAGTCAGATGGTTGTTTTTCCCAATACTTAATCTCCTCACCATGAAGGCGTTGCGAAGATTACAACATTTCTTTCTGTAAACAATGCAAATTTAGGTGCCATTGCTCGTATGAGCAATGACACCTAAATTTGCATTGTTTACAAAGGGGTCAAAGTTGCCCCTAAACAAGGGTTTCAAAAATATGTTTGAGTTACTACAGTCTTGCGATCAACCCTCGATTTGTTAAAATACGTCCAAGTTATAAGCAAATTGTGTTGTATGCATATTTTTTTAATGCAAAATCAATATTTGACAATGAAATTAGTCTATGTTTAACGAATTAGGAAAAAGGCAATAAAATGGCTTTGCACATAATTACCAAAGCAGT
This sequence comes from Anodontia alba, assembly GCA_964016985.1. Classification (NCBI taxonomy): domain Eukaryota; kingdom Metazoa; phylum Mollusca; class Bivalvia; order Lucinida; family Lucinidae; genus Anodontia; species Anodontia alba. Next base: position 68,887,269 of record OZ024824.1, on the reverse strand, counting down.
TGAAGAAAATGAACTACATGTATAGTTATTAGGTAGTAGGATGGTGGTAAGGGCCTTCTGTACTTATGGCAGGTGAGGTAAAGGGACATGTTGGTATTCTGTTTCTGCACTGTTATTAACTTTTTCCTTCTTCCCCCTCTATTTCCCTTTCCTCTCATCTGCTAGCTCTTTTGTTCCTTTTCTACCTTTCTCTGGGAGATGACACAAAATGACCCACAAGGGTTGATGTGTCATTAAACAAGAACTGAAACAAATCTATACAATGTAGTATAAGTTATGCTTTTTCTTGCTGCAGTATTTGAGTGAGGTAAACATGCTTCTTCTTTCAGTCTATTGCTTTTTTCCTGAGACATTTTTTTAGTTTTTGTTTTATCCTGAGGCTGAAGTTCTTTTTTGGCTTACAACTGTGTATACCATATTTACCCTAAGTATTGGAAAACTTTAACTCTTTTTACCGTACTTGTCACAAAATTTGAACGTCCGTTTTACCACCTGTTAATGTGTCTACAAGCTACTTGGTGAGTGGCAAACAGTGTAGACCCGATCAGATGCCACATTCTGTGGCATCTGATCTGGGTCTACACTGTTTGTGCAGGACTGTCTGTCCTAATACATAGAGTAAATATAGTATGGAAAAATTGTGTATGTATTTGTGAAATGCTAGTCTGTATGTAGTCTTGTCTACATTGTTTTGAGATATGATTGGTAAACATAGCTCAAGATCAGAGGAATTTTTTTTATTAGAAAGTGTTGATATTTATTTCATCTCAAAATAGGTGTGTTGTGGATGTTGTTAGAATTTTTCTTGGGGATGGAATTCTAGGGAGTACCTGCAATGAATATTTTCACACATAAATATCTAGATATCCTCTTATCTGGTGCTATGAATTAGTATTGTGCCTTTACATATTTCATGTGGTATGATGAAGGTAACCATTACTACTGGACTCAGGTTCCCTATCGAGGGTTGAGCGCAAGACTGGCGTAAGTCAGATGGTTGTTTTTCCCCAAACCTAATCTCCTCACCATGAAGGCGTTATGAAGATTACAACATTTCTTTCTGTAAATAATGAAAATTTAGGTGCCATTGCTCGTATGAGCAATGGCACCTAAATTTGCATTGTTTACAAAGGGGTCCAAGTTGCCCCTAAACAAGGGTTTCAAAAATATGTTTGAGTTACCATAGTCTTGCGCTCAACCCTCGATATATTCTACCCCTAAATATTTGGATGACCCAACTGTGCATATAATTTGAACCAGTCAGTTTTTAACTGTAGAAGTACTGGCTGATGGCTGAACAGTGTAGAACCTGATCATAATGTTTATTTTTGAGCAGTTTGATCTGGGTCTATGCTGTTTGTTTAGGCATTGCTTTTTGAATATTTAGCCTAGGGTAAATAAATACCATGTTTGCTGCATGTATTTGGACAAACAGGCCTGAGCAAACAGTGTAGAGCCAGATGAGACACTGCAGAATGCAGCGTCTCATCATGATCTACACTGTGTCGCTCATCCAGCAATGTTTAGACACAACATAGGGTAGTAAATTGTACTTGTTAAAATTTTAGAACAAGTGTAGTAAGAAGTTGGTGTCCAAATACTTAGGGTAAATACAGTATGTGTAAGCAGAGGACTACTTTGTGGACTTACTTTGGGATCTCATTAGAGTCGCCTAAAGGTGAATTGATATACTTCAAAGAGAGACCACTCATAGTTGAAAGCTGTTGCGCCTCCCTTCTGTAAGGGAGATCATCCTAATGGAAAAAAAAATATGTTGTATGAATTCCTTGAAGAAGGGCTACTCATGTCTGGTTAGAGTGATCTCCTTTGGAGATGAATCCATTTCATCTTAAGGGGACCTAATACAATTTCAGGGAGGCAGCTGTGTCAAAATTGTTTTTTGTCACCCTTCTGAAAAGGGGGTCTACCCTTAAAGGTAAAAATTTGCTCCCCTTGGAGCAAATTCTTTCATTTTTAGAGCAGTACTTTTTTCGGAAGGTTTTGGTATGCTGGAGGGCAAATAGGAAGTCACAAAAGTTATCTCAAAAGTCCCCAAAAATGTATTACTGCTGAAATCCCAGCATGTTTCTTTTTATGGATTTAGAAATTTTAAAGTACAGTCAAACCTGTCTTAAGCAGCCATCCAAGGGAAGCTTAAAATGTGGCTGCTGAAGGCAGGTGGCTGCTTAATACAGTTCAAATATATAAGTCTTATGAATTTTGGGGCAACTTTCCTCTGGCTGCTTAATACAGGTTGGCTGCTTAATAGAGGTGACCACTAACACAGGTTTGACTGTATCAGCTGAATTCTCTGCTTATCACAAGCTATGACCTGCTAAAACAGCCATCTGACTAATAATTCATATTTGACTAATTTCAGGTAAGAGAAGATTTTTGTCCACCTTGTTCTATGTTATTTGGTCATTTTATGTCTCATTGTTTCCTAAACCATGGTTCTTGATAGGCAAAATATATGGATAAAACATTTTTTCCTTATTTCTCCATGAAAGATTTATCAAAGTTTTCTTTATGTGGTGACTCGGGGATTATTGCATTGATTACCCACAGTCAGCTGCAATGTGAGAAAGTGTATCTTTTGATATGCCACCACTAAGACTTTGGCAGTCTGATCAGTTTTCTGAGGAAGCCATCTCCGGCCATCCACAAAGCACCCAGCAAAGACTGATCAGACAGGGCAGATGTGCAGGCTAAGCTGATTCTACATGTACCTATGATATAAGGTATATTTTCTAATATTGAACCTCAGATATGGTATTTGATCTAATTACCTGATGTGCATTTAGGTTTTTCAAATTTACTGAAAAAAAAACAACAACAACATTTATTAAAATAACCATCAAATAAGGCACGTACCTGTTAAAGAAAAAAAAAAAAAAAAAAAAAAAATCAGCTGATTATTCCATGAGAGGATTATTTTAACCCTTAAACTGCCAATCAGAACAATTGTCGTCTGCTTTGTCATGTGCTTGTGATTTTAAAAGTCATTTCTGCAAACATTGTGGACCCAGATCAGACTGCTGCTTTAGGAGCAGTCTGATCTGGGTCCACACTTTTTGCCTGTCTGCAAAAATAGGTTTGAAAAGTTTGCAAGAATATTCAGCAGACGACATAAACAAACAACATTTTCAGATGCAGGTTTTCTTGGCATTTCAAGGGTTAAGATGCTTATGCAGCATTTTTTCTGATTAAATTCTAATTGCATATATTGTTGGTACTCATTTGAATTGCATCGACAACACCTAATCTGGAGCTATGAGAATAAGAAAAAAATGTTGATATTTTGGTAAATAATAACACCTTATCAAGAGCTGTGACAAACTATGTTTCCCCCTTGTGAGATATTTGTTGTTATAACTGGTATTCTTTTGCATGTGTGTTTAGTACTTGGCTCGTGGTAATACCCAGTATTTTGTTAGTCGACAAGAAGAGAAAGCACTAGGACAAGACAGAAAGAGCAAAATGGTGAGTATGAGGAAAAAAATAAAGTGAAATTCTTGCATTAAAATATTGATAAGGTTGAAGGATGCTATTGGGACATTGTTATATATAACAGTTCAGCTTATATGTATGTGGAAAGAAATGTTCCTATTCATCCTTCATCTTTTTTATGCTCCCCGAAGGGAGAACATATAGTTGCTGTTTGTCTGTCCGTCTGTCCGTTGTCACTTTTGTCTGGAGCATAGTTCTAAAAGTTGGAAGATAATTTAATGAAACTTGATACACTGATAGAGGGCTATGATGGGAATTGCAGAATGCAAGAACCATAACCCTGTCTCCACTATTTACGGAGTTACTGCCCTTAATTTTTGCAATAAAAAGCCTGTCTGGAGCATATCTCTGAAATTATAGAAGGGAATTAAACGAAACTTGATACATTGATAGATGGCCATCAGAGGAAGTGCAGAGTTTAAGAACCATAACTGTGTCACAAGTAATTACAGAGTTATTTCCCTTCTTAATTTTTGCAATAGTAAGCTTGTCCGGAGCATATCTCTAAAAGTATTGAATAAATGAAACTTGATAGAGTGATAGAGGGCTAGGAGGGGAAGTGCAGAATGCAAGAACTATAACTCTATCATCATTATTTATGGAATTATTTCCCTTCCTAATTTTTGCAATATTAAATTTGTCCAGTGCTTATCTCTGAAAGTATAAAAGAGAATCAAATGAAACTTCATCCACTGAGATATACATACATCAGAGATAATGCAGACTGTAATGACTGTAACTCTGTTACAAGTAATTACTGAGTTACTTCCCTCTTAATTTTTGCAATAATAAGCTTGTCCGTAGCATATCTCTTAAAGTATAAAAGGGAATCAAATGAAACTTGATACATTGATAGAGGGCTATTAGAGAAAATGTGAATGCAAGAACTGTAGCTGTGTCACAAGTAATTACTGTACACCATAGTTGAAATCCCAGCCTGCAGAATGGGTTCAACTCTAGATCAGGTGTACACCAACTGGAAGTTAAAACCCTATCTGTACATCTCAACACTATACTTCTCTGATTACAATATTCTCTGGATAGCTTTACCTGGCTTACATCCTTGCAGTTAGTAATATGTGAGTAATAGTTAGATCTTGCTATACAGTAGAACTTCAGTGGCTCAAACAGGCTTGGGACCATGAAAACTAGTTCCAGCCAAAGGTAGTTCTAGCCATTGAGGGTTAGTTTCTATAGGAAGTGACTTCTAGGGACCCAAGAACTAGTTCTAGTCTGGCAGAGTTAACAAGCCATCAGGGTTCGAGCCATTGAAGTTCTACTGTAGTTTACATTCACTTGTTCTATATTAATCAATGTTGTAGAGAAGCAGAGTATATGATGGTAATTCTGAATTATTATTTCTTAATGAATGTTGTGGAACTTCTTGAGAACTGCCTTGTGAAAGCACTTCTAAAAATGAACCACAATGTTAGTTTTATGGAGAATGAACAAAAATTATTTTAGATATGTTCGACAATCTCAGTCATCTATAGCTCTGCTTTTATAGTGTAGCTGTTTGCTCTTAAATGCAAACAGAAGTTCTCATTTTTTTTCTCAAAATTGGTGATTGATACCACATTCTTGAATAGCCAAAAAAATCTACATAAAATCAACAGCAATGATATTAAGTTTTTTTCACACCTGGCACTTAGTTCATTGATTAATTTCAACACATAGAGTTGATGGATGCTTCTGTATTTTACACCCCTTTCAACAGTATTTCAGTCATATCAACATGGTAGGCTAATAATGAAACACCATGCACAGTGGAACCCCAGATTTCATATTGCACTTCAAAGTGTATAGGACCAACATGTTTTACTCTTTCACTAACATAACCCTCCCACTACTGCGCATCTTCGGGGAGCATCCTTCGGTTTCACCGATTCTCTTCAAGTGCTCTTCCTGAAGGACTACTGTTACCTTGGCTGCAAGCTAGGGAAAGTATTTTGCCATTTTAAATCATCTATCTGTGCAATCTAAATAATGCTTTTATACAGCAGGGCCCAGTTGTTCAAAACTAACGATGTCGTTAGTTAACAATTCGTTAAAATTTTAATTGAGTGATACGCAAATATGCTGAAATGTTTTGCTGAAAAAATGTGAGTAGCTTTTGCAGTGCAAAAGCTACTCACATTTTTTCAGCAAAAAAAATATCAAAATATTGTGTATTGAATCTGCTAAAACAGTTAACGAAATGACCCTTAACGAGCTCGTTAAGCTAACGATGCTTTGAACAACTGGGCCCAGTTGTAAAATATATACAGTTGTGAGCTAATGGCGACCAGGCTCATTAGCACATTCAATAGTCCGTCTCCAGACTCTATCTTTTCTATCATTTTCTCTTTTCTTTTCAAAGGTATACAATCTAGTACAGCGTAATATAATTATAATATATTATTATTATATATATAATCAATATATATGTCAATATGTCATCTGCTGAAAATTTTACCCAGAGTGCTAAGCGTCAAGTGTCATAACACTGGGAGTGGATTTGATGGTTCCATTTGAATCACATGTGAGCCAGAATATTGCACCACAATAATTAAGTCAATCAAACATCCCTGCGGACTCCATCACAATTTTTGCAATGAGATCTAGCTGGGAGCAGAGGCAGTGAATGCCAACCGTAAGTGGAGAGCAGTAGAACATTGTTGGGCTAGCTGTCTGTCATACATGTTTAACCTTACTACTGTCTGGGCAAATTCAGCAGATGACAAATTGATGATATTTTTCTTATTGTTCTCAGAAAATAGGCTTGGACATTGTGTGCAAATAGTCTCCAATGACAGATTGATAATATTTTGTCTTATTTTTTCCAGACAGTAGGCTTTGACATTTCATGCAATTCGTATGAAACATCAAAGCCTATTTTCAGGAGAAAAATAAGACAAAATATCAATTTGTTGTCTGCTGAAAATTTTACCTAGAGTGCTAAGCCTGAAAATAACACAGATGTATCCTTGATAGTCAAGCAGCAAGATTAGTAATTATTAAAATGTCTATTAATTTTTGCCTGCAGTTTCTGAAAATGGGGAGTCTTCACGATCCTGTGATTGATGATGTAAGGGATTTCAAGGTTTGTGATGATGCAATGACCCATCTGGGAATGACAGAAGAGGAGCGGTACTCAGTCTACACCATAGTAGCATCAGTCCTACATTTGGGAAATATCGGCTTTGAAGATAACCAGGAAGACACAAAAGGTAATAAACTGGGAACAAGAAACATGTATAAATCAAAGCACTGACAGCACTGATGGGTCGATTAAATTAGGCTGGGAAAGGGGACTTAAGTCCATTTCATATAACCCTTATCTTCTGTAATTACAGCAAACAGTGCAGACCCTGATCATACACTGCATTCTGCAACATCTGATCTGGGTCTGCACTGTTTGCCATTTTCCCAAATGTCCCAGTCCAGGTTTTACAGATAACCCCCTGTCAACAGCACTCATGTGATTATCATGTGGACAAGTACCTTAAGGAAAGTTTGGCGTTTGTACACTATGGCTTGATTGTAAACAATCGACGCAAAAACACATATGTGCCATGCTGCTTGAAAGGGTGCCTTAGGGACAGGTGCAGACAATGAAGGCTCAGATGAGACTGCACATGCATGCAGTCTGATCAGGGCATTTGCCACTTACAGCATAATATGATGCTGATGATAGATTTTACATCTCAAGATAAGAAGTGGTACCTACACAAACATTTTATTTCTCTATTGAAACGTGGGTACACTTTGCTCCACAGCATAATTGATAGTGCATCTGACTGGTGATCTAGAGGTCACAAGCTTGAATCCCAGCTTGGCCATATAATTTTCATGATCATGAAATCCTTTGTACAGTCATTCTCCACCATCTGCTGATTCAAGAAGGGCATTTGTTTGTTACTGGTGAAAGATTGTGCACAAGTTTAAACACATAGAGGACTAAGCCTGCCCAGGAAAATTGTGAGTAGTTTAACTGACTGTCTTGACATGACCTTAACAGTGTTGACTGGCCATAAAGCTGCAACTTGAGCAAACGTTTTGGGTACAAGTTTGAGCTATGCCATGTGAAAATTTACCTTGGAGACATATGCAAGCTTGGCCACATAACTTGAATGGAGAGCGATTATGAAATCATGCATTCGGTCAGTCTTCACCTTCCGCTGATTCATGAAGGGCAGTTGTCAGCTATTGGTGAAAGTATGTGCGCGAGTACTGGTTAACCCTTGTCATGCTGAATAAATTAATATGTCCATTTCTAATTGTTAGCCAATCAGATTACTTAATCCAAATTATGGATAGAAATACACATACTGAATGACAAACAGTGCAGATCCGGATCAGTTGGCTTCTTCAGAAGCCAACTGATCTGGATCTACACTGTTTACAAAGGCAGGATATATTTGGGTTCAGCAGGACAAGGGTTATTAATTGCTTAGAGTACAAAGCTTCACCAGGAAAAGTGTGAGGAGGTTAACTGACTGTCTGGACGTTACCTTAACAGTGTTGACTGGGCCATAAAACTGCAACTCAGACGAAGTGCCTCACCAGTCTCTTTTTAGAGCTATGATCTACAGTTGAATCTCAATAGCTCAAACACCGATGGCTTGTTCACCATGGATAATTCGAACTCGGTTTTGAGTCCCTACGAAATTCTTCCAATAGATCAAGAAAACAAATATTTAAGGAAGCTTTCTTATTTCATTATGAAATTGTATGTTGTGAGTACTCATTAGAATTGCCTCTTAGAGGCAATTCTAATGAGTACACTCAACATACACTTATTGTGTAGAAGATCGATAGATTTCCCAGAATTAGCAATATTTGCTTCCGGATCTGGCACCATGATTAACCTTCATTGGCTCGAACTACCCATGGCTCGAACAATTTTCCATGGTCCCAAAGGTGTTCGAGCCATTGAAGTTCGACTGTATACAGTTTCTAGTCAGAAAACATCTTACCTGGAGACTTTGATTTTCCACAGCATTCTCTTGGTCTTTTTAGGTGGTTGCATGATCAGCCCTGGGACAGAGAAGTCCCTTCTGGTTGCCGCTAAATTAATTGGCGTTGACAAAGAGGAACTGAGAGAGGCCCTTGTTTCCAGGGTGATGCAAGCAACACGTGGAGGGGTCAAGGGGACAGCAATCAAGTAAGTTTGGAATTGGTTTGCTTCTTTGCTATGCTTAACAAATATACATAGCCAAGAATATGTTGTATCTTAATTATTTGCTTTGGTTTACAGTTATTGTCCTAAAATTTTCATACTTCACCTTTATGGACAAAATTCATATTCAAACAGTGCAGATCCAGATCAGACTGCTCCTGCAGGAGCAGTCTGATCAGGGTCTACACCGTTTGCCATTCCACCAAGAACTTCGTAAAACAAATGCATTGAAGGGTGATGGACTGAATGAGCCTTAATTGCACCTGTCCAAACCTTTGGAAATATTCATTTGATGAGAATCGTTTGTCGGATTTGTTTGCATGTTTGTTTGATATGAATAGATATTGTTTAAACTAAATGCGTAAAAACAAATTTTAGGCAAAAAAAAAAAGCATGGAATAACATGTTTGAAAGTTTAGGACATTTACCATATATTGTATATGTAGATGCATATGTATGTAAATATACTGAAGATTTGTATGTAGTCTCTATCATCTGATTATTATTAGCAGTAGTAGTATTTCATAGCTTTATTTTTCCTCTTATAAACAGATGACGACTAGGCTGGTCTCAAACAATGATAAGTCAAACTAAACAAAAAGGGCAATACTGGTTAAGTTTTTTTGCATCAACCTTAGCATTAGCCCCATTTCTCATAACTTTATGACCTACAGTCATCAAACCTGGCACACACTTCTTGTCTAACAGGGACTCAAACACTGTTGTATGATTTTTATGAGCCTGACCTATATTTCACAGTCTAATGACTTTCATTTTTTTCATCAACATTAGGATTAGCTCCATTTCTATTTAACTGTATGACCTACAGTCATGAAAAATGGTATACCATCATGAAAACATGCCTATTTAATTTTGACCCCCTTAAACCCCACTTTTATGTAGTAAAACTGGGGTTTACAGGGGTATGCATTATTTTTCTTATTTCTGCTCAAAAACATAGATTGTGGGTACTTGTTAGCAGTGGAAAATATCAGAGTTTTTTATCTGAAAATTTTCAGTTTTTGGAGGTGAAATTTTCTATATATTTGAATAGGCATGTTTTCGGAATGACTTCCTGCATCAGGGACTCACACTGGTGCCATTTTGTGACCATGACCTACATATCACTGTACAATGACTTTGTCATTCTTTACATGGATTTTTAACCAATTGATGATATCAACAAGGACACTGCCTTCCACAGAATTCTTGTTACTTTTCAGTGAAAACAAGTTGTGGGTACCCATTAGAAGCACCTATCAGGGTGCTTCTAGTGAGTTCCACAATATACATTTTTGTGGAAAAATTAGAAAAAAAATATCATCCTATCCAGCTATACCATGTCTAAAGTTATAAAAGATGTGCATTTGTTTCATCTTTCTGACTCAAGTCCTACCATCTACATTATCAGAATGATTTTTTTAGCTCACCTGAGCTCTGCTCAGGATGAGCTATTGTGATCACTTTTCGTCCGTCGTCCGTCCGTCCGTCCGTCCGTCCGTCCGTCCGTGCGTCCGTCCGTCCGTCCGTCCGTCCGTTAACATTTTCAAACCACTTCTCCTCTGAAACCACTGAGCCAATTTTGCTCAAATTTCATATGGAGCCTCCTTAGGGTGGGGGAACGAAAAATTGCTAAAATGGTCACGGTCCGTTGACCAAGATGGCCGCCACGCCCATATATGGTAAAAACCTTTAAAAATCTTCTCCTCCTGAACCGAGAATGCCTTGGGGCTGAACATTTGCAGGAATCATCGGGGACGGGAGGTCTACCAAAATTGCTAAAAGAATTGTCGTACGTTGATGTTTGACCTTTTTACGGCAAGGTCAAGTTTGCTTCCCTATGCATTTGTATGGGAAAAACTTTTAAAAATCTTCTTCTCCAAAACCGAGCATGCCTTATGGCTGAATCTTTGCATATATCTTTGGGAACAGGAGAGCTACCAACATTGCTAAAATAATGGTCGTACATTGACATTTGACCTTTTTACGGTAAGGTCAATTTTGCTTCCTTATGCATTTGTATGGGAAAAATGTTCAGAATTTCAAACAACTTCTCCTCTGGAGCCTCTGGGCCAATTTTGCTAAAATTTCATATAGAACCTCCTTAGGGTGGGGGAACGAAAAATTGCTAAAATGGTCGCGGTCCGTTGACCAAGATGGCCGCCACGCCCATATATGGTAAAAACCTTTAAAAATCTTCTCCTCCTGAACCGAGAATGCCTTTGGGCTGAACCTTTGCAGGAATCATCGGGGACGTGAGGTCTACCAACATTGCTAAAAGAATTGTTGAATGTTGACGTTTGACCTTTTTACGGCAAGGTCAAGTTTGCTTCCCTATGCATTTGTATGGGAAAAACCTTTAAAAATCTTCTTCTCCAAAACCGAGCATGCCTTTTGGCTGAATTTTTGCATATATCTTCGGGAACAGGAGGGCTACCAAAATTGCTAAAATAATGGTCGTACATTGACATTTGACCTTTTTACGTTAAGGTCAATTTTGCTTCCTTATGCATTTGTATGGGAAAAATGTTCAGAATTTCAAACAACTTCTCCTCTGGAGCCTCTGGGCCAATTTTGCTAAAATTTCATATAGAACCTCCTTAGGGTGGGGGAACGAAAAATTGCTAAAATGGTCGCGGTCCGTTGACCAAGATGGCCGCCACGCCCATATATGGTAAAAACCTTTAAAAATCTTCTCCTCCTGAACCGAGAATGCCTTTGGGCTGAACCTTTGCAGGAATCATCGGGGACGTGAGGTCTACCAACATTGCTAAAAGCATTGTTGTATGTTGACGTTTGACCTTTTTACGGCAAGGTCAAGTTTGCTTCCCTATGCATTTGTATGGGAAAAACCTTTAAAAATCTTCTTCTCCAAAACCGAGCATGCCTTTTGGCTGAATTTTTGCATATATTCTTCGGGAACAGGAGGGCTACCAAAATTGCTAAAATAATGGTCGTACATTGACATTTGACCTTTTTACGTTAAGGTCAATTTTGCTTCCTTATGCATTTGTATGGAAAAAATGTTCAGAATTTTCAAACAACTTCTCCTCTGGAGCCTCTGGGCCAATTTTGCTCAAATTTCATATGGAACCTCCTTAGGTAGGGGGGACAAAAGATTGCTAAAATGGTCACAGTTCGTTGACAAAGATGGGCGCCATGCCCATATATGGTAAAAACCTTTATAAATCTTCTTCTCTAGAAAGGAGGATGCTTTGGGGCTGAATGTTTGCATAAATCATCGAGGACAGGGGGTCTACCAAAGTTGCTAAAATAATGGTCATACATTGACATTTGACCTTTTTACGGCAAGGTCAAGTTTGCTTCCTTATGCGTTTGCATGGGAAAAAACATTTAAAAATCTTATTCTCCAAAACCAAGGATGGCTTGCGGCTGAATCTTTGCATATATCATCTGGAACGGGCGGTCTACCATAGTTGCTAAAATAATTGTCATACATTGACATTTAACCTTTTTACGGCGAGGTCAAGTTTGCTTGTGTATGCATTTGTATGGGCCCCATACATTTGTATGGAAAAAATGTTGATAATTTCAAATGGCTTTTCCTCTGAAGCCTCCGGGCCAGTGTTGCTCAAATTTCATGCGGAGCCTCCGTGGGCAGGAGAATGAAAGATTGCTAAAATGGGTATGGTCCATTGATCAAAATGGTTGCCATGCCCATATATGTTAAAATCCTTTAAAAATCTTCTTCTCCATAACCAAATAAGCCCTGGGTCCTAATCTTTGCACAAATTATGGGGGACAGGAGATCTACCAAAGTTGCTCAAATGATGGTTCTATGTTGACATTTGACCTTTTTGCCTCCAAGGTCAAATTTGCTTCCCTATTTGTGTGGGCCATATACATTTATATTGAAAGTATCAAGTGACTTGTAGATCAACAGTAGTTAAAATTGTTCTGATTGGAAATCTAAGATGGCCATCATCTGGTTTATATTTATAATATATTTCCCTGCCACTGTGCTGTTTACATGTATAAAATCATGATTCTTCAAAAACCTCTTAGCCAATTTCCACCAAATTTCACATTGATCCTTCTGTTGAAATGTGATTGATAGTTTATTCAAATGATCATGCTCCATTGACTGTCAGGCCCATATATTCTTCAAAACTAAGAACTGCTCAAATGATGATATTTTCATTAGTTGCAATGATAGGATTGGAAAAATGTTGCATAACATCTGCATGTCTGCAGTGGCTCTGTCACTCAGGTGAGCGAACCGTGGCCCGTGGGCCTCTTGTTTTGTTTTTGTTTAGACATATGATTTGGTTTCTTTAAAAAGACTTATTTTCAGATTTGGAAGGGCTAGTGGGTGGGAGGTTATTTTGTAAGTTTGGAAAAGGAAGATTATTTTGTTTTCAGAGAGACTAATAACTATGTAACTTTTAGCACTCTCAGGACATACTCCACAGACAAAAAACAAAGAGATCATAAAATGTCACTATTTTGTCATCTGGTAATGTTGGCTAGAGTGTGCTAAAGGTTTTAGAGACCTTTTGGTGGTGTCATACCCTATGAAAAGGTATCTTGAGAGTATGTTGACATCGAAGGCCCAGATAAATCTGCACATTTGCTTCTTCAATGTCCAATTATAAAATAATACACAGGAAACAGACTAACTATTGAACATATGTATCCAGAAATCTACTAATTATTTGATTTCAGAGCTTTAGCAAAGGCGAGTGATGGAGAGGTCATTATGTAAGTCGGATCCGAGAGGCAGAAATCACTCCTCAGAGCTTACACTAAAGACATAATTCATATATAGATATATTCAGCATTCACCAATTCCTATGCTCCTTGCCTTCCTGTCATTCAGAATAATGCTAAGAATTAGATTTGCTTGATAACCCTTAAACTGCCAGTCACAAAAATTGTCGTCTGCTTTCTCATCTGCTTGTGATTTTAAAAGTCATTTTCTGCAAACAGTGTGGACCCAGATCAGACTGCTCCTTTAGGAGCAGTCTGATCTGGGTCCACACTGTTTGCCTATATGCAAAAATAGATTTGAAAAGTTTGCAAAAATATTCAGCAGACGACATAAACAGACAACATTTTCAGATGCAGATTTTCTTGGCGTTTTAAGGGTTACATTTCCCACAAACCTTTTGCTTGAAATATACAAATTTGTGTTTTGTAGTTTCTTACTTTTTGGTAACCAGTTTATTTCCAGTTTTAAGTTGTAAAGTGCCACCATCTGGACTGCAGCAAAAGACTATATTTTTCCAAGAAAGTAAGGCTTGAGATTTTATATGAATTGTCTTAGTTCATGAAATGTCAGCCCTTATTCCAAAAAATAAGGCTGATATTTCAAATGAATTGTCTGCCTCAGTGTCAACCATTATTCTCGGGGGCCCCCCGTAGCCTGGTGGATAAGAGAGCTGACTCTTAATGCATTAGGTTTCTCACCACTGTGGTTCGAGCCTCACTCAGGTCACATGTGGGAAAGCCAAGTTCTGCTTACAGATGATCAGGTGGTCTTTCCCTGGGTTCTCCGGTTTTTGCCCACCTTTGATGAACGATTGGCTCGATATAAGTGAAATATTCTTGAAAGGGCTGTAAAACCCAAATAAAAAAAAAGAAAAAAAAAAAAGAAAAAACAAAGTCAGCAGTTATTCCAGGAAAATAGAGATTTCATGTGAATCATCTGCCCACATGAAATTTCAACCCTTATATTCAAGGAAAAATAACAAGATATATTTTAGAATTCTATTTGCTTAAGTTTTGAATGGCACTTTAAGGGTTACAAATATGATACTAAAACATATAATAAATAATCTAAGTTTGATATTCATTATGTGTCTCCTTTATGCTTTTGATAATTCAGAGTTTACAGGATTTGTTATTAGGCACAGCTAGTTTTCTATGTAACACTATGGCAATATTTTCTTGCAACCACCAAACCATGAACAAACATCATCCCACCACATTACTATATTCAATCTAATTACCACATTAGGAGCTTAGGTTTTTTTTTTTTGTTGTTTTTTTTTTAAAATATACTGGAAAAACTTATAGTAAAATATCCACCTAATAAAGACACACTTTCACTTATAGGGGTATATGTGGTTGTCTTTTTTTGTGTTGAGGATTTACAGCTTAGTCAACCCATTGGGGTCATGTTGAGTGTGGTCACTAAGCACACTTTTACTGGGCAGGGTTAGTCCTCTAAGAGGTTAACCAGTATTGTGCACATTCTTTTGCCAGAAACTGACAACTGCCCTTCTTGAATCAGCGGAAGGGAGAGAATGACTGTAGAAGGGTATATGTGGTAATTAATTAATTGAATATGGTATGTTTTAAAATAATTCAGATTATTTTCCTCAAAATGATATCAGCTATAGTAGACTCTTGTTATCTCGACTTCCCTTATCTCAAAAAACCGCTTATCTCGAAGTGAAATCTGGTCCCTGTAATAACATGGGGGATCTAACAACAGGTAACAAAATATTGTGGAAAAGAGGAGAAATTGCTACAATGGAACAATTTCTCCTCTTTTCCACAATATTTTCAATATACATCTCTAACTTCAGGTGTCAAATTACATATTCATTTTTGAAATATGATTGTTCAATTTACTTTTTCCTCAATACTGCAAATCTGATATTTCGAGGTACAGATATCTCAGAGTATTTCAGAGTCCCTTGGACTTAGAGATAGCGAGAGTCGACTGTATTTGTATTACCATATTTACCTGAATATTGGGACTCCAAAATAGCTTACTATATGTGTGCTAGAATTTGAATAAGTCCATTTTACAAGTTGTTGAAGTATCATATGACTGTATGAATAGCAACAGTGTAGATGCAGATGAAAGGCTGAATTTTGTGGTGTCTGATCAGGTCTGCACTGTTTGCTCAGGCCTGCCTGTCCCAGTACTTAGGATAAATACAATTCAGTGTAAATATTTTGCCTATTTATTCAGAATTGCAAATATTCTTCCAGCTAGGTGAACTTTAAACCTGTACCTTAATCCTCATAGCTCCAGACTAGGCACTTTTTTCAGCAGAAAGGTTGTGATATTTTTCTTATTTCTCTATGAAGGCATATGTTATGGGTACTCATGAAAAGTGCCTCAGCAAGGCACTTCTCATGAATATCCATAACATTATACAATTTGTGCATTCTACTGAGGTTAACATCAGGATTTGTCAACCCGAGAAAGTGATGTTCACCGAGGCTTTGCCTTGGTGAACATCAGTTTCTCGGGTTGACAAATCCTTAGGTTAACCTCAATAGAATACATCAGTTGTTTTGTTGTATGACTTTTTAGCTGTCTGGAAGCAATGACAAAAGTGATGTCGACTGGTCCTTGACCTTAGCCAGGCTATTTGTTATATGACTATTTTTAGCTGTCTGGCGGTATTGTCTGGTGATATTGACTGGTCCTTTACCTAAGCCAGACTGTTTTTAACAAGCAGCAGCTAATTCTAGCAAACATCAGAATTTGTAAAAACCTGTTACAGCAAGTTTCAGCCAATCAGAGAAGGCCTTTGCTAGCAGTCATATAACAGTTGTGTTTGTGGAGAAATAAGAATAATATTTTGTGGATAACCCCTCTTTTTTTCTGCCATTTATTACAAGGTAGACTACTATTGTGGCTTCTGTTTGCTTTCCTTTGCACCAAGCCCTTTGTACAAATATTCTTCCATCTTGGTGACCTTAAATTCTGTACCTCTTTCTACTCTAAAAGGAAAGAGTAACAAATTCTTTCCTATGAAAGTTGACCCCTTTACAGAAGGGAGACTAAACAAAGTTTCCTCCCTTGAAAGCATATCAGTTCCCCTTAAATATGAGCCAGGGCATGACAAAACCTACAATTAGATTAGTGAGATCAGCCTGTGCATACGGGCAGTCTAATCAGTGTCTTCACTAATTGCATGTGCCTTCTACAGCCGCCAGGCTATCCAAAGAGGGATTAAAGAGAACCCTTGCCATACTGGGTGGATGTACATTTTAGTCTTTGCTGGTCACACAGGTCTTATTGTAGGTTTTTTTATATGCTGGTCACACAGGTCTTATTGTAAGTTTTTTATATGCTGGTCACACAGGTCTTATTGTAGGTTTTTTATATGCTAGTCACACAGGTCTTATTGTAGGTTTTTATATGCTGGTCACACAGGTCTTATTGTAGTCACACAGGTCTTATTGTAGGTTTTTATATGCTGGTCACACAGGTCTTATTGTAGGTTTTTATATGCTGGTCACACAGGTCTTATTGTAGATTTTTTTATATGCTGGTCACACAGGTCTTATTGTAGGTTTTTATATGCTGGTCACACAGGTCTTATTGTAGGTTTTTATATGCTGGTCACACAGGTCTTATTGTAGGTTTTTATATGCTGGTCACACAGGTCTTATTGTAGGTTTTTTATATGCTGGCTCATATGAAATAATGTGAGAGACCTTAGTGCATATACCGTATTTGACCTAATTACTGCACTGTGCGCTTAGGTTTTTCAAAATTACTGGGAACACTCAGATGTGATAAAATATGTACCTATACCTATGAAGGATACACTACAAAAAGATCAGAAAAGGACTTATTTGATAATGATTATGCGATTTTTTTTTCTGATTTTCTTTATAAAGGCATATGTTGTGGGTACTCATTTGAATTGCATCGACAAGTCGATGCAATTCAAATGAGAACCCACAACATATGCCTTTATAAAAAAGTAAATAAAAAGTACACTGGCTGTAATAAGACTACGGAATTTCATTAGTGTGCGCTTATAGGGGTATGTGCGGTAATTAGATCGAATACGGTATATAAATGTACAGGCTGATCCCATTGCCGCAATAAGTGATACAGGGTTGTTCTCATATTGAACATCATGTTTATTCTTCTGTGCCCTTTGATCTTATCCGTAATCCTTTGGTCCTTTTATCATTTTCTCTAGGACTTTGCATTTCAGGAAGTATTATTGCACAGAGCCTTTCATCATCACTCCTTCAATGTCTTGATATGACTTAAATAATGTTGAAAAGGATGTAAAAGACCAAATTATCACCATCATTATTTTGCACTTCAGCTTTCTTTATTGGGTATATTTTCATATTCTGTTTGCTTAATATTTTGGTGGATGCCATGATGGTAGTCATATTTCAGTCAGCTTCATGTCACAAGCACCAGATTTCATACCAGCTATTTTTTCTGGCATTTATAGGTTAGAAACCTGGTCATGGCAAAGATTCATTCATTGCAAACAGCTAAAATTGTCTAAAATACTTTTATTGGGAAAAAACGGTTACCATAATAAACCTAAGTATTGGGACAGACAGGCTTGATCAAACTGTGTAGAGCCAGATTAGACACTGCAGAATCATTCTTTTGTGGAGATTGATCATGAAATATTTTCTACGGTCATTCTCTCCCTTCCGCTGATTCAAGAAAGGCAGTTGTCAGTTTCTGGCGAAAGAATGTGCACAATACTGGTTAACCACTTAGAGGACTATGCCTGCCCAGTAAACATGTGGTTAGGTAAACTGACCGCGCTCGACATGACCCCATTGGGTTGACTGGGCTGTAAAACCTCAACAGAATGTGGTGTCTGATCAGGGTCTACACTGTTTGCCACTCATCCAGCACTATTTTAGACACATCGACGGGTAGTAGAATAGACTTTTTCAAATTTTAAAACAAGTATGGTAAGGAGTTAAGATGTCTCAGTACTTAGTGTAAATACGGTAATGAAGAAGATTAGGATATGCCACAGTCTCAGATTGTCCAGATACCTACATCTGATACTGAGAGAAAAAGCAAACAAACAGGAACATCCAAGCCAGAACATAGAGCTAAATGACTAGCCAAGTATGCAGCTTCCTCTTCCCTAAATGAGGTTATCCCAAAGCTAAATATGACAGAATACCATATTAACCCAAAGTATTGGGATGCCTTAACTCCTTACCATACTTGTCCTAAAATTTGAAAAAGTCTATTTACTAACTGTCGAGTTGTCTAAAATAGTGCTGGATGAGTGGCAAATAGTGTAGAACCTGATCAGAAGCCACATTCTGCAGCATCTGATTTGGGTTTGCACTGTTTGCTCAGGTCTGTCTGTCCCAATACTTAAGGTTATTACAGTAAACAAACTCAAGAACACAGCAGGAAGCAGTATGGAAGCAAATAACTTTGTTGCCAGGGACTACAAAATAATACAAGGAATGAACAAAAACAGGACCACTGCCTTAAAATGGTCAGTGGTTTAAGAAACACTTGGAAGGAGGAGGGGAAGTATTGAAACCAATCTTACAAGATCCTGTTCTTCACCTTGGGTTTTGACATTATTATTATGACTTGTTCTGTTTTGCATAGAGGCTTCCTAACCCAGTCAGTGTATCATCACAGAAAAACATTTAAATCACAATAAAAAGGATGATAACTGCAGTGAAACGAAGATGATCTCATGACTATATACACAAGCAACCAGAGCAAAAGTTAGATTTCTAATTTATAAACTAGGGCCCTGAGTTGTTCAAAGCATCATTAGCTTAATGAGCTTGTTAATGACAAACTGGTTAACCATTGTAGCGAAGGTATTTTCAGATACATTGATATTATTGCTGCAAAAATGTGAGTAGCGTTTGCAGTGCAAAAGCTTCTCACATTTTTTCATAAAAAAATATCAATGTGTTTGCCATATTTCAAAATAAAAATTTTAACGTCACATTAGCTAGCAACTTTATTAAGTTTTGAACATCAGGGCCCTGATCTCCATATTCCCAAAGACTCTGTCAGCTGTCTGTCAGTGTTGGGTTGAATGTTGTTAACTTTTACATCAAAGTTTAGCACTTAAGTTTGTTGTCTTTTGCTTATATTTCCGAAAGTCATCATTTGGAAATTGTTGATACCTAGCTAGTATTACTTTCTAGTGGATGTGGATCTCTTTACATCATTTTGCTGCTGCTTCCATCCAAAGATCAAAGACAGATGTAGAAATTTTGTTAACACATGTCAAAGCTTTCTTTTTCTTTGCTCATTATTTCTGCAAGTCTCTATTTGAAGTTGCTGATACATCTACCTTTACCTTGCTCTTTGGGCTGATTCAGAATCTTAATTTACACAAACTAGATGCTATATCTAAAATTAAAAAATAATTGTTTTATATATTTGTTTTGTTTTGTTATACTTAATAAACAATTTCCAAGTAACTGGATTACATCACTGTCCACATCATCAGTGTTGAGCTAATGTAATGTTATTTGAGAATAACAAAATGGCATCGAGTAAGATGTCAATGCTAAAAAAAAAGACATGCAAAAATAGTTTGGCAATTTTCTGATTGTTGCCAGGAAACTTTTAACAAAGGTAAATTCAAAATATTATGTTTTTCTATTGTTTATAAGTGGTACATTTGTTATTGAGAATGACACCATTTTTGCACAAGACTGAAATGCATGTCCACAAAAATGGTGAACTAGACTGTAGTCTCTATTCTTTTTTGCTGTCAGCAGCATTTTTGTACAGTTGACTCTGGTTATCTCGACTTGGCTTATCTCAAATAACCCCTTATCTCGAAGTGAAAATCTGGTCCATGTTTTAACATGGAAATCTAACAACAGGTAACAAAATATTGTGGAAAAGAGGAGAAATTGTTCCTAAGGTGGAATTTAGCCTCTTTCCTACAATATTTTCAATATATCTCTAACTTCAGAAATCAAATTACATATTCATTTGTGGAATGTTTTTGTTTGATTTATTTTTTTCACCCAGCAGTGAATGGGTACACTTTGTGGGTAGGTTAAGGGCATTGAAAGGAGAGGATTGGACCCCACTTTTCCATTGCTGTAATGCAAACATAGTGGGCTCTATCCCCCACCTCCATTTTGGCTACAACTCTAGGGGACACCTGAACTTTTATCTTTCACCATCACAACTATGACTAACTCAACTGACATTATTATTTACTATTGTAATTAATCCATAATTCTAGATAAGGTTTTATTGTTTTTTGTTGTTTTTTTTTCAATCAAGATCAACAACAAAAAAAGTATTGATATACATGTATGTTTATTTCTCCATATGTGGTGGATATTCTTTAAAAATATCTTATTTTTGAGTACCAAGTCGGGGTGGGGAGAGTGTTTTCGTTTTCATGGAGAAATATTTATCTGGATACTTTCCTTACCTAGCGCTATGTTTAATAATAATCTTTTTCTGGACAAAGTTTTGTTTGTTTCAGCATTTTGCCGTCCGGTTTTGTCACAAGTGCTTTGCTCATAAATCAGTATCCCTGTTCTTTTCATTGCAGGGTTCCACTTAAGATAAATGAAGCACAGAATGCCAGAGATGCCTTGGCCAAATCAATCTATTCAAGACTGTTTGACTACATAGTTCTTAGACTAAACCAGGCCATTCCATTCAAGTCATCACAGAATTTCATTGGATTGTTAGATATTGCTGGGTTTGGTAGGTATTCCCCTTGCTGAAAATATTTTTACCTTATTTACCCCTGGTCTTGCAGAATCCAGATATGCCCTGCCTTAGCAAACAGTGTAGATCCAGATCTATTGGCTTCTTCAGAAGGCAACTGATCTGGATCTGCACTGTTTGTGACTAAGAATGTGAATTTGTATCAACAACATGTATCAAGTAATCTGATTGGCTGACAATTAGAAGTGGGTGTTGCATCTTACTTTATTTAGCATGACAAGGGTTAGTACTTTAATGCCTTACTTTACTTATCCTAAAATTCAAACAAGTCCATTTTATTACCTGTTAAAGTGTTTAAAAATGTTGGATGAGTGGCAAACATTGTAAGAGCTGATCAGATGCAACATTCTGGGTCTACAGTTTGTTCAAGCTTGTATGTCTGAATGCCTAGAGTAAAAACTGTATTTTCCAGACAGCTTTGATCTGTGACAGTTTGTCCCTGCAAAATTGTCTGTTGTCAGCAAAGGTTATGCTTGGTAGGTTTTCTAACATTTTTTACAAGGGAGATAACTTTTGTAACTTCCTGTTTGCTTTCCTGGGCACAAATGCCTTCTAAACAGTGGTCTACCTGAAAACACGGAATTGCTCTTAAAGGGAGCTTATTCTTCCCTTTTAGAATAGGTTCCTTTTCAGAAGGAACAGGCACAGTGGCTCAGTTGATAAATCATCCCCTTTGTGACTGGGAGGTTGTGGACTTCATCCCCGTCAGAGTCACAAGAAAGACTGTAAAAATGGTACTAACTTCTCTTTTTAGCTTGGCCCTCAGTATTAAGAAAGTGGAGCTAGAACTGGTCATCCGAGCGTATGTATAATGTGACTGGGTGGAATATCATGTTGTGTCTTGGGTGATATGACTGAAAGATTGATGAAAGTGGCATAAAACCTGAAAAAAACTAAAACAAAATTTACAGAAGGGAGGCAAAACAATTTTGACAGTTACCTACCTTGAAATTGTCTGTTCTCCTGAAAAATTTATATAAGAGTTACATGTAGTTATTTATAAAAGTAAATGATTGTTTTGTTGTTTTTCAGAGTATTTCCAAGTGAACAGTTTCGAGCAGTTCTGTATCAACTATTGTAATGAAAAACTACAGCAGTTCTTTAATGACAGGATTCTTAAAGAGGTAGGAATCATACATTACTTCTGTGGCAAATAAAGGGGACCATGATAACTTACTTTTTTAAGAATAATATAAGAACACAACTGCTAGGGCTGTATATGTCTCTAAGACCTCATTAAGGACCTTATTTACCCCATTACAAACAAAAAGAAATTAAAATGGTTACTTCCAAGTGAATGTACTAGTCATAAGTAGATCTGTTTTTATCCTTTTCTCTGGAATGTTTTGAAAAGTTTAGCAATCTAAAACCTGATGTGACTGTTTGCAGTTAAAATAGTTTCATATTTTGAATTTTAATGACAGTATGATCTGCAATAAAGTTCAATGTTATAATAATTATGCAAATAAGTCCTGTAAGTATTTAAGAGAAATGTTAAGTTGAGTTTTTTTTCTAAAGTATGCAATTTTTATAGTCGTGCATGGTA
This sequence comes from Anodontia alba, assembly GCA_964016985.1. Taxonomy (NCBI): domain Eukaryota; kingdom Metazoa; phylum Mollusca; class Bivalvia; order Lucinida; family Lucinidae; genus Anodontia; species Anodontia alba. The sequence goes on along the minus strand of OZ024824.1, from coordinate 68,864,595 downwards.
TTTCAGCCACTTTGTAACTTGAAATTCAAAAAAGCTTTACTTAAGATTAAATTCTACACTTTGTCAGAAACAGATGGAAACAAATAATGACTGATTTGACTGTTCTCTCAAATCCAAAATAATCTGACGAGTTCCTGGAACTTTTTTGTGAAGAAATAAGAAATACACCAAACATTTGGCAAAAATATGTATTGTTAGCATATATGATGTTCATATCTTGGTTTCCTGTGATATTTTAGGAGCAACTTTTGTATGAGAAGGAAGGACTAAATGTAAAGAAGATCAAGTGGACAGACAACTCGGATTGTATAGGTAAAATAATTGTCCTGTCTTTCTGTGTCACCTGCCCAAGTCATATTTCTTTATTATACAGTAAGCCAGAGGACTTGTTAAGGAGTATTTGATGATATTCTGAGATAGTTTTTGCATTTTCTGCATGTGGTTACTCATTAGAAGCACCTCATTTATAAAATAAGCTGATTTTTTTTTTTTTTTTTTTTTTTTGTGTTCAAAAAGTATAGAATTTTTCTATAAGTTGTTGGTACTCATTTGAAGTGCTCACTAAGACACTTCTAATGAGTACCCACAACATATATATTTTTTTTTCTTGAGAAAAAAGAAAAAGTATTTATGGTCAAATCTGCAGCTATGTAATTTATGCTATTAACCCCTGTTATGTTGAATAAATTAAGATGCCATGCCCACTTCTAATTTCCAGCCAATCAGATTACTTGATCTGGGTTTTTATGCCCCCACATCGGATGATGCCGGGGGCATATAGTTTTCTGGTTTTCCATATGTGCGTACATGGGTACGTGCATACGAATGTATGTCTGTCTGTATGAAGGTGTGTACGTACATACGTATGTGATCCTGTTAGACTCAGGTTAAGGTATTTGTACCAGGTAGAACCTGAACTTTTAACAGCTCATATTTTCCAAACCATCTGATACATTTGGTTCATATTTGGTTTGATGATAGATATAGGCCCTTTAATGCTAATGTTTCATTCAGCAATACCCCCACCCATGCCTATGACCTAAAGGTCAAGGTCATGGACTTAAAAATTTTTAATGTTGAAGACTCGGGGTTAAGGTATTTTTTACCAGGTAGAACCTGAACTTTTATGATTTATTTTGTTCATAGTTGTTATGATAATAGATACAGGCTCCAAAGTGATATTCAGCAATACACTCGTCCATGCCTATGACCTCAAGGTCAAGGTCACAGACTTGGAAATTTTTAATATTAAAGTTTTTAAAGAGCTCATATTTTCCAAACCATATGATGGATTTGCTTTATATTTGCTATGATGATAGATACAGGTCCAAAGGTTTATTCGACAATACCCCCACCCATGCTTATGACTTCAAGGTCAAGGTCACAGACTTAGAAATTTTTAATGCTAATGTTTTTAAGAGTTCATATTTTCCAAACCATATGATGACTTGGGTTTATATTTGATACGACGATAGATACAGGTTCAAAATGATATCAGTAATACCCCCACCCATGCCTCAAGGTCAAGGTCACACACATAGAAATTTTAAATTTAAAGTATGTTTAGAGCTCAATTTTCCAAACCATTTAATGGATTTGCTTCATATTTGGTAAGATGATAGTTACAGGTCCAAAGTTTTATTCAGGCATAACCCAACCCTGACCTCAAGGTCAAGGTCACAGACTTAGATGTTAAAATTTTCAAGAGCTCAAATTTTCCAACCCATACAATGGATTTACTTCATATTTTGTTTGATGATAGATACAGGTCAAAGGTTTTATTCAGCAATACCCGCGTCTATGCCTATGATCTCAAGGTCAAGATCATAGACTTACAAATTTTGATTGTAAACATTTTAAAAGCTCATATTTTCTGAACCATATGATAGATTTGGTTCATATTTGGTATGATGATAGATACAGGTTCAGTTCTATTCAATGATACCCTGGCCCATACCCATGACCTAAGGGTCAAGGTCACAGGCTTATTTTAAAAAAGTTTGGTGTATTGGATTAATATTTTATACACAGGTATATAATCATAAAATATAGGTCAGGTTTGATTTAGGGTAAAATCTGCCAATTATTTTGAGAGTTATGGCCCTTTTATCATCTTCATTTTTTGCAAAATGCCTGCGTGTGGATGATTATGGCCCTGGGTGGGGGCATCCGTGTCATAGTGACGCATTTCTAGTTGATAGAAGGTCACATATTTAGTGACAAACAGTGCAGATCCAGATCAGTTGACTTCTTCAGAAGCCAACTGAGCTTGATCTACACTGTTTGCTAAACAGGGCATGTCATATTCAGCAAGAGAAGAGTTAAGTGAAATATTATAATACCACTCTGTATTGGGACACCTTATCTACTTACCATACTTATCCTAAAATTATAAGTAGTTCATTCTACTACCTCTTGATGTTTCTAAAATAGGTATGGCAAACAGTGTAGACCCTGATCAGATGCCGCATTCTGCAGCATCTGATCTGGGTCTACACTTTTGCAAAGACCTATCTGTCCCAATACAAAGGGTAATTACGGTAACAAGTTATAAAGAAATATTTTCTCACAAGCTTACAGTAAAGATCAAGACCAGCCAGACTGGATCTAATATGCTTTCCTTATAATCCAAGCTATTAGAATATGCTTTATAACGCATGCGAACAGTAAAGATCTAAGTCATTCAGTAAAGCTGAACAATCTAATATGGGCCTTTGCTATACATCTATATACATGTATTTTGTAATATCCAATGATTCTATAAGTGGCCATTGAAGGTACTGATCAGACTGCACTAATGAGGATTCTGATCTGGGCCTTTGTTGTCTGCACATGCCCCAGTCACCAGTTCGCAAAATCTATTTATAAGTGACTAATGGTACTCTGCTGGCCTTGGTGGCTCAGTTGGATGCGACTGGTGATCAGAAGCTTGTGGGTTGGACCCCTGCCATCTTCGCAACATTCTTTCATCTGGAGATTTGATCATAGCTTATTTTCTATGGTCATTCTCTCTCTTTGACTGACTAAAGAAGGCCAGTTGTCAGTTTCTGGAGAAAAAATGTGCACAATACTGGTTAACCGCTTTGAGGACTAAGCCTGCCCAGTAAAAGCATGGTTAGGTAAACTGACCCGGCTTGACATGACCCTATTGGGTTGACTGGATCATAAAACCTCAACACAGACAAACAGTCAAAAACAAACACTCTGGTCAGAGTGTGATGGTCAAATGATAAGTGCTTCTGACTGTGGACCATGAGCTCATGTTTGAATCCCCCTGGAGGTCGAATGCAGCTCATAACTGCCACTTACTTGTACAGAGTCAGTCATTATTACCTTGCCATCATCTTGATTTATTTAAATCGTGTAGAAAGGGCATAAAACAAAATCATCATCTAGTCAGCATGAATGTTATCAGAAATTGTTCAGATCCTAATAGTGGGTCTCCAGTCCACTGCAGACTTGAATAAATTAGCTAATGAAAATTTGTGGAAATAGTTAGCCTAGTTTATTTGCATGTGGTTGTGAGTGTGTAGAGTAGGTAATTAATGTTAGTCCTTTCCCAGTCAGCATTCTACGTAAATCTATATCGGGCCGTCATCGGCCCGTCAGGGTAGCTGACGGGCCGATGACGGCCCGATGTAGATTTACGTAGAATGCTAGCTGGGTTGTTCATGTTTTATAGAATTGATTGAACAGAAAAGTAAAGGCATCTTTGACTTGCTGGATGAAGAAAGTAAACTACCCACACCAAAACCGGACCACTTCACCATGGAGGTGCACAACAGAAACAAGGACCACTTCAGACTCAGTGTAAGTATCGGATGGCAGATTTCTTATTACCAAAGTATAGTCCAATTCATTTTTTGTGGATATTTAGGTTCTTATGTGAAAATATGCAGTTCTCAATAACATGAAATATTTTGAATATACCTTTATTTCTTGACAAGGGCCCAGTTGTTCAAAGCATCGTTAGCTTAACAAGCTTATTAGTGGTAAAAATATTAACTGTTCTAGTAAGTTATATCTAAATTCACAGGTATTTTTGCTGAAAAAATGTGAGTAGCTTTTGCAAATGCAAAAGCTACTCACATTTTTTCAGCAAAAATATAAGCTTATTTGCCATATTTTATGATCAATGTTTTAACGGTACATTAACTAATGACATTTTTAGTTTTGAACATCTGGGCCAAGAAAATTAGATTTTAATGTTGTAGACTTGTTGGATGCCATTTTGTTATTTTTAGCTCACCTGAGCCAAAGGCTCAAGGTAAGCTATTGTGATCACCCACCGTCCGTCGTCGTCGTCTTCATCCGTCTGTCTGTCTGTCCGTCCGTCCGTCCCTCCACAATCTTTAAACAACATCTCCTCCTAAACCACTGGTGGGGATTTGATCAAACTTCACAGGAATGATCCTTGGTTGGTCCTCTTTCAAAGTTGTTCAAATGGTTCCGGTCCATTGCATATGTAGGTCACAGGAGCTAAAAATAGATTTTTTAACTAAAAACTTAAAAAATGTTCTTGTCCGAAACCACTGGATCGATTTCAATATAATTTTGCAGAAATGTTCCTTTGCTGATCCTCTACCAAGATTGTTCAAGCCATTTGGATTTGTCAAAAAACATGGCCGCCAGGGGGGCGGGGCTTATTTTTACGATATATCTATATAGAAAACTTTCAAAATTTTCTTGTCAGAAACCATTGGACCGATTTCCATATAATTTTGCAGAAATGTTCCTTTTGTGATCCTCTACCAAGATTGTTCGAGTCATTTGGATTCGTCAAAAAACATGGCCGCCAAGGGGCGGGGCTTATTTTCCCTATATATCTATATAGAAAACTTGAAAAAATCTTCTTGTCAGAAACCACTGCACCAATTTCCATATTATTTTGCAGAAATGTTCCTTTGGTGATCCTCTTCCAAGATTGTTCAAGCAATTTGGATTCGTCAAAAAACATGGCCGCCAGAGGGCGGGGCTTAATTTCCCTATATATTGATATAGAAAACTTTAAAAATCTTCTTGTCAGAAACCACTGGACCAATTTCCATTTAATTTTGCAGAAATATTCCTTTTGTGATCCTCTACCAAGATTGTTCAAGCCATTTGGATTCGTCAAAAAACATGGCCGCCAGGGGGCGGGGCTTATTTTCACTATATATATTTATATAGAAAATTTGAAAAATCTTCTTGTCAGAAACCACTGGACCGATTTCAATATAACTTGGCTGGAATGTTTCTTTTGCAACCCTCTAGTAACATTGTTCAAGATATCATGATTCGTCAAAAAACATGGCCGCCAATGGGTGGGCTTATTTTCCCCATATATCTATATAGAAAACTTCCAAAAATATTCTTGTCAGAAAAGACTAGACCGATTTCAATATAGATTGACAGATTTTCCTTCGTGACCCTCTACCAAGATTGTTCAAGCTGTCATGATTTGTCAAAAAATATGGCCGCTAGGGGGCGGATCTTATTTTCCCTATATATATATAGAAAACTTGAAAAAAATCTTCTTGACAGAAACCACTGGACCGATTTCAATGTAATTTTGAAGAAATGTTCCTTTGGTAATCCTCTACCAAGATTATTCAAGCCATTTGGATTCGTCAAAAAACATGACCGCCAGAGGAGTGTGGCTTATTTTCCCTATATATCTATATAGAAAACTTTAAAAATTTTCTTGTCAGAAACCACTGGACCGATTTCAATGTAATTTTGCAGAAATGTTCCTTTGGTGATCCTCTACCAAGATTGTTCAAGCCATTTGGATTTGTCAAAAACAACGGCCGCCAGGGGGCGGGGCTTATTTTCCCTTTATATCTATATAGAAACTTTTACAAATCTTCTTGTCAGAAACCACTGGACTGATTTCTATATAACTTGGCAAAAATGTTTTCTTGGTGATCCTCTACCAAGATTGTTCAAGCTGTCATGATTTGTCAAAAAACATGGCCGCTAGGGGGCGGGGCTTATTTTCCCTATATATCTAGAAAATTTTAATGATCTTCTTGTCAGAAACCACTGGACTGATTTCAGTATAATATTGCAGGAATGTTTCTTTTGTAACCCTCTACCAAGATTGTTCAAGTCGTCATGATTCATCAAAAAAGTGGCTGTCAGGGGGTGGGGCTATATTTCCCTATATATATATAGTAAACTTTAAAAATCTTCTTGTCAGAAACCACTGGACCGATTTCATTATAACTTAGCAGAACTGTTCCCTTTTTTACCCTCTACCAGGATTGTTCAAATTGTCATGATTCTTCAAAAAACATGTCCGCCAGGGGTGGGGCTTATTTTCCCTATATATCTATATAGAAAAGTTTAAAAATCTTCTTGTCAGAAACCACTCGACCGATTTCAATATCACTTGGCAGGAATGTTTCTTTGGTGACCTTCTACCAAGATTGTTCATGCTGTCATGATAATAAAAAAACATGGCCGCCAGGGGGCGGGGCTTATTTTCCCTATTTATCTGTATAGTAAACTTTAAAATTCTTCTTGTCAGAAAACACCTGACTGATTTCAATATTACTTGGCAGGAATGTTTCCTTGGTGATCCTCTACCAAGATTGTTCAAGCAATCATCATTCGTCAAAAAACATGGCTGCTAGGGGTGGGGCTTATTTTCCTTATACATCTAAGTAGAAAACTTTAAAAAATCTTCTTGTCAGAAACCACTGAACCGATTTCGATATAACTTGGCAGGAATGTTCCTATGGTGACCCTCTACCAAGTTTGTTCAAGCTGTCATGATTCGTCAAAAAACATGGCTGTTAGGGGGTGGGGCTTATTTTCCCTATTTAGCTATATAAAACATTTTAAAAATCTTTTTGTTAGAAACCACTGGACCGATTTCAATATAAATTGGCAGAATTGTTCCTTTGGTGACCTCTTTCAAGATTCAGTTCAAACCATCATGATGCTTGAAAAAAAAAAAATGGCCGCTGGGGAGCAAAATTCTTAGAGCAGTGAACTTGGCTGAAACTTCAGCAGTAAGTATGCAAAGCTGTTTGCTCAGGTGAGCAATATAGGACCATCATGGTCCTCTTGTCTTTAATGGTAATATTAATTTTTATCAAAAGCTGGCAGTTTTAGTATATGTGTAATAAATTTAGAATACTAGAAATGACAGCATATACCTCTCATTGTTTCTAACTGAAAAAGAAAGTTCAATTAGAATGTAATTTTTTCAGATACCAAGAAAGTCAAAGTTAAAATCTCACCGAGATGTACGTGATGATGAGGGGTTCTTGATCCGACATTTTGCTGGTGCTGTTTGCTATCACACGGTATGTAGATTAATAAAACAATTGAGCATTCAGGTTGTAGATTCTGAGGAATGTTCCAAAAGAATTGCTTAATTTGACCGAGAACGTTCAAAATGTAAGTAATCACAAATTTCTTTATTTTATGCCCTGAAAGTAGTTGGCATGACTAGAAATTCATAATTTCAGTCGATGAATCCACTTCCAGGATGTGTCATGGTATGCTGATTTAGGTACACTGGTAAAGTCAGATCCAAGCCCCTATCTGGATGAAAATATCCATCCAGAAAGAAAGGTTTTCAATTTCAGAAAAAGGAAGAAGTCACAAGGGGAAAATTCTGGTGAATATGGAGGGTAAAACTTTTACCTTCTCTTTTTGCAAAAAAATTTATAACAATGGCTGACATATAGGCTGGGGCAGTATCATATAAAAGTTGGACATGTTTGAAACCCATGACTGGGCGCCATAGTGTTTTTTCAGTTTCTTCAATACCACATCTTTATAGTATTTTCCAGTAATGTGGAGGGGTTGGGTGAGGCAAAGGTGTCATGTATCTTGTGTTGCCAGGGCATCCAACTGATATTGGCTTACAGTTGGGCAAGTTCTGCAGCAGGTATGGGTAGAGCAGGACTGTTTTTATTTCTTCTTTGTCTTCACTTTTCATTCGTTTTCCTTTCTCCCCTGTTTCTGTCTTTCATCTCCTCTCTGTTCTCCTTTCTCATCTACTATCTCTTCTATCTCTGTTCTCCCTTTCTCTGGGAGATGACACAAAATGAGCCACAAGGGTTGATGTGTCGTTAAACCCCACCACAATCATTCAACATTTCCAGTAATGTTTTTGCCCTTTTTCACTGGCACCTGTATTGCAAAGGCTTCACCAGAGAGGAATGTTTCATATAAAACCTTCTTTGCACTTTACATGCATTTAAGAATTATTGGTCTTTGCTGTTTTTGGTGGCCCATATGTTTTGGCTAACCTTCTTAACAGGTTCAAAATAATGAATACGATACAGACTTTCTGTCATTACAAAGTCAGCATTTATTACCTAAGATTTTGCCATTGAATTGAATTTGCTGTTGTAAAGAATCTTTGATAAGCAAAAAGTTATATAAGAAAGGCCATGTTTTATTCTTAATTTCACACACAACATATGATTTGGATATTGTGGACATCAGTCTGTGATGTTATGCTTTTGGGAGTAAAGGGTATTTGACACTTTTTATGCCCCAACTTTGAAGAAGTTGGAGTGGCATATTGCTTTCAAGTTTTCATCCATGGTCTATCAGTCTGTTGAACAAAATATCTTCAACTACAGGGGTCATCCTAGAGCTTTCAGAGAGGGAGAAGTTTTGTGACGATTTCAGGGTTTCAGGGAGAAGTTTTGGGCCAAATTTTGGATTTCCCTATACATTCTATACATTTTCAATTCTCTCTCAGCTCAAGACAGGGAGCCGGCCTCGGTGGCTCAGTTGGATGCACCGTCCGACTGGAGACCAGGAGGTCGCGGGTTCAACCCCCACCTAGGTCGGCAACATTCTTTCTTGGAGATTGATCATGAAATATTTTCTACGGTCATTCTCTCCATTCCGCTGATTCAAGAAGGGCAGTTGTCAGTTTCTGGCGAAAGAATGTGCACAATACTGGTTAACTGCTTAGAGGACTAAGCCTGCCCAGTAAATGTGTGGTTAGGTAAACTGACCGGGCTCGACATGACCCCATTGGGTTGACTGGGCCGTAAAACCTCAACACAAAATCAAGACAGGGAGGTCAGCCAGCTTAGGGAGACTTTTTCTCCCAAATCGCCCTCTAGGATGACCCCTGAACTGTTTGAACTAGGGTCTTGAAAGTCAATGAGCTTATTGGGGCAGAGAAGTAAATCACCTTTTTAACTTTTGAAAAAAAAAACAAATCAGATTAATTTTGCCAGAGTTATGCCCCTTTCCAACTTTGGCCTTTTTGTATGGACAAGTATATAGTTGGGGGCATAGTGTTTTACAAATACATTCTACTTTTCATTTTAATTCTGTTTTCAGGTCCAATTTATAGAGAAAAACAACGATGCTCTCCACGCCTCACTAGAATTCCTGATCCGAGAGAGCAAGAACAAGCTGTTGAAACAGATGTTTGACTCTGTTCAGATCTCCACCGGTAAACTAAATTTCATCAGTGTCGGCAGCAAGTTCAGACAACAGCTTGAAGTTCTCATGGAGAAACTCAAGTCAACAGTAAGTTACAAAAGCAAAACAAAATGAATCCTAAACAAAAAATAATGCCACAAAATGGGCAGCACCATGGAAAATGTGTCTTTGAGCATATGAGGACAGTGAAAGCCCTGATCAGACTGCACATCCGTGCAGTCTGATCAGGGCCTTCACTATCCACTAACAAAATCTTCGAATACTACAGAATGTATGAATGGAGAGCAAAAACCTGGATATTGCTCCTGCACATTGGTTGGCTGATCTGAATCCGTGCAATTTGTGCATGTTCAGTGGCACTTTTTTTGCTTGACATGGCCTATATGGACTGTACCATGCATGAAGGTGTCTACATATGCCTACAGCAAAGACACTATCAGTTTACAAAAGCACTGGATACTGCAGAATTTATTGGCCTACTACAGAGACCCTGAAGAGAATGTGGGTAGGAAGGTTGATCGAAACTTGAAAAAATGTATTTCTGTTAATGGAGATAGTAGTTTTGAAAAAGTGAAATAAAATTTTGATAATATTGTAATTATTTACCGTTTTATTGCTAGGATCAGAACTTTCTGAAAGGTCCTCATGTAGGTCCACCCAGTCTCATTATTTCAACATACTTCAATAACCAAAAAGGTTGCTATTGCATTTAGTCTTAATGGTTATATAATTATGACTGATTAACAAGTATGTATCAATTCACATTTGCTCCCAAAATAGTGTTTTTTTTTTGTTTTTTTTTTTACATAAGACCTATATTATATGAACAGTGAAAGTTTGATCTGGCAGTGTGGACAGGAACTCTGTATTGACTGTTATGATTTTGTAAAATTTGTTTAATGACTCTCAGCTTGAGAAAATGTACCGCCGGACAGTTCCACCTAACAAGATTGATCAGCACAGCTCATAACTGCTGATATGAGGGGGTGTCAACTGAATATTTTTCTTATTTCTCCACAAAAGAGAAATTAGGTAATTTTTCAATAGGGTAATTTTTCATCGGTGCCTCGGTGAAGCACTTCTATTGAGTACCCACAACATGTGTTTTTATGTAGGAAAAGAAAAAAATATCCTTGAATTATCACCAAATAGAAGCTTTCTCTGCCCTAAGCCTTGAATCATTGTAGGTTGCCATGTCTTAGATGTCGATAATTATGACTATGGTAAATGTCCTCAAATTTGGAACACCAAATGGTCTGACAAAATGACATATGCAAACATTGCAGACCCAGATCAGACTGCTTCTTCAGTGAGGCACTTCTAATGAGTACTCACAACATGATTTCATGGAGAAGTAAGAAAAATATCAGGGCCCAGTTGTTCAAAACTAACCATGTCGTTAGTTAATGATTTGTTAAAATTTACATCAAGTGATATGCAAATATGCTTAAATTTTTTTGCTGTAATAATGTGAGTAGCTTTTGCATTTTAACTTCGTAATACATTAACCTATAGATAATGTGCTATTCTATTCTGTTATTCACCCCCTCCACAGAAAAAACGACCTTTCAGTCGTTATAAAGTCTTAATTCAGAAGGTCCCTTTAACAGTTACCTGTATGACGTAGTTCCTCCCGCTCAAATGATCACGTGTCAGTTTCTTTTCTGTGGACTTTGAATGTTCAAGGATTATTATTCTGTGTTAGAAAAAATGGATTAAAATTATTCTACACGGTTAAAATTTTTTATATCCTTGACTTTCTCTGGTTCTATATTCACTCCTTCTACTATCTATGTACTTATTTTCGAAATATCGATCTTAGATTTCTTGTTTTCTCAATGTTAAATTTCTTCCTTTGTTTCCGCGTCAGTCGATGCATTTCGCCCGCGGCAACTGTGGCCATTTAAAAGCTAAATGGGATACACATTTATCTTGTCTAACTTGTAATTCTTGCACACGTATCTCTCCGTGTTATATTTGTAGTTCCTGGACAGAAAAAGTTTGGAACCTAGCAGAAAGAAGACGCCTTCATGCTACTAGAAAATCAGATATGACGCAGAAGAGAAAACAGAAGAAATCAAAGAAATCCAAGAAGTCCCAGTCAGACATGTCTGACAACGGGACAGTTGATGGGAGCACCGCCCCTCATAGCTTTACTGCTCGGGGCAGGACCCATCAAGGTGGCAGCCTGGCGGACTTAGAGTCTGACCGGGCACTAAGCCCACCAGTCACCAGTCACCAGTCACCAGTCAACCAGTCACCAGTCAACCAGTCACCAGTCAACCAGTCACCAGTCATCCAGTCACTGGGCAACTTATCTCCGTTCATCCAGTCACCGGTCATCCAGTCGCCAGTCAACCAGTCACCAGTCAACCAGTCACCAGTCAACCAGGCACCAGTCAACCAGGCACCAGTCAACTAGGCTCCAGTCAACCAGGCATGGGTTTACAGTCATTCGCGTATGACCTACAAACAAATTCCGCCTGGTTATATTCCTATAAATGTGCCTGTACAAAGCTACGCTCCGTCCATAAGTAGCCATATTTCACAGGGTAGTGTCCACAGACTATCCAATGTCTTTATTCCTGTTTACGAAAGTTCTAATAGACTAGAACTTCCTAATCCAGCTTCTTCCTCTAGACAGATTATTCCACTCGAACCTGATTTTTCGCAGGTCTCAGATCCGAGTGTAATGATTGAGCCTCCAAATTCAAATGATTTATCTATCTCCAGACCTTCAAGGAAGGATCAGTCTAAAAGAGAGCATAAATCTAAAAAGAGAAGAAGACATCGATCGTCCTCTTCTTCTATCTCTACTTCCAGATCAGACTCTTTGAGTTCTTCTTGGCGAAAATTCAAAGAGATCTAAGCACTCTCATAAAAAGAGAAGAAGACGATCGATGACGCCTTCTTCTTCATCAAATTCCTCCCAATCTCAACTTGACATTGGTAGATATACAAGGGCTCATAAATCTCCCCAGATTGTTCAAACGCCAACTCCAATACAACCTGAGGAGACTAATTTTAGTCAAATCACTAATCAACCTATTAATTACGATCAGATTCAGCCGAATCTCACTCAACAGAATAAGGAGTCAGATTCGGAAACTGAATCCGAAGTCTGGTCATTTGATCGTGCGATTAACGAGGTCTTCCGGCTTCTTCCTCCTGAGTTATGCCCCAAAACTCAGCAGGATCAAGCTCCATTAAAACCTCTCTCTGGGATCGAACAATTAATGGAGTCTCGTTCCACTCCATTACTTGTCCTCCCACAATCCAAATTAGTACAAAATACAACAAAATATATTCAAAATTGACTAGAATCGGACAAATTTTCAAGAGATTGGATTTGCCCGCAAAGCTTGGTTTCGGCTCTTGCTCCGACTAAATTCTACAAGAGCCAAAACCAATATTTGCCAACTGATAATATCCCTCAATTAGAAGCGGATGCGTCGCTCCTAGACATTTCTAATAAAGGAAGAGCTTCTATTCCGCTCAAGAATCTAGAAGCATGGGAAAGGAAGGCTAGAAAACTAGTCGCTATTAATTCTCATGCTGATCTATTTTCTTCAGCTGCCTTCCTTTCATTACAACAGGAATCGATGTCGGTTGCGGCCCTTTCCAGACTTCTGGAGGCCGTAGCCAAATCGATTAAACATGCTACTGCCATGTCTACACTTTTAACTACTGAATTATTCCAAGCTAGGAGGGACGCAGCCCTAGCTTCGTCTAAACTACTACTCGACAATTCCACATACGAGTTAAGGAACGCTCCTATTAACTCAAAGTCCTTATTTGACGGCAGGATAAAAGAAATAGCTAAATCAAACTTCGAAGCTCAACAGCAAAGGTTTCTAGCTTCTACATCCATTCAGTCACAATCTCATTCTTATAAGCCTCCTTCGCAGAGCAGAGCTTTCAAGATACCTAAATATCCTGCTAAACAAACAACATCCAGACCTAAACCTACGCAGTCGTATAGGTCCAAAAATATTTCTCAAAGCTCATCTTCTCACATTAAGAAAGAGAATATCAAGAGGACTGGTAACATCCGTCAGTTCCCCTCCTCTAAACCTGCCTCTTCCTCCGCAAGATTATGAAGGCCCGCCCTTTCCACTGCCTGCTCTTCCGCTCGCGGACATTCCAGTGGGAGGACGATTGGCCCATTTTGCGGAAAAATGGGAGGAATTAACAGACAACAAATGGGTCCTCTCTGTCGTACGAAACGGATTCAGGATACCATTCATCAAAATTCCTCCTTTGTCATCTGTTCCGATCAGAATGAGTCAATCCTCCTCCCCGTTTCTCAGAGAAGAGATCGAAAATCTTCTCAACAAACGGGCAGTGGAAAGGGTACAGAATCCGGAAACTCCCGGCTTTTATTCCCGGATATTCCTTGTGCCAAAAAAGAACGGAAAGTTTCGTTAATATTAGACCTGTCTTTATTAAACCGTTACATAGAGAAACAAGCATTCAAAATGGAGACAGTCAAATCGGTAAGACAAGCGATGAGACTCAACGATTGGGCTGTCTCCATAGATTTAACAGATGCATATCTACATGTGCCGATACATCGTCAATCCAGGAAGTATCTTCGTTTCGTACACGAAGATCAAGTATATCACTTTTCGGCCCTACCGTTCGGAATGTCCCTAAGTCCGTTAATTTTCTCGAAACTGATGGACGTTATTGCAGCTTTGCTACGCCAACGTGCCATATCAGTTTTTCCATACCTAGACGATTGGCTGATAAAAAATCTGATTCACAACCGTCTGATTACTCAGACAAAGATTTGCATTCAAACTATTCAAAGCCTAGGTTTTCTGCCAAATCTCAAGAAGTCAGACCTCTTTCCTGCTCAGAAATTCACCTTCATAGGTATCGAATTTCTGATGCAACAAAATTTAGTCAGGGTTCCAGCGGATCGTGTACAGAACCTAATTCTAACAATCAAGAAAATAATGTCAGCAAAACATGTATCGGCACGAACTTTCCTTTCTCTTTTGGGCAAACTCAGTGCTGCAGCAGACCTTGTTCTCCTGGGCAGACTGCACTTACGTCCTCTTCAGATGTGCCTGCTGTCAGTCTGGAAACCTCATATTTTTCCTCTCGATCACCCGATCTCGATAAACGGCATGATTCGATCTCACTTACAATGGTGGATAAACCCCATTCGATTCGAGACAGGGACTTCAATCCATCCTCCAGACCCCAAATTCTTCCTTTATACGGATGCCAGTCATTACGGATGGGGAGCTCATTTAGAGCCGACAACACTGTCCTTTCATGGTCGCTGGACAGAAAACCAATCCCAGCTCCATATCAATATGTTAGAAATGATGGCCATACGATTAGCACTGAAACAAGCCAAAACATTTATTCACCATTCTTGCATCATGATATCCACAGACAACACAACGGTGGTCTCATATATCAACAAACAGGGTGGCACTCATTCCCCCAATCTTTGCGTAGAAGTTTGGAAAATACTCAATTGGTGCCTGGAACAAGACATAGTTATCAGAGTACGTCACATCCCAGGCAAATTCAACATTCTTGCAGACCGCCTCTCAAGACTAGACAAACCTATCAAGACAGAATGGTCTCTGGATCAAACAGTTGCGAATTCAGTATTCCAGATGCTCAACTTCCCAAATGTGGATCTGTTTGCGACAAGATTCAACCACAGACTCCCATTATATGTCTCTCCAGTACAGGACTACAAAGCACTAGCGATAGATGCCCTGTCCATGGACTGGAATCATCTTCATGCATATGCTTTTCCTCCTTTTATTCTGATACCTGCTGTTCTAGAGAAAATCCGACAACATCAGTGCAGAATAGTTCTCATAGCTCTGTTCTGGCCACAGCAACAGTGGTTCTCAGAACTTCTTCTTCTATTAGTGTCAGCTCCGATTCGTCTGCCACTAATTCCAAGACTACTGACTCAATCCAAAGGAAGATTTGTACATCAAAACCTCCCAATTCTCGACCTTCACACTTGGGAGTTATCAAACAATCAATCAGAGATAAGAAATTTTCACAAAACGTTGCAGATTTTGTCTCCAGATCAAGAAGAGCATCTACACAAAAAGTCTACGATGCAAAATGGACCATCTTCTCTAATTGGTGTCATACAAAAAAGGTTAATCCGATCTCGGCCCCTATTACAGTTATAGCCGATTTCTTAATCTTTCTTTTTTCGGAAAAGAAATGTCAGATTAGTACTATTAAAGGTTATAGATCTATGATCTCTAACACTTTAAAATTCAAAACTGGTAATAGAATCGGATCTAATCCAGTTTTATCTGAACTTATCAGATCCTTTGAACTTCAACGACCAGTACAAAGGTCTCTTACACCTAAATGGGACTTATCATGGGTTTTAGTATGTCTACAAAAACCACCTTTTGAACCTCTTGATAAGGCTTCTAAATTTCACGTTACTAGTAAGACAGCCTTTCTCTTAGCTCTTGCCACTGCTAAAAGGTGTAGTGAAATACATGCTCTAGCTATGGATTCACAACATTTAAGATTTAATCAATCTGATGGTTCAGTTTCCTTGATTCTTAAATCTGGTTTTTTAGCAAAAAACCAGCTTCCTTCTGTTAAACCAGATCCTATTGTTGTTCCTAGTCTTGCTCGAATATGTAAATGGGAACATACTGACAGACTTGTTTGCCCCGTTAGGGCTCTGAAATTCTATCTCAAAATGACTAGCTCTTATCGCCAAAATAGAACTAGACTTTTTCTTCCTATTAAAGGCAATAAGGATATTTCTAAAGATACTATCTCGAGATGGATATCTTACACTGTTAAACTTGCCTATAGGAAACTCACTAAACGAGATATCTCTTTCCTTAAAATCAAAGCTCATGAAGTTAGAGCTCTTTCCTCTTCTTGGGCTTTCTTCGACAAAGTTCCTCTCAATGATATACTTCAAGCAGCGGTTTGGAATAGTTCATCAACTTTTGCCAAATTCTATCTCAGAGACATGTCTCAACAAGCACAGAATCTCCAAAGTTTGAGCCCCATTGTAGTGGCCCAAAAAGTGGTGGGGGGCCAACAGCAATCAGCTATGGATGTGTAGACAACATCAACAGCCCCCCTAGACCTGATGCTATACTAGAGAGGTACTAATTATATCTTTATTATATATATATGTTAACCCTGGATTACTTTATCCTTGGTTAAAGGATCTTATTATTGCCTTAAGCACTAATTATGTCCTCATTATATATATATAAAAAAAAATAAATCCTTTTATTAAGCCTTAATTCAGAAGTTGGGACTAACTTATTAGGAGAAATCCTCCCTCCTATTCTACAAATTCTAGCACATTATCTATAGGTTAATGTATTACGAAGTTAAAATGAAGTTTTTTAAAAGTAAAACATATTTTAACGAGTAATACTTAACCTATAGATAAGTATTTATCGTCCCACCTCCCTTCCCTCGCTCCTTTCTCCTAATTGTGTATTGTTTTACACATAAAAGAAACTGACACGTGATCATTTGAGTGGGAGGAACTACGTCATACAGGTAACTGTTAAAGGGACCTTCTGAATTAAGACTTTATAACGACTGAAAGGTCGTTTTTTCTGTGGAGGGGGTGAATAACAGAATAGAATAGCACATTATCTATAGGTTAAGTATTACTCGTTAAAATATGTTTTACTTTTAAAAAACTTCATTTTTTCAGCAAAAAATATCAGAATATTGTATATTGAATCCACTCAAACAGTTAACGAAATGACCCTTAACAAGCTTGTTAAGCTAACCACGCTTTGAACTGGGCCCAGTACTTTTCACCTGGAAAAAAAAAAAGCACCATATGCATAGTTACATCCACGTAATATTGTAATTTTTTTCTTATTTCTGTACAAAAACATTTTGTGGGTACTTTTTAAAGCACCATGGCACTTTTCAGTTGAGTAAAAAATGTCTTACCTGGAACTACGCAAACATAAATATATTTTCCTAATTTCAGGGCACCAACTTTGTTCGTTGTATTAAACCCAACAGTAAAATGTGTGATCACTTAGCAGAAGGGGCCTCCATTCTAAGTCAGTTGGAATGTGCTGGTAAGTTAGACTTACTTGAAAACACACCACAGCCTCTTTATAACACTATTGTTGGGGTCCATAGCATAAACCGTGTTAGTTAAACATCCGTGTAATATCCAAACAAAAATGTATAGATGGTTGTAGTGTACATGATATGGCATCTCAAAATTGTCTCATTGAAATGATGTCTATACGCGCTCAGTCTGATTTATACCCATATGCACACATTCCAATTTACATATATTTACATGAGCACACTCCAATTCATATGAATATGCACACATCTAGTTCATTCATGTGCACACTTAACCGTAATCACACATTCTAATTCGTACCCGTATTGTTGGCTGTGTTGGAGTTTAACAGCCCAGTAAACACTATTAAGGTCATGATGAGCCAATCAGTTTTCCTAACCGCATTTTTCCTGGGCAGGTGTAGTCCTCTAAGCTGTTAACCAGTACTTGTGCACATTCTTTCGCCGGAAACTGACAACTGCCCTTCTTGAATGAGCAGAAGGAAGAGAATGGCCATAAAAAATATCTCGTGATTAACCTCTGGAAAAAAATGAATATTGCCGGACCCAGTGGGGATCAAACCTGCAACCAGATCACCAATTAGACTGAGCAACCAAGGCCAGCTAACCAATATAGGCACATCCAGTGCATACCCATTTGAACACATTTTGATTCTTACACATAGGCACCCATTCCAATTCATACAAAGACTTTATGAATATTCAGGCTATTCTAAACCTTTATTGGTCACATGGGAAAGCCTAGCAAAACCAACAATGTTTTCAATAATAAACGTTTGGGTCAGTGTGTGCATGCATGTAGTCTGAGGAGTATTCAATGTTTTTTACCATATTTACCCTAAACGTTTGCAGAGGCAGGCCTGAGACCCAGCTCTGATAAAGAACAGGAGATATTCTGTCAAGAGCTGCCAGATTTACCATACCATATTTGACCTAATTACTGCACTGTGTGGTTAGGTTTTTCAAAATAACTAGAAAAAAACAAACAAAAAAAAAAAGTAAAATGTCCGCCTAATAAGGACACACTTCAGAAAAAGATCAACAATGGACTTCATGAGAGGATTATTTAATGATGCTCATGTGATATTTTTTTTTCTGATTTTCTTTATAAAAGCATCTGTTGTGCGTACTCATTTGAATTACCTTGATAAGTCTATAAAGGCATATGTTGTTTGTACTTATTCGAATTGCCTCAATCAGATGAGTACCAACAACATATGCTTTCATAAAGAAGCAGATAAAAATACATGACTGTAATCTGAAGACTACGAAAGTTTGACTGTGTGCTTATAGTGCAACAATGTGTGGTAATTAGATCGAATACGGATATTACGAAAACTGTTGGGAGACAGTAACCTTACTGTACTTAATCCTAAAATCGTAAGTTGTCCCTTTGATTGTTGATCAGTCTAAATGTACTGATTGAATTACAAATGGTGCAGACTCTGACCAAACAGCTCATCTATTTCATCTGGGCCTACACTTTTTTGCTTGGGCCTGTCTGTCCAGATATTTAGGGTAATTGTCGTACAGATCACTGTGCTTTACAGATTGTAATGCATACTTTCTTATTGTGGAGTTTGTTTTTCTGTTTCTTTACAGGTATGAATTCAGTTTTAGATCTCATGCAACAAGGGTTCCCCTCAAGGACCCAGTTCTCTGAGCTTTACAACATGTACAAGAAATACTTACCACCAGACCTTGCCAGGCTTGACGCAAGGATGTTTTGCAAGGTATGCATCTTGCTTTACTTATTACTTTAACTGTTAAAACGCTGAGAAAACCTGCATCTGAAAATGTCTTCTGTTTATGTTTGTCTGCTGAATATTCTTGCAAACTTTTCAAACCTATTTTTGCATGCAGGCAAACAGTGTGGACCTAGATCAGATTGCTCCTAAAGGAGCATTCTGATCTGGGTCCACACTGTTTGCAACAATGACTTTTAAAGTAACCGGCAGAAGACAAAGCAGACGACAATTGTTGTGATTGGCGTTTTAAGGGTTAACCATTAGCTTTTTGTGGCAAAATTCAGCAGATGGCAAATTAGTGATTTTTTTTTTTCTGGAAAATAGGTGTTATTTTATGCACATTGCCTCTTAAGGAGGCATTTTGTGTGAAACATCAGACCCAATTTTTTAGAAAAAATAAGATTTTTTTTCTTCAAAGAGTTGTTTGTTGAAATTTTTACCCGTGTGCTATGTATTAATATGTCAGAGGGGAGCACAGTAGTACAAGTACTCACAGTTGAGTATGATGGTCATCTCGGAACTAATGCAAACGACAGCATTTTGAGAAAAATGATACCTTTCTGTTTTAATTGTCTCATTAACATGCATAAACAAACTTTCCCATGCTTGTTTATCATGTTAACCTTCAGGTGCTGTGATGTCAGTGACATCGTCATGATGTCATGTACAGAAAAAACATGCTAAGTATACAAAAAAATTGAAGCCTCATGACATTCATTTTTTCCAGGCACTGTTCAAAGCCCTAGGTCTGGATGACAATGACTTCAAGTTTGGTCTCACCAAAGTATTTTTCCGTCCCGGAAAGTTTGCTGAGTTTGATCAGATCATGAAGAGTGACCCGGAGAACTTGGCTCTGCTCGTCGCCAAGGTGCGACGTTGGTTGATCTGCTCAAGATGGAAGAAGGCCCAATGGTGTGCACTGTCAGTCATAAAGTGTAAGTACCTGTACAGATCATACCATAGAAAAAATTTTGAATGTACGTAAGTATCTGTATGGATCGTACCATGGAAAAAATTTGAACTGTACATGCATGTGTGCAGTTATTTTTAGCATGCACAAATCATCCAAATGGTATTTTGACTTTGGTAGATTTTAGCTGGCATGGAGATGCTTTCTGAGGAAGCAACTCTGCTACAAAATTTGGAAAAGGGGCCTATTCCAAAAGGAAAGAATTTGCTGCCCTTTTTCAGAATGGCATTGTGCAGGAAAGCAAAAAGATGTCATAAAAGTCATCTTGTAAATAAATGCAGAAAATCTACCATGTTCAGTAGACCCCTTCAGTCCCCTTAAGGGAACTTGATGCACTTGTTGGATTTACCACTTTGTGTTCCTGCATACCAAGCCCTTTCTGAAAGGGGTCTATAGCTGATCTCAGTGGCTCAGTCAGATGTGTGTCTGACTGGTGATCAAGATGTCATGGGTTTGATCTTAGCCAAGTCTGGCAATATTCTTTCATGGTGATTGATCTTGAAATATTTTCTAGGGTCATTCTGTTCCTTTAGCTGATTCAAAACGGGCATTTGTCCATTTCTGGTGAAAGAATATGCACAAGTACTGGTAAACTGCTTAGAGGACTAAGCCTGCCCAGAAAATTGTGATAGACTGACCAGCTCAACATGACCTAAATAGTGTTGACTGGGTCATTGAACTCCAACATAACCAATCAAAGGGATCTACTCTTAAAGGATTGAATTTGTTCCCATTACTCCTTGCAGTGCGTCATTGCTCAGAGCCTTTCATTATCACCCTTCCATCATCTCGATAAACTTAAGTATGTTGAAAGGGAATTAAAACGTCAATTTAAATTATCATCATCATTTTAAAATCAGTTCGACTTTTCTTATTGCCGCCTTTGGTTGTTCAGTTGGATGTGCGTCCGACTGGTGATCAGAAGATTGTGGGTTCAACCCCTGCCGGGTCTGCAACATTCTTTCATGGAAATTGATCATGAAATATTTTCTAGTCATTCTCTCCCTTCCCCTGATTCAAGAAGGGCAGTTCTCAGTTTCTGGCAAAAGAATGTGCACAATACTGGTTAACCACTTAGAGGACTAGGCCTGCCCAATAAAAGTGTGGTTAGGTAAATTGACCACATTCAACATGACACCATTAGGTTGACTGGGCTGTAAAACATCAACCCAAACAAACAAAACAGCTCCTAAATTAAGGTCCAGTAAACACATTTACTGACAGATGAGAAAGTTATAGTTTCTTTATAAATCTGTAAACAAGTTGGAAAAGATAGAAGAAAATTGCTTGGTTGTTTTCTTCAAAGCTTGAGTTAAGAGTATGAAAAAAAGGCACTATAGACTTCCAACAATATTCTCATTATTCTGTGTTATTACAATGACTTGTTGAGTTACAGGGACTGAATACGCCTGTTGGATTTTCCACCATTTGTTACCAAGGAGACAGTTTTTGTGACTTTCTGTTTGCATGTCTGCATACCAAATGCCTTCTGAAAAGGGGTCTACTCTAAAAGGAAAGAATTTGCTCCCAAGTGGAGCAAATTCTTTCCTTTTAGAGTAAACACCTTTTAGAAGGGAGGCAAAATGACTCAGTTGCCTGCCCTGAAATATATCCATTGAAAATGTATTTATTCACCTAAAATGCCTTAAATTGTATATTTACTTTCAGTGAAGTACAAGATCATTTGGCGGCGAGAAAGACTAGTCGTTTTACAGAAGACCATCAGAATGTGGAGGATGGCCAAGAAATTTAAACCAAAGTATGTATAGCATAGTGAACATTATGTGTGATACAACATGAGAAACACATTTTCTTTTACTGTATAGGTGGGCAAGGGCCAGATGAGACTCAACATTCTGATCAGGGTCTTCATTGCCCACTTACATTATCAGTGCTTTCATTGCTAGCTTACAGAATCATTGAAACACTGTAGAATGTATCTTTTAAACAAAGGAGACACTGATCAGACCAATGGCCCCTATTAAATTTGGGCCAGAGAAGTAGGTAGGCTACCTGGTGCCTGTGTGGCAGAGATGATAGTAACTTAAGGCAGGACTTGAATTTTTCATTCTTGTTGGGACTGAGCAAAAGTCCGCAAGTTTGAAAGCCAGTCCAGCCTGCCTATTTGTGCTGTCTGACCAGTAGAATTGAGGCTTAACATCCCGTCAAAAATACTTTGTCATGTAAAGACTGTGAAAACTGCCTGGAAGAAGTTCAAGGAGCTGCTACCAGTTCTCTCTTCCCGCCACCTCTCAAGACGTGGCAGCATGTACAGCTCTTGTGTGCAGAGCACAATGCTCCATGCCAGTGAGACTTAGCCATTGACAAAGCCAATCTCCAACATCTGCAGCAAAATGACAGGGCAATGATCAGACAGATCTGCAATGTCAGGCCGCAAGACATTGTCACCACTAGATCCAATTAACTACTTGCGTGGCTTGGCATTGAGGATCTGGACCTCATTCTGAAGGAGAGAAGGCTCTGCTGGTATTTGGAATGCTCCAATGGTGCAGTCAAGACAGCCTTTGACATGCAAGTTGATGGAAAGCGTGGGTCTAGGAGACCCAAGGTGACATGGAAGCAGCTGACAGGAAGTGATTGCAGAGTGGAAGCTCTCAGATTTCGACCCTCATGATAGACATACCTGGAAATCTGTTGTGAGATGTGCCATGCATGCAGCAAGCCAGCTACCTGGAAGGGGGCCCACTGGTGTGGCTGTTGCCCCTGTACTGGCATGTTAATCAAAACTCTGATGATGATGATGATGATGAAGACTGTTGTTGTTTACAAAAAATTATGGAAAAGGGAGAAGTAGTAGAAATGGGTGGGGTCTTAAGAGAGAAAAATGTGTGACTGGGTCTACACTGTTTGTCACACCTCCAGCACTACTTTAGACACATCAACATTTAGTGAAAAAGACTTTTTTAAACTGTTTACGACAAGTATGGTAAGGAGATAAGGTGTCCCAATACTTATGGAAAATATGGTATACTCTTAAACTGTATCTTGTTTAGGTATGAAGCAATCGGCAAGGTGAAAATGACCCAAGGTCAGCTGACATTGATGCACGATATTGTGTCAAAGATGAAGAAGGACAAAGACAAGGCTATGAAACAGGTCAAGGAGATGGAAGCAGCATTAGAAGGTCTTATTCTAAAGATCAGGGTAAGAAATAAAGATAAGCTGCATTTTTTCAGTCAGAAATATAGATAATTTTATATTACTTCACAAAAAACATACATTGTGGCTACTCATTAGAAGCATCTCATCAAGGTGCTTCAAATTAATACTCACAACATATGTTTTCATGGAGAAATAAGAAAAAAATTAACTTGTTATTGTAGCCGGCCTCAGAGGCTCAGTTGGATGCGTGTCTGACTGGTGATCAGAAGGTCGCGGGTTCGACCTCCGCCAGGTCCGCAACATTCTTTCATGGAGATTGATCATGAAATATTTTTCTACCATCAAACTATCCCTTGCGCTGATTCAAGAAGGGCAGGTCTCAGTTTCTGGTGAAAGAATGTGCACAATACTGGTTAACCGCTTAGAGGACTAAACCTGCCCAGTAAAGCGTGGTTTAGTTAACTGACAGCGCTTGACATGACCCCATTGGGTTGACTGGTCAGTAAAACCTCAACACAAACAAATAAACTGGGTATTGCATTTTTTCAACCAAAAAGTATTATTGCTCCACAATAACATGTTCCATAGCGCAGTCAGTAGTGTGTCTGACAGCAGATCCAGAGGTTGAAAGTTAGAATCCCAGCTCATCCACATAAATTTCATGGAAATTCATCATGAAATCATTTATATGATCATTCTCCCCCTTCTACTGATTCAAGAAAGGCAGTTGTCAGTGTCTGGCAAAAGTGTGTATACAAGTACTGGTTAATCACTTAGAGGACTGAGCTCGTCCAGAAAAAAGTGAGTAGGTTAATTGACCAGCTTCACATGATAATAATAGTGTTGACTTGGCCATAGTACTGCAACTGGTACTAAACCAGAACTTGTAGATACTGATTAGAAGCACATCTGTGAGCACCTGTAACATTTTCATTATGAAGCTATGAAAATACATGTAAAAGAAATGCCACTATAAATTATTTGTAGTTCATATGTTCTACCTTAATTACTCTTTGTTTTGGGACACCTTAATACTTTATCATACTTGTCTTAAAATTTGAAGAAGGCTGTTTTACTTTGTGGTGATTTATCTGAAATAATGCTGGATGGGTGGCAAATAGTATAGACCCAGATCAGACGCCGCATTCTGCAGCGTCTGATCTGGGTCTACACTGTTTGCTTAGGCCTGTCTGTCCCAGTACTTAGGGTTATTATGGTATATTTCATCAGTGAAACAAGAGAACCCAGTTTCACCATAAGAATTACATTGAACATTTTTAGGGGAATGCATTCATTTCAGAGTCAGTTCTGTCAGTATTGTTTTTGCCCCCCTCCCCCCCCCCCCCACCCCATTGGATGCATATTCATTTAGAGTAAACCCCTCTTCAGACAGGAAAGCAAACAGGAAGTCACAAAAGTTGTCCGCCTTGTTAAAACTGGCAAAAATTTACCAAATATACCTGAATTCTTAAATCTACAATAAGCATATGTTTATGGTTAAACAGATTTTGAAATTAAATTCTTTTGCCAAGTAAAAAAATACATTCTGATGTAAAAATAACATTTTTCTCTAAATTTCCTATTTATCCGCAGCGGTTTTACTGCTTATCTTGAGAAATTTTAATTATTTGCAAGACCACTCTGAAACCTTGTAGCCGGTCTTGGTGGCTCAGTCAGATGCACACCTGACTGGTGATCAGGAAGTCATGGGTTCTATCCCTGCAGGGTCTAGCAACATTCTTTGTAGAGATTGATCATGAAATATTTTCTGCAGTCATTCTCTCCCTTTCACCGTTTCAAGAAGGGCAATTGAAAGAATGTGAAAAAGTACTGGTTAACTGCTTAGAGGACTAATCCTTCTCAGGAAGAAGTGTGGTTAGGTAAACTGAACACGCACGGCATGACCTTAATGGGTTGACTAGGCCTCAACTAAACCTCAACACAAACAAACAAATTTAAAATATTCCTATATTATTTTACAGACGACTGACATGACAAGAGAACAAATGAGTCGTGCTCACAATGAGCTGATAGCAAAGATGGACAAGAGTCTGGATGATTTGAAGAAGCAGTTAGAACAACAGAAGGTCAAGGAAGAACAAGAACGACTTAGGAAAATACAGGAGGAGATGGAGAGAGAGAAGAAGAGAAAGGAGGAAGAGGAAAGAAAGAGAAAACAAGAAGAGGAAGAAAGGAAATTGTAAGTGAATGTTTGTTTGGCTTCATATGGGGCTTTTGATTTGTCATTATTTGTTCTTCATCTCTCTTTCTTTTGGCGCCTCAGGCACTTGTATTCTTTTAATATACATAATCAAAATTTCCTTAAGGTTGTTGTTCACGTGATTATTATTGACCAATTAGTCTAGGTAATTTACAGCCATGCTATTCTTGTCACTGTGATGTCAGAGTGCTGTATAAAAAGAGTTATCTGTAAAACCTGGACTGGGCTTAGTGCTGGAACATTGGCAAACAGTGCAGACCCAGTTCAGACACTGCAGAATGCAGTGTCTGATCAGGGTCTGCACTGTTGGCTTAAATTACAGGAAGTTAAGGGTTAAATGAAACAGTATTAAAGTTGAAAATGCATCTTATATTGAGCTATGTGTTTACTTGATGTGTCCTATAGTCAGAAGTCAAGTAAATTTTACATCTTTTTCTTCAGGAAAGCCGAGATGGAAGCCAAAAGAAAGAAGGAAGAAGAAGAAAGAAAGAAGAGAGAAGCAGAAGAAAAGAAACAGCAGGTATGTACCATTAGATATTATTGAGGTTTTCAAGACATTTTGGAAAGGGAAGTTATACGGCATACAGGGCTCTGAATGAGAAAAAAGTTTGGCCATATTAGAGAGCAGTCTGGCTGTTCACTCTTCGACCCAAAACCAGAAAACAGTTGAACCCTTCCAGCCTTGCAGACCAGGCCCTGAGATTATAAAACTATTTTCACGCTTATCTCAGCTGAGCATGAAATTTTCTCTGCTAATAAATATGAAAATGCCAACTATTGTTGTATAACTATATGTATAGCAAGAAATAATTTGCAGTTGTTAGTAATTTGAGATTTATTTGCAGGACAAATTTCATGCTCAGCTGAGTTGAGCATGAAAAAAGTTTTATAACCTCAGAATAAATACTTCTGCAAACAGTGCAGATCCTGATGAGATGACTCATAATTTTTGACTAACATCCCTGTTTTCAACAATGGATGTGTCCAGATCTGGAGTTGGAAGAGTGCACTTCAGAAACTGGGGAGGAAATTAAGTATTTGGATAGACAAAACAGCAAAGACCTGTGACAGAATGTGCAGCTTGATGCGTTAGCAGTGTGCCATCAAAATGTGTCATTGCTGGGTTGTCTGCCCTTGGCACTTAAGTCTGTCTTTGTTTGTGATGTAGACTACTTATATAGATTTTGTTAAATTTTCAAAAAAATTCACACAAATGACCAGCATGATGTGTATCAGTGTGCAACATAAAGTTTTCATTGCAGGGTTGTCTTCCATTAACACTTCAGATGTCAGTCAGTTTGTGATGCCGTCACAAGAATACATCTATATAATTTTGATCCCCTTAAATCCCATTTTTATATAGTAAAACTGGGGTTTACAGGGGTATACATTATTTTTCTTATTTTGCTAAAAAAGCATAGATTGTTGGTACTTGTTAGAACCACCTGCCTATATTTTGAACAGGAATAAGAAAAACATAAAAAATTTTATCTGAAAATTTTCCCATTTTGGTTGCTAAGTTTTCAATATATTTGAATAGGCGTATTTTTGTAATGCAAACTGTTTCTACAGATTTTTGTTAGATTTTCATAAAACGTCACAGAAATGTTAAAGTAGAAATGTATGCCATTATGATATTTACAATTTAATTATATTAGGGTTATCTGCCCTTGACACATCATTTTATATGACTTATCATTATAACCATTTCATTACAGAACCAAGTTAGCACACCATTTTGACTCAAACGACCCTCATGGGTTGATATGTCGTTAAACCTAACTCATCATCATCACATCATTTTATCATGTAAAAGGGCTAATGTAGGGTATCAGTCATCTTTGGTAATACTCAGTAAACACACAATGTTTCAATAATGTTGTTTTACAGCACTGCAATGTCATGACGTACACATCATAATAATATCGTTTCAATGTCATTGTGATGTCTTGATGACATTTGTTTGTGTACTGAATAGCTGTAGCATTTACACTACATTAAGAACCTCCTTCCCCCTGTTTTTATAACACTAATTACATTGTTTTTGTACTTTACTTTCTAGGAACTATTAAGACAACAGAAAGAAAAGGAAAGAGAAGAACAGTCTGCTAGGTAATGTTTTAACCCTTTCAACCCTAAATTTATGAAATGGACTTTTCCGTCTTTGAATCCAGAAAAGTCCATCTTTGAATCCAGACATGTCCATTGTTGCATACAGGGATGTCAGTAGAAAATCAAAACAGAATGGCAAACAGTGTATATTCTGATGAGATGGCTCCTGACAAGCTGTCTTATCAGGATCTACACTGTTTGCAAAGGATTCTTTTTCGTATTCAGGGCTGAAATGATTAAGTCATTAGACATATGCTGGGCAAACCAGCACTTTTCAAGGCTTAGCACTCTGGGTAAAATTTTCAGCAGACGACATATTGAAATATTTTTCGTTTTTTTTTTTTTTTCTCAGAAAACAGGTTTTGACATTTGACATTTTATGCAAATTGTCTTCCTTGTCTTCTCTTGTGAAGGGGAAAAAAAAATAAAAAAAAATTTTCAATGCTTATTGTTACTACACCATATTTTTGCCTTTAAGTACCCCTAGCAATTAGAAAATTAGAAAAAAGAAATCATTTGCCCCCATATCAGACTTGGTTGTCATTAGAATAGCCGTCGACAACATAAGTTTTGGTGAGAAGTAACAAAAATCTAGAACTTTGACAGGTCAGTTGTCAGTAGTTGATAGAAAGCTGTCTCAAACCTCTTGTATATTACCCTTATTTGGTTTCCTGAACTCCCTACCATACTTTTCCTATACTTTGACCAAGCCATTTAACTACCTGTTGATGTATGAGTGGAAACTGCTAGATGAATGGCAAACAGCGTAGATCCTGATCAGATGCCACATTCTGTGGCATCTGATCTGGGTCTACACTGTTTGCTTAGCCCTGTCTTAGGGTAAATACTGTAATCAGTGTTACTCCTAAAAGAAGCCGGCCTCGGTGGCTCTGTTGGATGCACGTCCGACTAAAGACCAGGAGGTCACGGGTTCAATCCCTGCCGAGGTCGGAAACATTCTTTCGTGGAGATTGATCGTGAAATAATTTCTACGGTCGTTCTCTCCCTTCCGCTAATTCAAGAAGGGCAGTTGTCAGTTTCTGGCAAAAGAATGTGCACAGTACTGGTTAACCGCTTAAAGGACTAAATCTGCCCAGTAAACGTGTGATTAGGTAAACTGACCGCACTTGACATGACCCCATTGGGTTGACTGGGCCGTAAAACCTCAACACAAACAAACAAGAAAACATTGATGCAAAGCATCAATAAGCCGGGAAACTAATCTGTCATGCATTACTTAGCTCCCTTTAGATCGTAGTATAGTGAAAAAATGTTATAATTTATGAAAGGTTGTAATTATATAAATTATCACAATACTCAACGATAAAAACATTGTAGACGTTATCAGAGCTATGTAAAAAAAATCAGCTATAATCGTCTGTTTTCTAGCCTGCATACATAATTACATGTTGCCATCTATAGCCTAGGCCGAACATACTATATCTGAAATTATCTATGTATCAGTGTTTCGTTCTTTTCTCCACTCGTAACGTTTTCTTTCGGCCCAAATCTTTCTATGCTTGAATATCAATTAAACCAGCTTATAATCCGTTCGATTCGAGAATGCATATTTCCAATCGTAAACAAAGAAAAATATCTTTTGTTTCTTCTTCGTAGTACGACGAAAAAAAGCGAAATGAAAAAATTCAAGCGTGTACGAATATTGACAGCAACAAGCTCATTTCATGTCGAATGGTCAAATTGGGGCTCCTACTGGAAAACTGCTCATTTCTCTTTTAAATGAGCAAAACCCACATTGCTACATTCATTCTACACAGTACTTCCCATTTTTTATTTCACTATGTTACCAGTAGCACAGTTGTTTGCTGCAAAAGTGCGACTTTGAATAATAAAAAAAAAAGTGGGGGGTGAATAGTTATATATAACCCCACTAAGAACCCCATAGAACTGGAAGAAAACCGATGTTCTTCAAATGCATACACATTTTACAAAAACAACCTCAAATAGATATGCCGGGCTCTAGCGCGGCATAAACAAATACTCCCAAAAGTTGGATTTGTCAGTCATTACATGTACCTGTATATGATCATATATTTTTGCAGGCAAGCTATTATTGAACAGGAGAGACGTGATCGTGAGTTGGCCTTGCGTCTTGTGGCTGAGGACCAAAACCAAGTGGAAGATGTTACATTGCCACCACTAACCAGGTATACAAATTATAGAATAGGTTTTAGAGTTTGTTAACTGGGCTATGTAGCCAAGTTATTTTAAGGGAGATAATTGTGTTATCAAATAATGATTATGTTGTGAAAACATTAAAAGTTTTGTTGTAGATACATGATTTAATGTAATTTCAGGATCAGAATATATTTTTACATTACAATTTATTAGTAGGTTCTTCAGGAGCTCATTGACAATATATATACACACTTAAAATCAGAATACCTTTTCTGATATTTCCATGATAAATTTAATATCAAACAGCAGTCAGAGAACACTCCATTAAATAAAGTAATTTAGTCTAGTGTTCTTGTTATGTGTACATTTAACCAAAACAACAACATAAAAAAAAAAGAATGTCATGTTTACAGCATCAAACCAGGTAACAACCTTTAAACATGTTATTAAACATGTTTGGCCGTGAACAGATAGCAGAAAATAGAGCTTGGCATTTCATGCAAATTATCCTGCAAAATCTATAGCCCTATTTCAAGAAAGAAAAATGTAAAATGTCATATGCTAATATTTAAGTTAAAATATTACAGTGGTAAGGTACTGTGGCAAAAAAGTGTAACTATTTTCAAGACTGCTTTCTTTTGAATTTAGTGGTCTGATGAAATACAGACAACGATTGAACAGGTACATAGACAGCCAGTGCCGTTTTAACAATTATCATGCTCTACATGGCTCCAGATACAACTAGTAGACAGAGAAATATTTTTCTTATTTCTCTCCAAAAACATAATGATCCCTTGCCATTCTGAATAAATCAAGATGCCACACCCCCTTCTAATTTTCAGCCAGTCAGATTACTTGATCCAAGTTGCTGATATAAATTCACATACTGAATGACAAACATTGCAGATCCAGATCAGTTGGCTTCTTGAGAAGCCAACTGATCTGGATCTACAGTGTTTGAAAAGACTGTATATCTGGGTTCAGCAGGACAAGGGTTATGTTGTGGATACTTATTAAAAGCTCCTTGATTACTGGTAGACCCTTTTAATGAGTATCCATAATTTAAGTTTTTATGGAGAAATAATAAAAAAATATCCCAGAATTATCATCATATACTCTCTTTAGTTCTCTGCTGAATACAGTTTTATCTGGAGGACTGCTCGGAGTAATTTTATGTTTCCTCACTCAAGAGTTTCATTTCAGCTTTTATGTAATTTTACTCAAAATGCTTATAATTATAAAATAAAATTCCACATTCTGTGGACTTCATTATTGAAGTTTTAACTGTTGTTTCTTATTTGCAAAATATTGGCAGAAATTTTCCTGTTATAAATCAGTGAATATTTATTGACCATTACATTTGACACACCAGATTTGCTGAAATTTCAGTGTAAACCATGTATTTTTTTTGTATTGTAGACAACACGAGTATGAGTTAACTATTTCATTTGTTAATCCCATCCAAGGTTTTGCCTTATAGTTTGGGGTTGGTCGGGTGTGGCGAAGGTGTCGTGTATCCTATGTCATTGGGGCGTCCAACTGATATTGGCTTACAGTTGGGCAAGGCCTGCTACCCTTGTAGCAGGTAAGGGTAGAGGGGGAATGTTTTTATTTCTTCTGTTTCTTCACTTTCATTCCTGTTCCTCTTTACTCTCCATCCCTCTCTTTCATCTCCTCTACTATCTCTTCTATCTCTTTTCTCCCTTTCTCTGGGAGACGACACAAAATGACCCACAAGGGTTGACGTGTCGTTAAACCCCAACACAATCGATCAATTTGCCTTATGGCATCAAATTTAGTAAATGAGGTTTGATTGTAATAGCAACACTGAACATAAAATGCTGATGCCAAATGCATTACTACAGAATATCAGTGAAAAAATGTATATGGTATAAAGTAGAGTTTTTTTGAGATGTAAATGATGGGAATTCCATGCTTGGTAAGGGTCAGTAAACATGCATTAATACATGTAGTAATTTAGTGAAGCTCTTGAAAAAAAAGTCATTACATGTATTTACCTAGAACTACAATAGTTCTAGGTAAATACATGTAATGACTTTTTTTTCTGTTTCCAGGAATATTTCTGTGGTGGACACTTATTAGAATTGCCTTATTGAATGAGTCCCTTGATTTTATTTTAGTGAGGCAGTTCTAATGAGTACCCAAAACATGTTTTATGGACAATTTTAGAAAAAAATGTTGGTACTTTTTGTCAAGATTTTTCAAATTTTCAGCCAATCAGATTACTTGATCGAGATTGTTGACATAAATTCAAATACTGATTGGCAAACAGTGCAGATCCAGATCAGTTGGCTTCTTCAGAAGCCAACTGATCTGGATCTACACTGTTTGCAAAGGCAGGACATATCGGGGTTCAGCAGGACTAGGGTTAAGTGAGTCCCTCTGAATAGAAAATAACCTTATATATACAACCATCATAGACCCAGATCAGAGAGCACATAAGTTCAGTCTGATCAGGGTCTATCCTGTTTGCTAGTTTCTAAAGGCCATATATTATGTTAGTGACCAATGTAGACCCAGATAAGCTTATGCAGATGCACAGACCGTAGCTTCAAATAAGAGGGATAACCAGCTCATATTTTTCTTATTTCTCCTCAAAATCAGATGTTGTGGGTACTCATTAGAAGCGCCTCACTGAGGCGCTTCTAATGAATACCATAACATATGTTTTTGTGGAGAAATAAGAATAATATCAGTACTTTTTGGTTGGAAAAAGTTCCTTATCTGGAGCTATGACAGGCTGATCTGGGTCTACACTGGTCGCATATGTCAAGGTCAATATCTATTTGGAGCAGCTCAGATGGAGTACGCTTATGTCTGCCAAAATGTTGCAAATATATTGAGAGTCATTAACACAGTTTGAATCCCATTTACTAACAGACCTGCACCAAGTTTGGATGCCAGATCCAAACAAGATGATGGTAGTGCATGGGAAATTAATAATGCAGAGAGGTGACACTTATTTATTATCCCTTCCACCCTTCCACAGCCCCTTACACAGTTTTGACCATCTGGGAGGAACATAGAATATAGGCTTCTTTTGCATGTGCATAAAAGGTCTCCAGTTCATGCCTTTTTCCTGCCTTTTTGTTTAGGATATTGTTCATTTTGAGTCATAAAGGGGACTTGATGACCTTCAGGGGAGGCAACTGTCAGATTTGCTTTAGGCCCCTTCTGAAAAGGGGTACTCTGAAAGGAAAGAATTTGCTCCCCATGGGAGCAAATTCTTTCCCTTTAGAGTAGACCACTTTCCAGAAGGGGATTGGTACAGGAAAGCACACAGAAAGTTTTAAAAATTGTCTTCTTTTGACTTGGTGCACAGAAAAGAAAACCAGAAGTCACAAAAGTTGTCTCCCTTGTAAAGAAATGGCAGAAAATCTAGCAGTTGTATCAAGTCCCCTTAAGGTTGTGATATGGTGAAATATGCAGATGGTGATTTCTTTGAAATTTTATTGCAGAGTTAGATTTTATATAATGAAGAAGAGGGTAGAAAATAAGCCCTGGATTTAGATGCTGGTTGATAAAGTTGGGAAAATAATTTATATTCCTGGCCATTTTCTTAAATATGACTGCCATCAATATTTTCTCACACACATTGATAACCCCATGATTACTAATTTAAATTCATAACAGCTCAACAGATTTTGATGACTCATTATTTTAGCCAGAATAATATTTTCTGTGATTTCTGTGATTTTCCATGATTACTCATTTAAATTAGTAACAGTTCAACAGATTTTGATAACTCATTATTTTAGCCAGAATAATAGAATACATGTATTTTCTAAGTACTTTTTATTTGCATCTGGATTGACATTTGCACTGATAACATTAATGAATGATGCTTGAGATTTGGATGATGTGACATCATCATGCTGATCAAAACTGATTTATGCCAATAAAATTTGCTATTTAACAGCATAATTTTGATGAAGCTTAACAAGAATTGGAGAATAACAAATTAATTATTTGAATTCTACACATACTACAGTCCAAGCACATAAAAATTTATTCAGCTCAGCTGTCATATATACAGTGAAACAAAGGGAAGTAACCAGTTCTGCAAAGGGAGTTAATTAAATCGCCTTTGCAAAAATGGTTACTTCTCTCAAAGAGTTTTTCCTGTTTGTCTTTGCAAAGATTTTACTGTTTAAGTTTATAGAATGCTTACGATAATTGCTATCAGAATTTCATAGGATTCCCATTTAGTTCTCTGTAACTCACAAAGTTTTAGATTTTTTTTATTGCTTGCAAGCATACATGCCTCCAGTCCTTAGTTTTATTCAAAATATTTTCCCCACATCCCCACATATCCATTCCTTTACACTATGCCAGTCCTCAGGATTTCCTTCCTTGACATTCAACACACAGCTGCACAGACATTGCCAGTACTCCACTAACCTATGTTTTTTTTACACCATTAAAATGAGATCCTCAGGACCACATTTCTTGTTTAGAGAGAAATAATACTTTTCCTAAGCATACCATGATTATCAGGAGTTTTGTAGAAAGATAATTTCATTGCTTCTAAAAAGAATTATAGGACATGTTAAAAAAAATGAGTTGGTATATTTCAGTCCATTTTTCGAATTTTTAGCCCTGCCATTTTGAAGAAGGAATCAGATGATCTGATAGACATATCTGTATAGTCATGTTCAACAATTTAATAGGAGCCGTGTTGCGAGAAAAAGACTCTTTTAACTTTCTATCGAATCAACTTTTCATTGCACATGACCAGCCCCTTCAATTTATAGGTCTAGATAAGAGTTGGTATCAGGTTAATAGTTTTCTTGATGAAAACACATGTTGTGGGTACTCATTAGAAGTGCCTTGCTGAGGCGCTTCTAATGAGTACCCACAACATATGTTTTCGTTGAGAAATAAGAAAAATATCAATACTTTTGGATTGAAAACAGCGCCTTAACTAGTGCTATGGCGGCTTCATGAGACCACATATCTAGTTCTTTGGCTGAAGTTTCACCTTGCCCTACTACTTATGTGAGCAAACAGCATAGGTTCTGGCTAGACTGGATGCATAGGCCCACCTGAACAATATTGCTGTTTACATATACTGTAATGGCTCTTTTGCCATAACATAGAAGTGTTAAGGATGCAAAGAATATCATTCGATTCCATCTTGAAAAAGGCCAAGAAGCCACAAGTTCGAAAAATGGAATTAAATATACAAATTTATTGTTGCAATAACATTCCTACAGAAGATTTTCTGCGATATACATGTTAAAAGAATACCATAGTTTTCTGAAGAGGGGTTTGCAGGTACAAGTTTCCCCTTCACGTTTGGACACTCAGTGATTTTAACTTGTTACAATCTGAAAAGAGAACAATGAAGGCTTAGACAAATTGGCATATCTGTGCATGCTTGTCTGAATATTCTTTGTATATGGCATTTTTGTATAGCCCACTGTACTGATCTGATTGGGTCAGTTGGTAGAGCGTCTGCCTTTGGGTTAGGAGATTGAGGGTTCGACCTCCATCAGGGTCATACCCAAGACTTTTAAAATTGATAGTATGGTAAATGTCCTAAAATTTCGAACACTTTATTCCATACTTTTTTGTCTTAAATTTTGCTTTTAATGCATTTGTCTCTTAAAATGCTTAGTGGAATGGCAAACAGTGAAGACCCTGATCAGACTGCTCCCTCAGGAGCAGTCTGATCTGGGTCTGCACTGTTTGCATATGGCATTTTGTCAGAAACTTTCAAACACCAATTTACTGTAATTGCTCCTTTGCATGGTGCTCAACATTAGGATAAAGAGCAAGGATTGGCGGCACCTGTTTTTTTCATGTGACTGGCGGCAGTATCACATCAGTGTGCCTGGAGCGTGATACTACAGTGAGATGGCACTATAATGGAGGGCCATTTCCCTCTGTTACAGCCAGACACCATCAGGACATGATGGAAAGATAGTGATGTTAAGCCTTATCTCAAACAAAGTGTTGTTCAATTTACCAAAAGATAGTGATGTTAAGCCTTTTCTCAAACAAATTGTAGTTCACTTTACCCTGTCTCAAAATATCTATCCTTAGAAGACTGAACAATATGTTAACCCAATAACTGAAAACAAAAAGACACAGAACACTATTGAAGTCCTTACACATTGGCTTTTATCCATTAGTGCATAGTATCATAAAAATGGGCTTCAACCTAGCTCAGATGCTACAAAATATAGTTTGATCAGAACCTGTAATGTTTAGCATTGATCTCCACAGAAAAAAACACACCCCTTTAGATGCTAAATAGATTAGTCCAATTTCCAAGATGTAAGAATCCACTAGGCATAAACAGGTTAAGGGCTAAGATTTTTCTGAATGTTGTAGCCATTATCACTGCAAATGTTTTGTTGTAAATGTAAACATTATTTACTATTTTCTGAACTTGATAATGAAGAGATTATTTGCTATTAATGGAAGTGACTGCTGAACTATGTTTACTGTAATCATCCAAAATTTTCTAGCACCCTAACTTCTTCGCACCTACTAATGTTAAATTGGAATAAATGTATCTGACAACCCAGTGATGGGTCTAGATATGCTGATTGTGTGGCAAACAGTGAAAACTTTGATCAAACTGCTGAAGGAGCAGTTTGATCTGTGTCTACATGGTTTGCCTAGGCATGCCTGTTCCGTTATGTGGGATAAATATAGTATACATTTTATTTCACATTTTCTGTATTTTTGTAGCAATTAGTATGGAATGCTAAGAAGCTTTCTATTTATTATTTCTAGGTCTCAGGCTGTCCTTGATCAACGTCAGGCAATGGCAGGTCAGAAATACAACTTGTCTAAGTGGAGATATGCAGAACTTCGAGATGCAATCAACACTTCATGTGGTGAGTATTATATTGGTTCTGTTTAATTTGTGAATTACTTTCACATAGCTCAAGGTGAGGTACTTGTTTTTATCAAAATACATTATTGCATAAAAAGCAGTGCCCCACGTTATTAACAGCTGTGCATTAACCGGCGAATATTTGTGTATTAACAAGGCAAGTCGCACACTGTTAATGCACGGCAACGCAACTTCCAATATGCTTGTACCGGGGCCACAGAATTGCTGCCGTCACAAAATGTGTACTGCCCGGCCCTTGAACGAGCATAGTCCATGGAAATTGCATTCGAGAGACATCGATGAAAAGGTGAAACAAAATAGGGCAAAAAATAATGCAAAATGTAGCAAATGTTTTCACTTTTTATGCAATAATAGAGATCGAAAATGGTTTTTCAATGCATTAACATTTTACTTGCTATGCTAAATGTTTTACTTGCTATGCTAAATATTCAGACAAGTAGGTCTGAGCAAACGGTGTAGATCCAGATCCACTGCTCCTATAGGAGCAGTTTGATCAGGGTCTACACTGTTTGCCATTCCTTCAGTACTTTTAGACACATCTAAGGATAGCCAAACAGACTTAAATTACTTTTATATGAAGTATGTGCGGTCCAAATAATTATGGTATAATTCTACACAAAATATATATATATAAAAAAAAAAGAAAAGAAAAGAATCCCAACCTACCTTACCTACTTTTTTCTAACATATTACCCTAAACACACATATGTTTTTATTTGGCCTAAGCAAGTGTTTTACATCTTTCGATAACCTTTTACTTATTTTTCAGACATGGAGCTGCTTGATGCTTGTAGGATAGAGTTTCATCGTCGTCTGAAGGTGTACCATGCATGGAAGTCCAAGAACAAGAAAAAGGGAACAAAAACAGATGAAAGAGCACCTGCTGAGGTTCAAGGAATGGGTAAGAATAGATTGTAGCATACTGTAGTTACCTTAACCCTTGCCATGCTGAATAAAAAGATGCCACGCCCATGTCTAACTCAGCCAATCAGATTACTTAATACAGATTGTTGAATTTGCATACAGAATGGCAAACAGTGCAGATCCAGATCAGCTGGCTTCTTTAGAAGCCAACTGATCTGGATCTACACTGCAAAGGCAGGGCATATCTTGGTTCAGCAGGATTAGGGTTAAGTTTTCAGGGCTAAGTTTTCAGACAGAAAGGAAAGCATCTAGGTGACAGAGTGGTTAGCCCTCCCAACTTCCCCTCACAAGGTCTTGTTTCAAAGCCCACTTGAGGCAGAATTCAGCCCATGACTGTAGGGTGCTTCATTGCACAGAGTGTTTCATTATCACCTGCTCATCCTCTCAGTATGACTTAATGTTGAAAGGAATGTAAAATACCAAATCATCGCTGTTAGACAGAAAGGCAAAAAAACAGTCCGACACTTCAGAATATGACAGAATGCGGTGTTTGATAAGGGTCTACTCTGTTTGCCTCTCAGCAGTTTTTAGACACCTCAGAAAGTAGTGAAAAATGAGACTTGTTCAAATATGAGGAGCAGTGTGATAAGGAGTTAAGGTGTCTGAATACTTAACCCTTAAACTGCCAATCACAACAAATGTTGTCTGCTTTGTCATCTGCTTGTGATTTTTAAAAGTCATTTCTGCAAACAGTGTGGACCCAGATCAGACTGCTCCTCTAGGAGCAGTCTGATCAGGGTCCACACTGTTTGCCTGTATGCAAAAATAGGTTTGAAAAGTTTGCAAGAATATTCAGCAGACGACATAAACAGACGACATTTTCAGATGCAGATTTTCTTGGCGTTTTAAGGGTTAAGGTAAAT
Organism: Anodontia alba; assembly: GCA_964016985.1. NCBI lineage: Eukaryota > Metazoa > Mollusca > Bivalvia > Lucinida > Lucinidae > Anodontia > Anodontia alba. The sequence continues at coordinate 68,826,092 of OZ024824.1, read as the reverse complement.
GCAATAAATCACAGCACTGACAGCACTGGTGGGTCGATTGTCTCTGAGTGTATGCTGGGAAAATGGTCCTGAATGGGGACTTACAGACTGCTTCCATCAACCCTTAATTTCCTGTAATGTAAGCAAACAGTGCAGACCCTGATCAGATGCCGCATTCTGCAGCATCTAGAATGCGGCATCTGATCTCGGTCTACACTGTTTGCCATTGTCTCAAATGTCCCAGTCCAGGTTTTACAAATAATTCTCTGTCAATAGCACTCTGACGTCACAGCGACATGATTAGCATGGCTATAAATAGCCGTCAACTGGATTTCGTCTAAATTATGGCTTGATTACATTGAACAGTGATAATCACATGGACAACTACCTTAAGGAAGTTTTGGTGTTTGTATACTATGGCTCAAGAAAGCTGTGGTGAAAAGATGAATACCATGGCCCAGTTGTTCAAAGCATCATTAGCTTAATGAGCTCGTTAGTGGTCAAAATGTTAACTGTTCTAGTAAGTACAGTATTTAATTCACAGATATTTTTGCTGAAAAAAATGTGAGTAGCTTTTGCAAATGCAAAAGCTACTCACATTTTATTAGCAAAAATATTAGCGCATTTTCCATATTTAATGATCAAAGTTTTAACGATACGTTAACTAACGACATTGTTAGTTTTGAACAACTGGGCCCATATCCATAACTTTACATAATGAGGTATCCAGAGGGCCAGTTGTTCAAAGCCTCGTTAGCTTAACGAGCTCATTTAGGGTTGTTTCGTTAACTATTTTAGCGGATTGAATATACAATATTCTGATATTTTTTGCTGAAAAAATGTGAGTAGCTTTTGCAGTGCTTTTTTCAGCAACAAATTTCAGCATATTTACGTATCACCAGATGTAAATTTTAACTATTTGTTAACTAACGACATCGTTAGTTTTGAAAAACTGGGCCCTGATATTTTTCTTACTTCTCCATGAAATCATGTTGTGAGTCTCACTAAAAGTGCCTCACTGAAGAAGCAGTCTGATCTGGGTCTACAATGTTTGCATATGCCATTTTGTCAGACCCTCTAGTGTTCCAAATTTTAGGACATTTACCATAGTCATAATTATCAATTTATCTAAGACATGGCCACATACAATGATTCACGGCTTGGGGCAGAGAGAGCTTCTATTTGGTGATAATTCAAGGATATTTTTTTCTTTTCCTACATAAAAACCCATGTTGTGGGTACTCAATAGAAGTGCTTCACCGAGGCACCGATGAAAAATTACCCTATTGAAAAATTACCTTATTTCTCTTTTGTGGAGAAATAAGAAAAATATTCAGCTGACACCCCCTCATATCAGCAGTTATGAGCTGTGCTGATCAATCTTGTTAGGTGGAACTGTCCGCAAAAAATTTCAGCATATTTGCGTATCACTCGATGTAAATTTTAACGAATCGTTAACTAACGACATCGTTAGTTTTGAACAACTGGGCCCAGATAATTATTTATCTTGTTTCTCCACTAAAGCATATTTAGTGGATACACCTTAGGAGGGCCCACTGAGGCACTTCGATGGGCACCATCAACATGTTCAGACAGAGATATAAAAAAAAAATGTCAGTCCTTTATGGTTGAAAAGAAAAAAATACTCATCCAGATCTGTATCACATGAAAGAGACGCAAAGATCTGGCTAATCCTGCACATCCCCAGGTCGCTTTTACCCTTAATGGGCCGGTCAAACAGAGACAGACAGCACTCTGACATTATTATTTTTTTTTCAAGCAGACAATCTACATGAAATGTAGACTTCTTTTCTATGAAAAATAAAAAAAAAAAAAGCAACAACAACAAAAAAACAACAACTTCTGCTGGAGTGGTCTCCCTTTGAAAAGGGATGCAAAAATGTTTAGCTCATTGTTGTGTATTCTTTCACTTGAAGGTATTTCATATTAAGGGGGAATGGTACACTTTCAGGGGAGGCAACTCTGTAGAAAGTGATTTTCCCCTCTTCTCTAAAGGGTCTACTCTAAAGGGAAAGAATTTGCTCTCTGTGGGAGCAAATTCTTTCCTTTTAGAGTAGACCCCTTTTTAGAAAGGTTTTGATGTGCAGGAAAGCAAGTTTCTTCCCTTCTAAAAATGGCAGAATATCTACTAGGGCAACTAGACCCTTAACTAATGAACAATCTTATAGGACTTGTATAAACATTTTCAGAACAAATGGCTCCACCTAACATCCAGGCTCCACCAGCAGCACCTAGTAGACCAAGCGAGGAAAATGGCGTGCAAAGGTTCTTCAAAATACCCTTTGCCAGGCCTGCAGATGAGTACCGAGGAGATAACCCGACGCAGAAGAAACACGGGATGTGGTATGCTCACTTCGATGGGAAGTGGATTGCCAGACAGATGGAGCTGTATCCCGATAAACCGGCTATACTCATGGTTTCGGGTAAATCATCTGCACTTTTCATTTAAAGTACCCATACAAAGTTACCACAAGGGAGCAGGTTTACAAATGTGCCTTTTTGCTTATTGTAGCTAAAATACAAGATAATACAAGCTGGGGCACAGCATTTCCTGCAAGATTGCATGTGCACCCAGCATAAACTCAGATCAGACTGCGCATTTGCGCAGTCTGATCTGAGTCTTTGTGGGGCACTTTGTGAGTAGGAAAGTATCCAAAGCATCTTCCGCTTAGAGGACTAAGCCTGCCCAGTAAAAGTGTGGTTAGGTAAACTGACTGTGCTCCACATGACCCCATTGGGTTGACTGCGTTGTAAAACCTCAACACAAACAAAGCATCTTCAGGTGGACAGTGAAGACTGATTAGCCTGCATGTGTGCACAGACTGATCTGATTCTTTGCTGGGTGCGCGTGCAATCTTGTAGGAAATTCTGTGATCTAGTTCATACCTCTTTCCTTGATGTGGCTTTGTGGCATAGGAAGAAATTGCACATTTATTTCACCAGTCTCAGATCGTTGCTGGTAGTGTATATGTCCAATCTTCCCCAGGGTTTTCATCAGAGTATATATATGACCTAAGATAAAACCACTTATTTGCAAACTCCTGAGTATTGTTGAAGAAAATAATTTCTAGTAGGTTCCTAAAATGAATTCTGATAACTGATTTTGCTACCAAAATGTGAATTTCTGAAATTTAAGACAGTACTCTGTGGGATAGTCTGTCTGAAATTTCTTTCAGAAATTTGTAGAAAGTTTGAGATTAATTATGGAAATAGTCTGGATTTCTCAAAAATCTCTTACTGTATCCTGTAGAACAGTTTGATAATTTAGATTTAAGTGACATTGACTGCATTTTCAAGGTCAGGACAAGACAAATGTCAAACTCATCATTAAAAAAAAATAAAAAAAAGACAACAACAACAACAACAAAACAGGTCTAAAATATCTGACTGGGACCGTTTGAAGTTTAAATGTATCTTTGAGGCAATAACCTATAGGACTGAAATCTTAGACAACAGCCTGTAGGATAGGGCAGTCTGAAATAGTGGTCTGTAGTATAGCCAAAAGTTTTAGACAGTGGTTAATTTAGGTCATCTACCATACTTGAGAAATTTATGAAAATGACTTTAAAAAGGGTCACTTCCAAGCAAAAAATGTATCTTTGAGGCATATACAGACAGCTGGGGTCCAGATGGGCATATGTACAGTTTGATCAGGGCATTTATTGTTTGTTTACAGAATCATTGGATACTGCAGAATAGATTCAAGAAGGGCAGTTGTCAGTTTCTGGCGAAAGAATGTGCACAATACTGGTTAACCGCTTAGAGGACTAAGCCTGCCCAGTAAACGTGTGGTTAGGTAAACTGACTGCTCTCGACATGACCCCATTGGGTTGACTGGGCCATAAAACCTCAATACAAACAAACAATAGATCAATGGGACAATGCACATCAAATACCATATTCGCCTAATAACTGCACATCCCCCTATAAATGCACTGTCAAGCAATTTTGTAGTTTTCAAATTACAGCCTGTGTATTTTTTATCAATTTATAAAAACATATGTTTTGGGTACTCATTTGAATTGCCTCGACTTGTCGAGGCAATTCATATGAGTACCCACAATATATGCTTTTATAAAGAGTATCAGAAAATATAGGCTAAGCATCATTAACTCTTTCACTGCCACAGGCGATAATAATAGGCTTTTACAAACAGCATAGATCCAGATGAGATGGCTCATAATGAGCCATCTCATCTGGATCTACGCTGTTTGACATTCAGTCTTTCAACTTTACATATAAACTTCTTTCCAAGCAATAGTTTGTTCAAACAAAAAAGGAAAAGCTTACAACAAATCAAATGACATCTGAAATTTGGCACCGAAAGAGTTTAATACACCCTTTGTGAAGTACTCTGCTGATCTTTCTCTAAAAAGTGTAACCTTATTAAATGGATATTTTACTACAAATTTTTCAAATAATTTTGAGGAAAAAACCCCCCCAAAAAACAGAACTTAAGTGCATAGTGCAGTAATTAGGTCGAATATGATATCCTGCTGATATGATATCTTCACAGAAACATCTAAATCTGTGCATTTGCATATGCTTGAAAACACCTTTTTGCTTGAAAGACTAATTAAGAATGATTTCAGCTGTCTGGCAGGTTTCTTTCATGCTCAATGTAAGAGTTAAGATAACAGGAAAATGCTTTTTATAGCTTCTGCATTAACACTTAGCTTGCTAGATAAAAATGTCAGCAGACAACATTTCAAAATATTTTTCATCCTTTTCCCAGAACATAGGTTTAAACATTTCAGGCAAATTGCATGAAATGATAAAGCCTGTTTTCTGGGGAAAAATAAGAAAAGAATTCAATTTGTGGTCTGCTGAATTAGTCCAGAGAGTGGTAAAGGTTAATAATCCAGAATAATGCCAAAATATATCATGGCATAATTTTCATTGTATGCCCCAGCAATAGTATTTCAGTCATTTTGGGAGATTTATAGGATAAGATAGCATAGTCTGGAAGAATTCTGCTACAAGTACTGTGGACTTAAGCTACACAACTTGAAAGAAAATTCAACTTAAATGCTTTAACCCTTGGAGTTCCAAGCAAAATTGTAGCAGGTGAAAGCAGGCCACGGTGGCTCAGTTGGATGCGCGCCAACTGGTGATCAGGAGGCTGCAGGTTCGACCCCCGTGGGGTCAGCAACATTCTTTTGTGGAGATTGATCATGAAATATTTTCTACATTCATTCTCTCCCTTCCGCTGATTCAAGAAGGGCAGTTGTCAGTTTCTGGCAAAAGAATGTGCACAATACTGGTTAAGTGCTTAGAGGACTAAACCTGCTCAGTAAAAGTGTGGTTAGGTAAACTGACCGCGCTCGACATGACCCCAGTGTGTTGACTGGGCCATAAAACCTCAACACAAACAATGTAGCAGATGACATTCTTATGTTTTTTAGTCTTTGTCAGATAAAGTAAGGCTTGACATTGCATGTGAAATGTCTGCTAGGCAGATGATTCAAATGCCAACCTTGGTGGCTCAATCAGATGCACATCTGGGCCCAGTTGTTCAAAGCGTCGTTAGCTTAACGAGTTCGTTAAGGGGCATTTCGTTAACTGTTTTAGCGGACTCAATATACAATATTCTGAAATTTTTTGCTGAAAAAATGTGAGTAGCTTTTGCAACATTCTTTCTTAGAGATTATTCTCTCCTTACTGCTGATTCAAGAAAGGTAGTTGTCAGTTTCTAATGCACAAGTACTGGTTGATTGCTTAGAGGATTAAATCTGCCCAGGAAATGTGCAGTTAGGTAAACTGGTTGGCTCGATATGACCTAAAAAGCGTTTAGGCTTTACCTCCAAACTAACCAACCAACTAACCAAGATGATTTAAATGAAATGTTAAGCCTTATTTTCTCTGGAAAAGAATTAAAAAAAATCAAATATTGTCTACTTCAGTTTTGACGGCACTTTAACCCATTAATGCCTAGCATCCCAAAAAATGGACATTGGAAAACAGTGTAGATCCAGATCAGCTACAGCAGAATGCAGGGTTTGATTAGGCTCTACATTGTTTGCATTAAATTCTGGAAATTCTATAAAACATGGTAATAACAAAAACTAAGCAGACACCCCTTCTATTGGAAATGGACCATTCCAAAGAGTAATGGTAGAAGAGTCCACTTGGCATAAATGGGTTAAGGTGAACACTTCTTTCTAGCAATAACAGCATGAATTATTTGATGGTAAAACTGCATGAACTAAAGGGGAAAGGATAGACTTTCAGGGGAGCAACTCTATGAAAACTATTATTTCCTTCTGAAAAAGGGTCTGCTCTAAAAGGAAAGAATTTGCTTCCGTTTTAAAGCAAATTCTTTCTACCTTTTAGAGTAATTCTGTTCTTCAGAAGAGGCTTGGTGTGCAGTACAGTAAATTAGGCAGTTAGAAAAAAGTTGTCTCCCTTATGAAGTGGCAGGAAATCTATCGAGTATAACCACTCCTTTTTGTAACTGCATCTCTATTAATTAACATGATACATCAGGTGTTGATAGTGATAATTCAATGTTTTACTTACCTTCAACAGAAAGTCTCAAATAGGGATAGGTTGTGGTGCTTCACTGCACGGAGACTTTAATTATATTACCACTTCATCATCTCCATATGACTTTAAGCCTTGTCCTGCTGAACCCAGATATACCCTGCCTTTGCAAACAGTGTACATCCAGATCAGTTGGCTTCTGAAGAAGCCAACTGATCTGGATCTGCACTGTTTGCCATTAAGTATGTGTAGCAACAACCTGCATCTAGTAATCGGATTGGTTGAAAGTTAGAAGTGGGTGTGGCATATTAATTTATTCAGCAGGACACGGGTTAATAATGTTGAAAAAGCAATCTTAGACAAATTCAGCTGATAACAGTTAGATTTTTTCTCCCTGAAAATAGGTTTGAAATTTCCTTAGGAGACAATTTGCATGAAATGTCAAACACTATTTTCCGAGAAAAAAATTGATGCTTAGCATGCTGAGTTAAATTTCAACAGAGGGCATGTTAAACTATGTTTTCTTATTTTTTCCAGAAAATAGGATTTGACAGTAAATTGTCGCAATAGGAGACAATTTGCATGAAATGTTGAATCCTGTTTTCTGGGGAAAATAAGAACAAAAAAATCACAATGTCATCTGCTGAATTTGCCCAAAGGTTTAAGTATTGTCTGCTGAAATATTAGCCAACCATGTTAGGCATTGATTTGTAGAAATAGTATTTGGCTTTGGGGTCTAATTTATGTATAATGTACATATATTGGATGCATGCAAACCATCCATATTTGTGGTTTAACACTTAGCATGCTACGGGCAAATTCAGTAGACCATAAATTGATGATTTTTTTCTTATATTCCCCAGAAAATATTTTGTGTAAATTACAATTTGCATGAAATGTTGAGTCCTGTTTTCTGGGAAAAAAAAGAAAAAGATCTTTTAACAGACATGTTAAGTTTTGAAAAATAAAATGAGGGAGACAGCAGTCGAGCCAGGATGGCGAGCACCGAAGATGCGAAGCGAATCTAGGGGGTCGGGGGGCATGCTTCCCCGGAAAATTTTTAAGAAATTGGTGTAAAATGGTGCATTCTGAGAGCTATTTATTACACTTTAGCTCGTTTTTTAAACACTATTCTTAGTTGATTGGGTCCTCTAGCAATAAGCCTTTTCTTGTTAATCACTGTCAATGTCCAAGGGCTTCAATGCATATGATGTTTACATCCTGGAGTTTAATAACATGCATATTGTGTAGTACGCTTGGAGAGCCCCTCTGTCATTTTTTTTTTTTTTTTTCACCCATTTTCTCGAATTCCCAACATTAACTTGTGCTCTGATGATCCCACCTCTTACGGAAAGATTTTTACGACCCGGCAGACGCTTATCAAATGATTGGCAGTTCAGTCGCATCGTCATTTTGATTTAAATTGTCAGCAAGAAACAGTTTGTTTTATTTCTGGTTTCTTCCTTTCTCTAGGATCCTGAGGACTGGCTGCAGAGCTTCAGTTTATTGTAACACTTTTTTTCGGGGAGCAAAGCCCCAGAGATGCCAATCTTTTCGCCATTTTGGACAACATTTCCCACAATGCAATAATGGCATCAAGATGCTTTGATTTTCATATTTAATGTGTGTCTCCCATTCAGTCCAAGCGTTTGTGCGCTTTTGATCGATATTTGGACTACTTCGGATTAAACCGGAGTTTTTTTCCAATTTACAAGCGTAGCTTTTCAAAACTTTTCGACCCAAAATTGGGACTTTCCTTTTTTTCGGGAGATTTTTTTAAAATTTCGTGAGGCGTGAGAAAAGTTGTTTTTCCGTGACCCTCCCGCGATTTTCGGGAGACTTAACATGTCTGTTTTAAAATGTCATCTGCTGAAATTTTTACACAGCATGCTAAGCATTAAAAATGACAAAAAAGAGATGCAAAGAGCTGTGCAGAGTGAAAAGGGGTCATGCAGCATGTAAGATGTATACTGTAATAATTCTAAGTATTAGGATAGATAGGCCTTTGCAAACAATGTAGATCCAGATCAGACATGAGAGTTTGTAAGCAAAGTTAAAGCTTATTTATTTGAGAAAATAAGAAAGTAACATCAGTTTGTCGTCTGAATTAACTCAGAGAGTGGTAATGGTTAAGGTGCAGTTTGAGCTGGGTTTACAGTGCCTTAGATAAGGTTTTAAGCAATTTGGCATTTTTGGCTATTTTTACAAACCCATTTCTCATTGAATTGGGTATCAGAATTTTTCTTGTGGGTACCTGTTTTATCAATGGGTGCAAGAGGTACTGATACTATGCATTTCAATATCCATTAGACTTGATGTGGATGTGACACATGACAGCTGTCTAACGGCAGCCAATTTCAGAAGCATTGCCGCATACTTTCATCAGAAACGGTCCACAAAAACATCAAACTAGTCGCTTGTGTAATGGAAGGCAGTCATTCAACATTAAATAAAAAAAAAAGTACCTTACCAATTACAAAATAGTAGCCAAAAACTATGATAGGGCAGCAGGCTGTCGCATCCGCTTATTCCGATCAGGACCTACAGTTTGCTTGACAGCGTTAACAGGACCTAGAAACATTTTTATGTGCAGGCTGGTCTAGGTCATTGTATCTTGCCCAAGAAGTAACTATTTTACGGTTCACGAGTCTACTGGTTAATACCATAGTGTTCCGAGTAGTAAAAAGCGTACCTTATTGCAAATGCGAAAATTGTTGATCCAGACAAGTCTGCGCGGTTCGATAAGGGTCTGTTTTATTTATAGTGCATACTTACAAGGATGGACATTCTTTATGCACAATGTTAGCAGTTTTATTATTTTCAGTAGCCTGCGCAGCCGATCGGGTCGCGAGTAATTTGTGTAAGATGCATAAAGAAAGTCCGCCAGTATTCCTGGCCATATAGAGGACAAGTTAATCACAGATCATTTACTGGCTTAATTGTCTCCACCTACTGAATTGAAATCAATCGCATGTGAGATAACTCAGATATTGTATGTCAATAATCAGAATTGTGCAGTCGACATGACCGCAATATAAAACACTTTGATGTTTGTTTCTAACAGTTTTTTGGTGAGTGACCTCTGTGATGACATCAGAATGTTGCGGTTTGATTCTCTGCACTCGACTGAAAGTCTAATGAATATTGAAACACGTAGTATTTTACTCATTTACTGATATTTTTGTATTTACTCCATAAATTTAATTTGAATGACATTTTCGAAAATTTTAATTTGGAATATACCCAAAAAGCAGCTTATCTCTGGCACTGGTTTACACTGTTTACTGGGGGTAGTTCTGTCCTGATATGTAGGAAATCTAATGTAGAGAGGAATCAATTTGTATATTTCAGGCAATGATGACATGAACATGTGTGAGCTGAGTCTAGAAGAGACAGGTCTAGTTCGAAAGAAAGGTGCCGAGATCTTGGGCCGTGAATTCGAAACAGAATGGAGCAAACATGGCGGGGCAGAATACCTGAAAAAGAACGCAAATAAAGTCTCATCAAAATTTCTTCAAAAAAGGCTAGGTGTAGCCAAATAAGGATAGTTTAGTTTAGGCACCGAAACTTATTACATATCAAATGATGGAAGGTCAGAGTTCAAAGGGCAAAAGTATGATATTTATTAGGAATGGTGAATTTGTTATTGTTTTGGTTGTTAGTGAGTTATATATGTATCTGTGAGTTTTCTTGTTGTATATTAATGGACTGATACTTAAACACCAGGGCCCAGTTGTTCAAAGCATTGTTAGCTTAACTTGTTAACTGTTGTAGCAAAGGTATTTTCAAATACATTGATATTTTGCTGCAAAAAATGTGAGTAGATTTTGCAATGCAAAAGCTACTCACATTTTTTCAGTAAAAAATATCAATGTATTTGCCGTATTTCAAGATAGAAATTTTAGTGTCAAGTTAGCTAACAACTTGGTTAAGTTTTGAACAACTGGGCTTAGGTCATAACTCTAGATAAGAGGAGTATATGGACTTATACAGTGGAACATCCATGAGCTGGCACCACCCTGCAGCAGCCTCTTTTCAGATTTCACAAAGTGAATTTTTCACATATATAACATTCTGTAATAGCCAGCTCTCTACAACAGCCAGTTCCCCGAAGATGTCTGTTGTAGAAATGTTGCACTGTAATTTTCTTATTTGAGCCAGCGAACGACAAAACCTACAGTAAGATTTGTGCAACCAGAGAAGGCTCGGATCACATTACGAAACAGCCCTATTTAAATATATTGAAACTTTAACCACCAAAAAATAAAAATTTTCAGATAAAAAATTCTGATATTTTTCATATTTCTGCTCAAAACATAGATTGTGGGTACTCGTTAGAACTGCCTCAGTGAGGCAGTTCTAACAAGTACCCACAGTCTATGTTTTTGAGCAGAAATAAGGAAAATAATGTATACCCCTGTAAACCCCAGTTTTATTATATGAAAGTGGGGTTTAATGGGGTCAAAATTATATAGGTATGTTTTCGTGATGAGCCTGCACGTCTGCGCAGTCTGATCAGCGTCCTCGCTGATCCCATGTGCCTTCTACAGCCTCTAGGCTACCCAAAGAGGGATAACCAAGAACCATTGCCAGACCTGGTGGATGTACAGGCGTATAAAGATTATATGTTTTTGTAGCAAATATCAGTACATCTTGATAGGAAGAAATCTTATCTAGAGTTATGAAATGTGTATGTTAATGCTTTGATTGCTTACGTAGTATGGTGAAAGTTTTACTGGCTGTTTGTTTCATTTGACTGTTATATAAATGTAGCTCAGCACATGGCTGGTAGTTTTGGCAAATTTCTTAACCGATTCATTGGCTTCTGTGGCTCAGTCTGATGTGCATCTGACTGGAGATTAGGAGGTCACGGGTTTGATCCCCTCCGGGTTAGGCAACATTCTTTCTTTGAGATTGATCAGGAAATATTTCATCACACCGCTGATTCAAGAAGGGCAGTTTCTGGCAAAAGAATGTGCACAAGTACTGGTTCAAAGCTTAGAGGACTAACCCTGCCCAGGAGAAAGTGTGGTTAGGTAAATTTACCACACTCAACATGACCCCAATGAGTTGACTGGGACATAAAGCATCAACACAAACAAATTAAACTTAACCCTTCCATTTCTGCAGACTAACACAGATACTTTTGCAAACAGTGCAGATCCAGATGAGAGGGCTTGTAATGAGCTGTCTCATCTAGGTCTGTATTGTTCGCCATTCTGTCTTTGAATTTTGACTGAAACTCCTATCTGCAACATTGGATGTGTCCAAATTCAGAGATGGAAGAGTCCATGTCAGAAACTCAGGGGTGAAAAGGTTAACATCTGTAGAATAATCAAACCACAAAAGACACAAATAGTTGAGTCATATTGAGTCAAGTTACCAGCTTTTGGTGCTAACAGTGAAATATAGGTCTGTCTGTCACTGCTGTAGACAAGACACATATTAAACCTTAAATTGCCAATCACAACAATTGTCGTCTGCTTTGTCATCTGCTTGTGATTTAAAAGTCATTTCTGCAAACAGTGTGGACCCAGATCAAACTGCTCCTCTAGGAGCAGTCTGATCTGGGTCCACACTGTTTGCCTGTGTGCAAAAATAGGTTTGAAAAATTTGCAAGAATATTCAGCAGAAGACATAAACAGATGACATTTTCAGATGCATGTTTTCTTGGCATTTTAAGGGTTAAAATTACTAGTTTTCCTATTTTTCCTTCTATATTGTTGGATCATTGGAAGCTCTGCTTTGTAGGCATGGGTAAAAAATTCAGCAGTCAGATTTAAAAAAACAAACTTATTTTTGCCAGAGAATAGGGTGTGAGTGTGACATTTCATGCTTAGGAGACAATCTGCATGAAATATCAATCCCTGTTTTCATCCAAAAATCAGAAAAAAATAAACTTGAATTATTGTCTGCTGAGTTATCTCAGAGAATGCTAAAGGTTAAACGAATTGTCCCCATACTTTTTCACAAAAGCATACATTTTGAGATCTCATAAGAATGGTCCCTATACATTTTTACAGTCACAAAGGCATTTATTTTCTGATCTCGGTAGAATTTTATGGGATGCAGTCAAGTTGAGTCAGCCATATTGTTTCTTTGAGAAATATAGCTCTAGATAAGAGGGGCTATTCAGAAAAGGTATATATTTTTTCATTTCTTCATGAAAACATATGTTGTGGGTACTCATTAAAAGTGCCTCCATCAAGTACCCACAACATTTGGAGGAAAAAATAAGAAAAGTATTGTTGAAAAACGCACAGACACAAAAACACCATTGGAGCTATGGGGACTGCAGTCTGAGAAAACTACCTTATGATATTTGTGGACAGTGAAGGCACACATTGTCCTGGGCACCTGCAAAGGTAGATGACCCTTGTCATGCTGAATAAATTTAGATGCCACACCCACTTCTAATTGTCATTCAGTCAGATTACTTGATCCAAGTTGTTGATACAAATTCAAATATTGAATGGCAAACATGCAGATCCAGATCAGTTGGCTTCTGAAGAAGCCAACTGATCTGGATCTACACTGTTTGCAAAGACAGGGCATATTCGGGACCGGCAGGATCAGGGTTAAGACCTTCTCTGTTTATGGATCAATTCTACTTTAGCCAAAATGCTGAGGATGATCTAGATCTTCATTGTCCTCATACAGTCAACTCTCGTTATTTGGAAGTCCAAGAGACTCTCTAAAATACTTCGAGATATCCATACCTCGACATATCAGATTCGCAGAATTGAGGAATAAATAAATAGAACAACCACATTTAACAAATGAATATATAAGTTGACTCCTGAAGTTAGAGATATATTGAAAATATTGTGGAAAAGAGGAGAAATTGCTCCTTAGGAGCAATTTCACCTCTGTTCCACAATATTTTGTTACCTGTTGTTAGATTTTCATGGTTTAACAGGGATCACATTTTCACTTCGAGAAAAGTGGTTATACGAAATAAGCAAAGTTGAGATAACGAGAGTGAACTGTATTTGATAAGGGCCCTTTTTCTTATAATTGGCTTAAATATCAAGTTTAATTTCCAAAATAACGGCGCCCTGTCAAATAGAATCTTACTGTTGAAATATTGTGTTCAGCATAGACTTAGATCATCTGGCAAAAGAATATGGGAGAAAACAATGTAGTCCCAGGTCGGATGGTTCCCAATGCATGTCTGATCAGGTCTATACCATTTGCCACTGATTCAGAAGTTTTTAAGCACATCAACATGCGGTTAAATGAACTTGTTCAAATATAGACTTGTTCAAATTTTCGGACATGTAAGTTAAGTAAAGGTTATTGAATATTTCAGGTAAACATGATTCTGCTAATACTAACAATAGCTGGAGACTCATATTTATTCAAATCAAATGCTCGACATTACTCTAAGATTCCTAGTTTTTTTTATTATAACATTTAATATGTTACCTATATGTATCCTTAACCTTTGTCATGCTGAATGAATTAAGATGTCACGCCCACTTCTAATTTTCAGCCAATCAGATTGCTTGATCTGGATTGTTGCTATAAGTTCACATACTTAATGGCAAACAGTGCAGAGCCAGATCAGTTGGCTTCTTCAGAAGCCAATTGATCTGGATCTACACTGTTTGCAAAGGCAGGATATATCCGGGTTCAGCATGACAAGGGTTAATATTGAGATACCTTAATGTGTGCATAATTATGAAGGGTTTTATTCAGACCCGTTGCATCACATTCCAGACTTTTGTATATTTAAACTGTTTAGAGTCCTTATTGCAAAACTGTGGATGAATGCAGAGTAATTACCTTTAGTGCATGTATCTTGACCTGTCGTGCATGCACAAGTATACAGTTTGATAAGGACATTCACTTTCTGTCGACGTTTAAAAGTACAATGTCGGTGGCTCATTCAGATTGGGTATCCAGTTGGTGATCAGGAGGACGTGTGTTCACTCCCCGCCAGGTCTGGCAACATTCTTTCATAGAGATTGATCATGAAATATTTTTTACAGTCATTCTCTCCTTTCTGCTGTTTCAAGAAGGGCAGTTGTCAGTTCTGAAGAAAGAATGTGCACAAGTACTGGTTAATCACTTATTGGACTAAGCCTGCCCAAGAAAAAGTGAGGTTAGGTAAACTTACCACACTCGACATGACCCTATTGGGCTGACTGGGCCGTAAAACCTCAGCTCAGTTAATCAAAACAAGTGTTTCTGTAAGCAAACAACAATGATCCTGATCAGATTCCATGGATGCACAGACTGTAATGTACATTTGCTGTTAACGCTTAGCACTCTGGTTAAAATATTCAGCAGACAACATATTGAAATATTTTTCTTATTTTTCCCGGAGATTGTCTCTAATGGAGACAATTTGCATGAAATGTCAAATCCTGTTTTCTGGGAAAAATAAGAAAAATATCATCAATTTGTCATCTGCTAAATTAGCCCAGGGATGGTAGTGGTTGAATCACCATTTTGCTTGACACAGGTAATTGTTATTTGTAATGATATCTCCACTGGTGTGTACAAGTATCTTGTTCCTTTCACTTTGTATCCATTTTCTTCACTTTTATTTCGTCAGCCCACTATTTTCTAAGTATTTCATCATGTAGCAAACCTTCACATTTATATTGGATGAACTGTAGTTTGATTCAGAGTCATAATTTAGAGAAACTTAGGTGCTATATCTATGTTTAAAAGCTAACTGCTTCCTTCTATATTTGTGTCTACCTTGCTGTACTGACCAGACATTTCAAGTGCTTTTATGTCACTGTTCACTTATGACCTCATCAGCGTTATGTGTACACAACATTTGAAAATAGCAAAACGGTGTCCAAGGAGACTACAGTGCTTATAGTACTTTAGTACTTACCTAAAATTTGAACAAATCAATGGTGGTTTGAATATGTTTGAAACATAAGGGAAATAGCCTTGTATAAATGTATACTTAAGTTGGTAATTATCATAAGTGAAAGCTTTAAGATGGTATGGTCTATCTTTTCTTTTGTAGATACCTTGTACCTAGTTTAATGTTAATAGCATTTTATAAACCCTTTTTATCTACTTAAATACTTGTGTTTGAGTATCTACTAAAACACTTGGGCCTATTTGTTCAAAGCATTGTTAGCTTAACGAGCCTGTTAATGACTAACTCTTTAAAGGCTTCATATTCATCAAAAATAGACATTTTATCATCCAAGAAAGATTTAGAAAACTGATATATAGTATTACTACAATCATAGCATGTGGCACTTAACAGCCTGTAAAATTTCAGTTCTTGAACAGGATCAAAAATGAAATGATTTTTTATCATATCTCTGGATTTATGTTAATTTTATAAAAAAACATTTCATTTTCAATTCATTTCAAAAACAAGAGTCTAACTGAAATTTACAGGCTGACAGGTGCCACTTTTTTTGATTGTATTAATACTATATATCAATTTATTAAACTTTTCTCGGTTAAAAAATTTCTATTTTTGAGGAATATGGAGCCTTTGAATGTTGTAGCTAAGGTATTTTCAAGTACATTGATATTTTTGCTGCAAAAAAGTGAGTAGCTTTTGCACAAAGCTACTCACATTTTTTCAGCAAAAAATATCAATGTATTTGCCATATTTCAAAATAGAAATTTTGAATGTCACATTAGCTAACAACTTTGTTTTTTGGACAACTGGGTCCTGTTTGCTGAGTGTTTTAGAGAACTGAATATATTATTTATAAACCAATTTGTTAAAACCTTGATTCCAGAAAAACCATTCATCTCTGAGGGGTATTGCTAGTGGATTCATTGAAGACCAAATTCATGTTCCATATAATTTCACTCCGTGTATTGTTAACCTTTGCCATGCTGAATAAATTAAGATGCCATGCCCACTTCTAACTGTCAGCCAATCCGATCACTTGATCCAGGTTGTTGATAAAAAATTACATACTGAATGACAAACAGTACAGATCCAGATCAGTTGGCTTCTTAGAAGCCAACTGATATTGATCTGCACTGTTTTCAAATGCAGGGCATATCAGGGTTCAGCAGGACAAGGGTTAATGTAACAGTTCTAGATTATAAAACTGTTTTTAGTCTAGTTATTGCTCTTGAATATTTGTGCAGGCTAATATTAGTGTATTGCCTAGTCTTTGGGGCCATAGGCCTAGTGTATGTTTATTATTGGCTTATAAGCTATGTCATTTGAGTGGATTTTAAGGGGAATAAATACAGTTTCAGGGGAGGTTACTCTATCAAAATTGATTTTCTCCCTTCTGAAGATTGGTCTTCTCTAAAAGGAAACAGAGTTATGTCAGCTGAATGGATTTTAAGTGGAATAAATACACTTTCAGGGGAGATAACTTTCAGAAAAAAAACTTGTTTTCCCTTCCTTCTGAAAACAGGTCTACTCTAAAAGGAAAGAATTTGCTCCCTTTGGGAGCAAATTCTTTCCTTTTAGAGTAGACCCCTTATCAGAAGGTGCTTGATGTGCAGAAAAGCAAACAGGAAGTCCAAAAAATGTCTCCTTAGTCATAAAATGGCAGATAATGTACCAAGTAATATCCAGTCTCCTTAAAAAGATTGTTCAAGGCTGGAGTGCAATTTTTATGCTTGCATATTATATTGATACAAATGATTCAAGCTGCAACATCAGAGAATGCCCCTTATTGCATGTGCAGACTGCAAAAGCCCAGATTAGTTAGGGGCATTACAGTAGACTGACCAGCACCTCAGTTGTCTGCACATAGAATCACTGGTTGAATTCTGTAGAATATATTGATGAATTTAGAAGGCTCTGATCAGGCTGCACAGAATAAATAGCCTGATCTGAGTTGTCACTGGGAGCATGTGTCATTGAGGCTGTATATGTGTATGTCTATTTTTGCATAAGGCTAGGTTGTACCATATCATGCCATGTTTTTCTCTTAGAGAATTTGACCCCCACTAACCCGACTATTACTATATCAAAGTCGGGTTAGTGGGGTATTGCTTTCTCATATGTTTCGGATGACTGAGACCATAAAACTCTGCCCAGTTGCCAGTCAAATGATTCTCTGTTATGCAATTAGTTAAGTAATACTGATAAGATGGTTAACTAGAAACCTGCACACAAAATTCTTAAATATAAAATACAATGAAGAAGCTCAAAACCGATACCAAAATCTACATCTGCATCAAAAATTAATCAAATTACAAATTTTAAATGGATTCCTATGTTAAAAAATAAAGATTTTAAGACTATATTTTGCAGTGCAGGGAACCAGTGTTATCAGAGAAAAGTAGTTCCCCAGGTAAATCTGGTAATACCACCTGTTGTGAACAGACTTATTAGTGTAGGAGAGTTGAGGGCAGTAGCCATAAAACATCTGTTTGAATTATCAGTTGAGCATGAATTTTTTGCCACTTTTTTTCTAAGAGAAAAACTTGTCTTGTTAACCTTAAATATTGGGACACCTTAACTCCTTATTAAACTGCTTCTAAACTTTGAACAAGTCTATCTGACCACCTGTTGCCGTGTCTAAATTCAGCTGGATGAGAGGCAAACAGTGTGGATTCTTCAGCATCTGATCTGGGTCTATACTTTTTGCTTAGCCTGTCCGTCCCAATACTTAGAGTTGTTATGGTAGTTTGTGCTAGACACTAAGCTGACATGCATTTCTTAAGAAGCTTTAAGTAGATAACTTACTTTTTGATACCGAGTCATAGCTCTAGATAAAATGTTGGTAGATTTTAATTCAATTCAGGCAAAAAATTTTCATGTTGCTTATTTCTTCTAAAACAACAACATATATTGTAGGTATAGCTCAACTAAACTGACCTGTTGCTTTGACCTCTGTATTTTATATTCATCAGGACATGTTCACATTACAATTTAAGCATGACAGTCAGCATTCCTGCATTTCACGTGAGACAGCTATTTGCTCACCTGTACCTGTACAGGTAATAGGTGTTTACACAGCAAATGTATACTTACTTATAAATAGTTTAATCAAAAAGTCTTACAGACCAGTCAATTTGGTTAGCCTAAACTCTGATTTAAGTTTCTAATGATTACCAACAATATATGCTTTTATGGAGAAATGTGAAAACTTTGAGCTTATCTAGAGCTTTGTGATTATATACATTTTGTGTACTATTTATATTATAGGGACTTTCGAATTATAAACTATTTATACATTTCATGTACCCATTGAAATCTGTGATCAAGAACTGTATTGACCAATATTCATGTTTATCTTTTATATTCATACACATGTACAAGACCCTTTCAGCCCCACAGACCAAAACAGATTTTTGCAAAAAGTGTAGATCCTGATGAGACGGCTCATCAGGATCTATACTTTTAGCCATCCCGTTACAATTTTTGTCTGAGACTCCTATTCGGAACAATATTTCTGATCAGGTTCAAAGTTGGAAGAGTCCACTTCAGAAAGTCAGGGATGAAAGGGTTAAGGTTCTTCTTAGATGTAGTGGACCAAAAATAAGAATTACCATTTTTTTGGTAGCATTTTTTCATTGTATTAGAACTTCGACAATAATGGTTCCTCCATATTTACCCAAAGTATTGAGACAGGGGGTCTGAATAAATGATGTAGACACAAATCGGATACCACAGAATGTGGCAGCTGTGCTGCAGAACATGGCATCTGATCAGGGTGTTCACTGTTTGCCACTAATCCATCAGTGGTTAGACACAGCAACAGGTTTAATGAATCTGACCAAAAGTTGGTACAAGTACAGTAAGGAATTCAGGTGTCCTATTATTTAGGCCAAGGCTTGGTGGTTCATAGGATGTGCACCCAACCGGTGATCAGAAAGTTGCAGATTTAGTCCTCACCGGGTCTGACAACATTCTCTCATGGAGATTGATCATGAAATATTTTCTACGGTAATTTTCTCCCTTCAACAAACCTCAGTGACAAAAGTTCAAAACAGAACTAGAATTGGCAACCACCTGGGCCCAGTTGTTCAAAGTGTCGTTAGCTTAATGAGCTCGTTAAGGGTCATTTCGTTAACTGTTTTAGCAGATTCAATATATAGTATTCTGATATTTTTTGCTGAAAAAATGTGAGTAGCTTTTGCATTGCAAAAGCTATTCTCATTTTTTTCAGCAAAAACTTTCAGCATATTTGCGTATCACTTGATGTAAATTTTAACGAATCATTAACTAACAACATTGTTAGTTTTGAATGGACAACTGGGCTCTGATCATAATTTTTTAATGCTTAGCATGCTGGGTAAAATTTCCTACACACAGCATTTTGAAATATTTTTCTTTTTTTTTCGCAGAAAACAGGCTTTGACATTTCATGAAAATGTCTTAAAGTGAAGATATGAATAAAATGTCAAATTCTATTTTTTTAGAAGAAAACCTGGCTTTGACATTTCATGCAAATTGTCCTAAAGTGAAGATATGAATGAATTGTCAAAGCCTAGTTTTTGAGAAGAAAAACAGGATTTGACATTTCATGCAAATTGTCTCCTTGCATGAAAATCAAAGCCTGTTTTCTGAGAAGAAGGAGAATATCACCAATTTCTTGACATATGACATGTGAAAGTTTTCATTTGAAAGTGTATACTATCAGAACCTGGAAATGTTTTGGACCATATGACTAAGTCGGGCAGTGCTTGCATTAAAGGAAGTCCCGGAGTCAGAGACTCCCTAAAAATGATGTGGGACTTCCAAGTATTGATGCTTTGAAATCAGGTCCTCTAACATTCAGACATACTCTACTATTTACAAACAGATCTAGCCTAAACTCCTGTTTTATTTAGTATTTAAATGTTACTTTTTGACCCTATTTTAAAGAAGAAGAAATTCACTTATTGATAAAAATTATGGTAAAATGTGAAATTTTAATGTTTATCACTCTGGGTAAAATTTTCAGCAGACAACATACTGAAATATTTTCTTATTTTTTCTTAGAAAACAGGTTTTGACATTTCATGCAAGTCTCCTATGAGACAGTTTGCTAGAATATCAAATCCTCTTTTCTGGGAAAAATGAGTAAAAAATATGGTCAATTTGTTGTCTGCTGAATTTTCCCAGAGAGTGGTAAAGCTTAAGTTTTGTTGCACTTCAATTGAAATACCAGGAAGTTTTCGGTTTTCCTGATTTGAATGTTTGTGCAAGCACTATACCAGGAAAGAAAAACAAAAACAATTTTCTGACTGAATGGCTAAACCAGGAAGGAAAAGTAAAAGGGGTGGTCATCAAACTTACATACCATAACTCCAGATAAGGCACTTTTTCAACCAAAAAATACTGATCATTTTCTTATTTCTCCACAAAAACATATATTGTGGGTTTTCATAAGAAGCGCCTCAGTGAGGCACTTCTTATGAGTACCCACAACATGTTTTCCTGAGGAGAAATAAGAAAAATAATATGCGAATTGATACCCCCTCTTATCTGATTGATGACTTTCCAGTTACATAAGTATTTATCAAGTAATGTACCCATACTTTTGTGGATTGGCCACTTTTAACCGTTAAAATGCTAATCACAACTGCAGCAGACAACATTTATGCTTTGATTTTTTTTTCCTAACAATAAGGCTTGGCATTTCATGTGAATCATCTGCCTAGCAGATGATTCACATAAAATGCCAAGTCTTATTTTCTCAGAAATTTTTTTTTTTTTTTTTTTTTTTTTTTTTTTAAATGTCATCTGCTACAATTTTGGTTAGCACTTTAAAGGTTGGGATTCCAAATGAAATGGATATTTAGAGAATAAAGCGCCAGTCACAACTATTGTCGCCTGCTTTGTCATCTGCTTGTGATTTTAAAAGTCATTTTTGCAAACAGTGTGGACCCAGATCAGACTGCTCCTTTAGGAGCAGTCTGATCTGGGTCCACACTGTTTGTCTGTATGCAAAAATAGGTTTGAAAAGTTTGCAAGAATATTCAGCAGACGACATAAACAGACGACATTTTCAGATGCAGTTTTTCTGGGCGCTTTAAGGGTTAAGATATTTATTTTCGGCTAAGACATGTGTGAATATTTATTAGAATTGTCTATGTGAGATGATGCCAATTAGCACTTACAACATGTTTTTGTTAAAAAAAATTATCATAGATTGTTGACATACATTGTAGTTACCAGCTTATCTGGAACCATGCAATTTTATTTTCTGAGGTGTCTTTTGCAGTATTCCAGTTATTTTGACTAATTCTGTATTCATATTAAGGCTTAGCACTCTGGGTAAAATTTACAGCAGACATATTGAAATATTTTTCTTATTTTTCAAAAAAGAACACACACACACACACACACAAAAAAACAACAGGTTTTGACATTTCATGCAAATTGTCTACAATGGAGACAATTTACATGAAATATCAGAACCTGCTTTCTGGCAAAAATAAGAAAAATGTGTCGTCTGCTGAATTAGCCCAGGGGATGGTAAAGGTTGAATGAAAATACAACCTATACATTTTGGGACCAAAACTATTTTTTCTATATTTCCTTTTTCAAAATACTTAGGGAATAGGCTGTTTGCTGAGTAAACATACTATAAATAAGATAAAGTCAAGTTATAAGAAAAAATAGGAGAATATAACTTGTTTGTAAGGTTACATATATTTTTTGTAGATAAAATATTGACTTCATAGTTTTCTTCTTTATTAAGAAAGTTTGTTCTTAGATCTTATTAGAGAATCATTTTTGGTAGTTTGATAAGATACCGGTATGAATATTGTCTGGGAATATTTGAAAAAAAAGTGATGCACATCTGAACTGTCCACTCTGGGCTTTTACTATAAAAATTAAAATCTTGTGGAAAGCAGCTGGCACTAAGAGACTGTACAGATATAATAGATGCACAGATATCTTATTTAAGGCTAATGGATACAGTTTCAGGGTAGACAATTCTGTCAAAATATTTTTGCCTTCATTCTGAAAGGGGTCTATTCTAGAAAGAATTTGCTCCCTGTGTGGGAGCAAATTCTTTCCTTTGAGAGTAGACCTCCTTTTCAGAAGGAGTTTCAGTACAGAAAAGTGAACCTGAAGTTATCAGTGTTGTCTTACTAGGGAAAAATTGTGAAAAATCTATCAAGTGTATCTTGTCCTCTTAATGTTCGAACAGACATACATGAGCAAAGTTTGTAGACACGGATTAGACAGCTTCTTTTCTTAAGGAGTCCTAATCTTCATCTACACTGCCATTTTATCTGTATATATTAGATTTGTGTGGTCAAAAAGTTCCAAATTTTAGGAGAAGTACGGTAAGGAGTTGAGTTGGCCGAAAATTTAGGTAACTAGGTAGATTTTTGTCTTATGTGTTTACATATTCTGAACATAGCACTCTGGGTAAAATTCTCAGCAGACCACATAATGATATATTTTTCTTTCTTCTTTCTTCCAGAAAACAAGATTTGACATTTCATGCAAAGTTTCTCCAATGGAGACAATTTGCATGAAATGTCAAATCCCGTTTTCTGGGAAAATATGAACAAAATATCACCAGTTTGTCTTCTGCTAAATTAGCCCAAAGAGTGGTAAAGGTGAAGGCGGATATTCCCATGACACTCTATTCTTTTCCTGGCTCATCAGTTAACAATGTGCTTTTACCCATTGAAGACTGGAGACCCCTAAATGGGTAACTGACAAACAGTGCAGACCAAGATCAGATGCTGCAGAATGCGGCGTCTGATCAGGGTCTCCACTGTTTGCAAATAGTTCATCTATTTTTCTTAAGGAATATCTACATCACATAGCCTGACATACCTAAAGTCGAAAATTGACTCTTCCCAGTATATAGTGTGGGAGAGTTTATTCAGTCTTTAATGGGTTTAAATTGCTTTCCTTGTGCTTTCACTTGCTTCACAGTTTTTTTATAGATGTAATTTTATGGAACAAAAGTATATTTTCACAACCATTTTAAAGACATTGAAATAAAGAACCCAATGTTGTTAGATATCTGTGTTGCTTATATCCACAATCCCTCTTTGACACAGTGTAGCACTAGTTTTACAGAATGGCTGAAGTTGCTATAGTTTGAAATTGAACAAATGGAAAGGTAGTCGACATAATTTGTTGTTAGATATCTGTGTTGCTTATATCCACAATCCCTCTCTGACACAGTGCAGCAGTAGTTACAGAATGGCTGAAGTTATTGTTCTTTGAAATCGAACAAACGGAAAGATACTCAACATAATTTATTGTTAGATATCTGTGTTGCTTATATCCACAGTCCCTCTCTGACACAGTGCAGTATTAGTTTTGCAGAATGGCTGTAGTTTAAAATCGAACGAATGGAAAGGTGGTCAACATAATTTGTTGTTAGATATCTGTGTTGCTTATACATTTGTATCCACAGTCCCTTTCTGACACAGTGCAGCAGTAGTTTTACAGAATGGCTTAAATTATTGTAGTTTGAAATCGAACAAATGGAAAGGTAGTCAATTTAATTTGTTGTTAGATATCTGTGTTGCTTATATCCACAGTCCTCTCTGGCACAGTACAGCAGTACTTTTACAGAATGACTGGTTATTGTAGTTTGAAATCGAACAAAAGATGAGGTAGCCAACAAAATTTGTTGTTAAATATCTGCGTTACTTATATCCAGTCCCTCTGGCACAGCAGTAGTTTTACAGAATGGCTGAAGTTATTGTAGTTTGAATTGGAACAAATGGAAAGGTAGTCAACATAATTTGTTGTTAGGTATCTGTGTTGCTTATCTCAACAGTCCCTCTCTGGCACAGAGCAGCAGTAATTTTACAGAATGGCTGAAGTTATTGTGGTTTGAAATCGAGCAAATGGAAAGGTAGTCAACATAATTTGTTGTTAGATGTCTGTGTTGCTTATATCCACAGTCCCTCTCTGGCACAGTGCAGCAGTAGTTTTACAGAATGGCTGAAGTTATTGTAATTTGAAATCGAACAAATGGAAAGGTACTCAATATAATGTGTTGTTAGATACCTGTGTTGCTTATATCCACCGTCCCTCTCTGGCACAGTGCAGCAGTAGTTTTACAGAATGGCTGAAGTTATTGTAATTTGAAATCGAACAAATGGAAAAGTAGTCAACATAATTTGTTATTAGATATCTGTGTTGCTTATATCCACAGTCCCTCTCTGGCACAGCTTAGCAGTAGTTTTACAGAAAGACTGAAGTTATTGTAGTTTGAAATCGAACAAATGGAAAGGTGGTCAG
Source organism: Anodontia alba (assembly GCA_964016985.1). Taxonomy (NCBI): domain Eukaryota; kingdom Metazoa; phylum Mollusca; class Bivalvia; order Lucinida; family Lucinidae; genus Anodontia; species Anodontia alba. The sequence continues at coordinate 68,801,485 of OZ024824.1, read as the reverse complement.
CATAATTTGCTATTAGATATCTTTGTTGCTTATATCCGCAGTCCCTCTCTGGCACAGGACAGCAGCAGTTATACAGAGTGGCTGAAGTTATTGTGGTTTGAATTCGAACAAATGGAAAAGTAGTCGACATAATTTGTTGTTAGATATCTGTGTTGCTTATATCCACAGTCCCTGTCTGACACAGTGCAGCAGTAATTTTACAGAATGACTGAAGTTATTGTAGTTTGAGGCTTAACGAAATGGAAAGCTACCAATTTGCAAATGATAAAGACCTAAAGACGCCATATTCCTCAAAAATAGACATTTTATTATCCAAGAAACACACACACACACACACACACACACACACACACACACACATAGAGAACTGAAAATTCCGGAGATGTCTTTACATTTTGACAGTCTGATCCAGCATTTCACCCTTCTGTCAGAGCAGAGACCAAAGGCTGTCGACAAAAAGAGAAGACATATGACCTGACCAAGGAAATGATGAACCACTGGAACATCCAAACAGCCTGTACTGTATGTGGTAAAGTGGCACGTATTGGCAAGAAATAACTGCTAAATATATCTTGGGAGGGGGTGGGGGTGGGGGTGGGGAATACTGCAAAACAATCTTTATAGATTTTATTTCTGAACGTAGCTCCGGGATACAACTGCAGTATTGGGATAGGGTGATGGATGAGCTTGCTAGGATAGGGACTGATCCTGCCTGGTGTCACCGTCTTCAAAAACGGCTTTAACCCATTTGAGCTTAGCATCCCATAAAAGGGATATTGGCAAACGTGTAGACCCAGATCAGACACCACAGAGCGCGGCGTCTGATCAGGGTCTACACTGTTTGCATTAAGTTCAGAAATTTCTACAAAACATGATAATAATAAAAATTCACCAGACATCCCTTATATGGGAAATGGGCTGGTCCGAAGAGTAAATGTAGAAGAATCCATTCGACATAAATGGGTTAAAATGACTAACGTAATAGCAGTCAAGGACTAAGACATAATCTTTTGGATTTATATAATTAATCTTTTCAGTGCCTTCAAAACTTGTTTTGATAGTGTCTGATCGAAAGTATTTACCGAATTACTTATTTTCCCCAACGGATGGACTTTTCAAGAAGAAATGTAATTGAGCCGTCTAGTTAGAAAACGTACCTTTGGCCATGTGCGTCCAACAAAGATTCAGATCAGCCTGCGCATTTGCGCAGTCTGATCTGAATCTTCACTGGGCGCATTTTGGACAGCCAGGGATGCTAAGTTTCTTCCTGCGGACAACGGAGACTCTGATCAGACTGCGCAAATGCGCGGGTTAATTAGAGTTTTCGTCGAAGACCGTGTCAGATGGTACGTTTTCTCACGTTACGGCTCTCTATTCTTTTTTTTTTTTTTTTTTTTTTGTTATGGAAAACTATGATAATTATTTTTGTTTGAGACTCGTTAGCACTCGGTGTCCATTTCCTGATGTATTGACTTCAGGTAGGATTGTCTACAAGTAGGTGGTATAATCGTAAAAAAAAAATAAAAGAAAAAAAAAAGAAACGATATGCAAAAGGAAAATATTAATATTATGTTTTTAAACGTCAAAACCAAATTAGAAGCAGACGACATTCTGTTTTTTTTTTTTTTTTTTTTTTTTTTTTTTTTTTTTTTTTTTTTAATTTTGAGGGAAAAAAGTCTCATCATTTCAATGAATCGTCCGCCGAGCAGACGATTCACATGAATGTCAAGACTTATTGCTTTGAAAAATTAAAAAAAAAAAAAAAAAAAAAAAAAAAATCAAGATGCCGTCTGCTACCGTTTCGATTGGTCCGTTAGATGTTAAACGAAGGTAGCAATGAATGTAACTTGGCGAAAAGACAATCAAAAGAATTTGGTTTAAAAGTTATTCAGAACTGTCATTGTATAACGAACATTGTAAACAACTAAAGAATGGATCAGAACGGAAGCATGCAAGCTTATATAGTTCCTCTCCTTAACAAAATTTGAGGACAAATGGCGAGTATTTTTGTATAATCTGCCTAATCTATATCAGCCGCAATCTTTTGATAATGTGCGCCCAGCGAAGACTCAAATCAGTCTGCGCGTTCGCGCAGTCTGATTAGAGTCTTCGTTGTTCGCAAGAAGAAACTTTGCATCCTTGGCTATCCAAAGAGAGTTCAGCGAAGATTCTGATCAGACTGCGCGAATGCGCAGGCTGATCTGAATCTTCGCTGGGCGCACATATGCGAATTTATGTTTTCTGAAGTCGCGTTTCGATTATCGTTCTTCTGGCAAAGCCAATCTGTTGGGGGTGGGGTGTGTGGGTATTACATGATGCGGTAAATATTTTCGATCAGACACTATCAAAAGAATGTTTGAAGGCTTGAAAAGAAAATGTAAATCCAAAGACACTCTGTCTGAATCACGCTATCTTGTTTTCTTTTCTATTTTCTTTACATTCGTATTATAAGATTTGAGCTGGTTGTGTTTTTTTTTTTTCGTTTGTAGCCTGTGTGCTGTCTGTCATGGTTTGCTCTTCCTCGTGTGTTATTGGTAGGCTGTGGTGGGTGACTGTGGCTGTTTCTGGACATCTTCTGTGCTGGTTTTCATTTTATAACATGTATTCCTCCTGCTTATATGAGTTGCATTTATTGTTAAACGCTGAGCATGTTGGGTAAGAATTTCAGCAGGCGACGTTTGAAATTACTACATAAGTAACCTTAACCCTGCAGGCACATGACGTTAATGCAACGTCGGATCAACGTCGATATAACGTCATGACATTTTTGCAACGTCGCGACAACGTCGGTGCAACGTGATGACGTTAATGCAACGTCGCATCAACGTCGGTGCGCACCGACGTTGATTCGACGTTGCCCTGGCGACGTGTGCCCACTGGGATTTATTGTTAAACGCTTAGCATGTCGGGTAAAAATTTCAGCAGGCGACTTTTTGAAATATTTCTTTTTTTTTTATTTTTGCCCAGAAAATAGTTTTTGACACTTCATGCAAACTGTCTCCGACGTAGACAGTTTGCATGAAATGTCAAAGCCTATTTTCTGTGAACAATACGAAAAATATCATCAATTTGTCGTCTGCTGAATTAAACCAGAGAGTGGTGTAGGTCAACAGAATTGAAAGTGCAGCCTACATTTTGCACCCACGCTCGTTTTTGTGATAATTAGAAAATAGACTTTGACTTTCTCTGACGGAGACAAATGTCAAAGCCTGTTTTCTGCGGAAAAAAAAATCAGTTAAAACAAAATATCATCATTAATTTGTCGTTGCCGAAATAGCCCAGAGATGCTAAAACTTAATAGAATCTAAAATGCAGACTACATTATGAGCTCACATGCAACTGTGGGATAATTAAAACACTACGATAATTATTGCTCATCAGCTGTCATTTCCTAATTTCTGTGTTTATATTACATGAAGATTCATCGTGGTAGAGCTTGTGGTCCATAAAGTACTACGAATAATCCGTTAGCGAACATAATATGCGTACACTGAAGATAATTACCTGGCTTCGGTCCATTTTGATTTTTTTTTTCTTTTTCGGTGGTCTATGCCATTGAGTTACCATAGTGTTTGCGATTATTTGTCTTTCAGCGTGATGCTTAACTGATGAGAAAGAGGACCTCTATGCGGACCGAACATACGTTTATAATTTTTGGACTGCATAATTTTATGCGAGGTTACGCGCGAGTAAAATTGGTTCAAGCCTCCACCAAAGTAGTTTTCCTAATGACAGTTCCATGACGGTTCCTCTTTTGCGTTCTGTGGTGTCTGATCTGGATTTACACTGTTAGCTTAGGCTTGTCTATCCGAATACAGTAGGTCCTCAATAGCTCGAACACTAATTCAAACTCGTTTTTGAGTCCCCTCGAAATTCTTCCGATAGCTCAAGAAAACAAATATTTAGGGATTTTTTTTTCTTATTTTATCATGGAATTATATGTTGTGTGTACTCATTAGAATCGCCTCGTCGAGGCGATTCTAATGATTACACTCAACATACAATTATTGTGTAGAAAATCGAAAAAAATTCCTTAAATGATCGCTATTTGCTTCCCCGGCCTGGCGCCTTGATTAATCCTCAGTGGCTCGAACTACCCATACCTCGAACAAATTATCATGGTCCAAAAGATGTTCGAACCATTGAAGTTCGACTGTGCTTAGGATAAATCTGGCCCATACCTCCACCCTTCAAGAATCCAAATAACTAGAGGTCCAAGTGGGCCAGAAAGCGCTCACCTGGATTAGGCTGATCATGATATGTTACATTGTGCCATGGTGGCCATCTTGGCTATCAGATCAGATTGCTTTTAGCAATTCAGAATCTGATGTTGTTTGAAGACTTTCAAGATTACCACCATGGCCGTCATCTTGGATACTGGAACTGAATGATTCAGCAATTTTGAATCTCCATTTCACTCCGATGCCTCCCATCAAGTTTCGGCTCAACCTGACTTACTGTTTGGGAGGAGATGTGATTTGAAGAATTTCAAGATGGCGGCCATCTTGGACATTGGAACAGAAGGATTTTAGCAATTCTGAATTTCCATATCACCCCAATAGCTCCCATCATGTTTAAGTTCAATCAGACTTAACCTTCTGTAGCAGATGTGATTTCAAAATTTTCAAGATAGCTGCTATGGTGGCCGTCTTGGATATCAGAACGGAATCATTTTAGCAATTCTAAATCTCCATGCTGCCCCGATGCCTTCCATCAAGTTTCCCCTCCATCCAACATACTGTTCGGGAGCAGATAACAATTGACGACTTGCAAGATAGCCGGAGGAGATGTTGTTTGAAGATTTTCAAGAAGGCTAACAATTTTAGCAATTCTGAATCTCTATGTTGATTCGATGCCTCCAATCAAGTTTTGACTCAATCAGACCTATGGTTTGGGAGGAGATGTCGTTTGAAGAACTTCAAGATGGCTGCCATGGTGGCCATCTTGGATATCTGAACGGAAGGATTTTAGCAATTCTGAATCTCCGTGTCACTGTGATGTTTCCCATCAAGTTTTGGCACAATCCAACTTACGGTTTGGGAGGGGATGTCATTTGAAGAATTTCAAGATGGCGTCCATGGCGGCCATCTTGGATATCGGGACGGTACAATCCTCCCATCAAGTTTCAGCTCAATCGGACTTTGGGAGGAGATGTCGTTTGAAGAATTAGCAATTCTGAATCTCCATGTTGCCACAATGCTTCCTACTAAGTTTCAGCTCAATCCAACTTATGGTTCTGGAGGAGATGTCGAAAATATGAAAAGCTAACGACGGACGGACGACGGACAACAGGCCATTGCATAAGCTGACCTGGAGCAAGCTCCAGGTGAGTTAATAATAAAACAATAGTAGAATCGACTGTATAGTTATTGGTGTTTGGATTATAAGAAACAAACGAAAATATTTCTGATGACATACACGTTCATCGAGTGACATTTAGTCAGAAATTATGCAAGAATATTCAAGAAACACATGTTTTGGATATTTGTTAGAATCGGCGATTCTAACAAATATCCAAAGCATATATCCTATAAGGAAATATGGATAAAACGAACCCATTATTAATATCATTCTGCTGCGTTTCAAACAGCGAATTCATTTTAATGGCAACATCTTTAAGAACAAATGTTATCGTTGTAACAAGGTTCCCCTGTTTTTAAGGCAAATATAATATTTAGGGAAAATAATGTAGTTCTTGCACCAGTTCAAATAAACACGAGCACAGTCAAACCACCGATGGCTCGTTTACAGTGGCTGATTCGAACACGTTTTAGAGTCCCTAGGAAATTCTTCTGATAACGGCAAGAAAACATATATGTATTTTAGTGTTTTTTTCTTCTTATTTTATCATGAAAATGTATCTTGTATGTATTTATTAGAATCGCCACATCGAGGTGATTCTAATGACCACGCTCAACATACCATTATTTCAAAGAAGATCGAAACGGCATACCTAGATTATCCCCATTTGCCTCCTCACCTGTCGCTATGATTTATAAAAATCTGAAAGGTTGCCTTTGGAAACAAAGAACACATTACAGATAGAAAATGGGAGTCTCGGTTTTATTGAGACTCGTCATAAGCAGTAATGAAGTTTGCAACACTGCTTACGCCCTCTAGCGTATACATCAGCAAAACTATGCTCAAAGATACCACAATGGGCTCAATGATCCCAAAGAAATGAACATAATCTTAACCCTCAGTGGCTCGAACTACCCATGTCTAGAACACATTTTCATGGTCTTAAAGTTATTCGAGCCATTGAAATTCGGCTGTAATTATCTTCATTAAAAGTCAATATTCTTTTAGAAGACAAAATAAAATAGTATAGCAATGACAGCGAAAACAATGACATATAACATTGAACTTTGATGTGGCCCTTCATTTGACGTCGACGTCAGCGGTCGTGTTCGAAGAGGAAAGAACGTGCGCTCCCATTGTGTCATTATTGCTTGTCTCGCTCCTTTCCAAGCTCCCGGGCCCATCAAACGGTATTGATATGGAGTACCTGGCCCAAAGAAACACTCCCAGGCTAACTTTGGATCTGTCAAGGCGAGCTTCACTAAAATGGAAAATAGTAACAGGAACCAGATCAGACTATGACAGCTTAAACAAATATCTTTACGAAAACACGCCTATTCAAATATATAGAAAATTTCACCTCCAAAAACTGAAAATTTTCAGATAAAACATTCTGATATTTTTCATATTTCTGCTCAAAACATAGATTGTGGGCACTCGTTAGAACTGCCTCGCCGAGGCGGTTCTAACGAGTACCCACAACCTATGTTTTCGAGCAGAAATAAGAAAAATAATGTATACCCATGTAAGCCTCAGTTTTACTGTATAAAAGTGGGGTTTAAGAGGGTCAAAATTATATAGGCATGTGATGGAAATGGTGTAATATAAGTACTCTTGCATAATAAAAATTGAGTTTAATATGAGGAAACGTACCTTATGTCATGTTCGCCCAACGAAGACTCAAATCAGCCTGCGCATCCGCGCAGTCTGATTAGAGTCTTCGTTGTCCGCTTGAAGAAACTTTGCATCCCTGGCTATCCAAAATGCGTCCAGTGAAGATTCTGATCAGACTGCGCGAATGTACAGGCTGATCTGAATCTTTGCTGGGCGCATGTGTCCGAAGGTACGTTTTCTGTTGCGGCTCATATAGACAGAAAATGGGCGGTATGGAACGATCTGGATAGTGGGGTCTGGAGTTCTCTAATCAGTTTAAAATGTTAAATTTTCCTTTAAGAATTTTCCATTATTCTTCAATAACAAAAAAAAAACAAAAAAAAACAAAAAAAAAAAAACACAACAAACAAACAAAAACCAAACAACAACAACAGATAAAACAAACAAACAAAACAACAACAAAACAACACCAAGAAAATAACAACAACAAACAAACAAAACAACTACAATAAAACACAAACGGTTTCCCTGGACAAATTTCTCCCCGTATGAGCAAATTCTTTCCTTTTGGAGCAGACCCCTTTCCGAAGCAGGAAGCAAACAGTAGATCACTTTTTAGTTTATTATAGAAGAAGCTTGGTGCAAAGGAAAAACAATAGGGAGTCACAAAATGTGTGTTACTAATAAAAAATGGCGGAAAAGTTGTCAAATGTATCCAGTCTCAATAAGTAATTCCCTGATAAGACGACACGGATGCTCAGCAAACAGTGTAGACCAGATAAGACGCTGAAAAACCACTCATTCATGCTGCATTTTTTAGAAAATAGCAGCAAGAAGACAGATGGACCTGCTCAAATTTTAGGACAAATATCATAAGGAGATTAGGTGTTCGATTATTTGGGGATAACTACGATACCTTTTTCTTGATCTTAAACGTCAAAACAACAACAACAACAACAACAAAAACACGATATTACGTATTTTGTGATAATGAAAAACATGCAGCATTTCAGTAAGTGGTTATTATTTAAGGTTTCAGTGTGAGGAATCCACGTGACTAAATGACTGGGTACATGGAGTTCGTTTCCATTTTTAGCTCCGCATAAGGTAGCCCAGTAAGCATTCTACATAAATCTATAGCGGGCCGTTATCGGCCCGTCAGGGTAGCTGACGGGCCGATAACGGCCCGCTATAGATTTATGTAGAATGCTGACTGGGAGGTAGTTTATACTCAATGAAATTTGTTCAAATGAAGTGCAAAGTACGCGGAAAATCAAGCTCTTTCTGGTGGTGTAAGCGCTATTCTGAGATCTGGACTGATTCTCGAACATTCGAAGACTGTTTTTCCATTTATAATTTTCTTTGTACGACACTCCGTTGCACGAAAACGCATCATGTTATCCAAAGGCGTTGCGGTTATTACGCACATTACGCACCCAGCAAACACACAACGTCGCAACAACGTCGTTACAAAGTCGTCACCGTGAGGTTCCTTCGACGTTATGTGTTTGCTGGGCATGCACGTGAGAAACAAAATACTTGCAATAAAGAGAGATCCCCTAACATACAATATGTCTGCTTTATCACAGGGCTGCTCTTAATGGAAAGACTTTGCTCCCTCTGAACAAGACTTTAAAAATGATACCAGCTGTCCTTTCGCTTGGCACTCAGCATTATATAAATAGTGCTGGCAATCAGAACTAGCCAGCCCGGTGTCAGTATAATGTGACTGAGTGTAATATTCACCCTAAAATGACGCTGTACACGAAATATATTAGTATCTACGATATATTTCGTGTACCGTATCATTTTCATTTCGTGAACATGATTTGTCGTATTACATATCGTGTACATGGTCATATCTAGGAAAGACTGCAAAGCATTAAAACAGGGCATTTATAAACCAAAACATTAACAGGCACTTTTTTTTTTCGGAAACTGTCTTTTGACATGTTTCCAGCAAGGAAATCACTTAAACTCCCGTCAAATAGGTGCTAGAAACGATTTTCATCAAAATTCGTGGACATTGTTCCAGCAGCCCAGCTTTTTAAGAGGAAAAACATTCTCCAAATGTTCAGATCAGATCTCAGAATAGCGCTAACACCAGAAAGAGCTTGATTTTTCGCGTACTTCGCACTTTATTTGAAAAAAAAAAAAAAAAAAATCCATTTGGTAGAGATATTCTAAAAAGTCCTACCTTATGCGGAGCTAAAAACGGAAACAAACTCCGTGTACGTAGTCATTTGGTCACGTGGAATCCCCACAGGAGGTAGGAACGAGCTGGTCAATAACACTACTAAAAAGTGCTTTGCGGTCAAAAAGCGTCGTTTTTGATGGCTTTAACTCTTTCCGTGCCATAGGCGATAATAATAGGCTTTTGCAAACAGCATAGATCCAGATGAGACGGTTCAATGAGCTGTCTCATGTGGATCTACGCTGTTTGACATTCATATATGTATCTAGAATTTAACGCTATCAGGCAACTGAGTCACATAGAGGCAGCGCCTTTGACATTCAGTCTTTCAACTTTACATATAAAGGTCTTTCCAAACGATAGTTTGTTAAAATAAAAAAATAAAATAAAATAAAAATAAATAAATAAATAAAATAAAAAAAAGCAGACAACAAATGTCGTCTGAAGTTTGGCACCGAAAGAGTTAAAGAGTGAGGATATATTTTCAAGGTAGGCAACTCTGTCAAATGTTTTTGCCTCTCTTCTGGAAAGGTGTCTACTTCAAAAGGAAAGACCTTACTCCATTGTGAGCAAATTCTTCCCTTTATTTGGGTATCCAAAGAGCGCAAAGCGAAAACTCGGATCAAACTGCACGGATGCGCAGGCTGATCTGAGTCTTTGCTGGGAGCACATGTTTGAAGGTTCATTATATAACGTTGCTGCTTAACTAAATATACCTAAATTTGGTTTGTTTCCGTTCAGTTCTGCCAGCTCGTCCATAAAAGGTATATAATCAACCTGGATGGTGTGTCGTTTCGATTTCACATATCGGTGTGACATGGCAATTTCCTTAGCTGCTATGTCTGCTTCCATCTCCGATCTCGGCGGCAGTGTAACATCTTCCTGAAAATAACAGAGAAAACGTGTGTTATATAAACTGAGTCACGCCGAAATATTTTCCCAAGCGAGTGTGTATCCTCGACCCAGAACGCATAACTATTTGCAATGCATGACTATTAACCCAATTGTGGCTGATGACTTTGCTTCCTTCTTTAATCTGATACTGACGTCCGATGTCCCAGTGTGTCTAACATTTTCAAAAGTGTTCTTCTGTGAACATAGAATTGCAAGAAATGACACAAGTCGACTAAAAGGCAACAATCGCTCACCTGAGGAACAGTTAGCTGAAGGTATGAATATTATACATTTGAAACTCCAAGCGACCATTACAGATGTTTTTGCCATAGCTATAGGTTTTATTTACACAAATACGTCCTTTGTTTGAAGTTTTTTTAATGTCCCTAGTTGACTGGAAATATATGTCGCCTAAAACACCTGAGGAAAGTCCAAAGTGAGTAGGCTCGAAATTCGACCTCGTCTGCGATGTTATGCATGTCCTTGTTACCTACAAGTATAAAGAAGATCCGATCACAAACAACCGAGAAAAGGTGGAGGCACCATTTTCTCCATTCTAAGTCAATGATGGCTTTCAGTTCAGAAACCAGCGTTTTGATCCAATCTTCTCCCAAACCTTATGCAGCTTTTTTCCCCATCCCAATGATGTTACCTATATAATTTGATAAAGGATGGTCAATTGGCTTCAGAAATATTCAAGTTCAAGTGTGAAATTTTCTTCACTCAAGGGCAAATAAGTAAGTCGTCTGATCCAGCCTGAATTCAAATTCTTCCAAGCTTTTATGTCTGTCCTTGTTACCAGCACAAGCTTTTATGTCTGTCCTTGTTACCAGCAACTTTGATGATCAATAAAAAAAAAAAAAAAAAAAAAAAAAAAAATAAAAAAAAAAAAAAAAAAATAAAACAAAAATGAATGAGTTAGCATGCAGACGCCATTTTCCCATTATAAGTTTATGGGAAGTTTTTTAAGACACCAAGAGCAGCTAGCTCTGTTGTCAGTGGTCCGATCTGGCCGAAATTCGAACTCGTCCCAGATTTAATGCATGACAGCGTTACTTGCAAGTATGATAAAGAAACAACCGAGAAAAGGTGGAGACATCTTTGTCCCCATTATGAGTCAATAGGGGCTGTCTGTTTCCATGGAAACTAGCAATTTGATCCAATCTGCCCCAAACCTTATGCAACCTTTCCCCCACCCCAATGATGCTACACATAAAATTTGATAAAGATTGGCCCTTGGCTTCAGAGATATTGTAAGTTCAAAAATGTGAAATTTTCGTCACTCAAGGGCAAATAACTCCAAAACGAGTGACCTGATTCCGCCTTAAACCGAAATCTACTAAGCTTTTATGCTTGTCCTGATTACCAGCAACTTGATGATGATTCGATCAAAAATGAACGAGCCAACATAGAGACACCATTTTCCCATTATAAGTCTATGGGAAAACTTTTAGACGCTCGTCAACTAACTCCGTAGTCAGTGGTCCGATCTGGCCGAAATACGAACTCGTCCGAAATTTCATGCATGTCCTCGTTACCTCATCAGGGTCTACACTGTTTGTTATTCCATTCTATATTTTTGACGTATATCCCTATATGCAAAACATCACGAAAACATACCTATATAATTTTGACCCCCTTAAACCCCTCTTTTATATAGTAAAACTGGGGTTTACATGGGTATACATTATTTTTCATATTTTTGCTCAAAAGCATAGATTGTGGGTACTCGTTAGAGCCGCCTCGGCGATGCGGTTCTAACGAGTACCACAATTTATATTTTGAGCAGAAATAAAAAAAATATCAGATTGTATTTTTATCTGAAATTTTTCATTTTTTGGTATTTTCAGTATATTTGAATAGGCATGTTTTCGCAATGAAGGACGCGCCCAAATTCAAAGACGGAAGGGTGCATTGCAGAAGTCAGGGATGAAAGGGTTCAGTTTGTGAGGAATGAATCTGTTTTAAATGTAGATCGATATAAAAACTTCGAGATTAGTTGATATTGGCTGCGTCATGCGAAAACGTGTCGTGCATTAGCCTATGTACGTTATATGTACATCGCGGTATCCATTACGAAAATACGCCTATTCAAATATACTGACAATTTTACTATCAAAAAATAAAAATTTTCAGATAAAAAATTCTGATATTATTCATATTTCTGCTCAAAACATAGATTGTGGATACACGTTAGAACCGCCTCGACGAGGCGGTTCTAACGAGTACCCACAATCTATATTTTTGAGCAGAAATACGGAAAGTAATGTATGCCCCTGTAAACCCCAGTTTTACTATATAAAATGGGGTTTAAGGGGGTGGGGGTCAAAATTATATGGGCAAGTTTTCGTGACGGACTTTGTGCCGGAAATCTATATAAAAACTCAATGATGCTATATTTTGATTGCAATTTATTATGATGCCTCATGCTTTTGCAGTTTGGATCTTCTATTATGCTGTAATCAGGTATAACTATGCAGCAGTACATTATGATATGCATGGTGGTAGTCTGATTGGTTTTGGTTGCTTTTGCAACAGTTCCGATTATGCTCGGACTGTGACGCGGACTGGTCGCTCATTCGTACTTTCTCGTAAACATTCATTTGTTCTCGGCAGTAACCGGAAGAAATCTGTGCACGGAGCAGAGAGCGAAATATAAACCCTTAGAGAGAGAGAGAGAGAGAGAGAGAGAGAGAGAGAGAGAGAGAGTTTCCGAAAAATAAAGAATAGTTTCGGTATTTGTTAGAACAACTTTGATATGCTACACCGTAGATCAGCATCTCCAATAGGGCCTAATAATTCCAGGAAGGCATCAAACTGTGATTGAAGGGGATTGGTTTAGATTTATAGTAAAAGTCTAAGATTCGTAATAATTATCACCCCAGGATTATAAGAAAAAAATATTTAGTCACTTTAGACTGGAGGCAGTCTTTTGATACCGCTGTATGTCATTAAGTGCCGCACTGTCCACTTTATACTCAAACCAGGGTACGTCGAGTATGCTAGGTGTACAAATGGTCTGAAAATTTCTCGACTCGAGCAGATGTTTGCTTTGTTTCTTTCCAGTCAATTTTCCTTATATTACTTAAAACTTAAGTGTAGTATCATCTATCTATAAGTGATTAATTCATTGTAGTTAATTTTGTAATATTGTTGTAAATCACATTTTCCTGTTCATTTCTAATGTTGTGTGGCAAGCCTATGCCAAGAAACACACACGCGTACAGTTATACAGGTTATCAGTTTAGAGCTTGATCGCGTTCGGCGCAGTTTGTTCCTGCTTATTGAACTCTCAACCACATGCATCAGGGTGACACAGAAAAGCAAAACTAAGTTAGTTGGTCATTGTGTTGAGTATCTTTCTTATCTTAAAGATAAATCTTGTTGTATCTAGTATGGTTCTGAAATCTTTCGTTTTGAAAGATTCGAAAGTGCATTTTACAGAATAAATACGAGCTTTAACGCTTACCATCCTGGGTAAAATTCTCAACATTTGACAGTTTGAAATAGTTTTTTCCCCAGAAGCAATGCTTTGAGATTTCATGCAAATTGTCTCCAGCGGAGAGATTTTGCATGAAATGTGAAAGCCTGTTTTCTGGGAAAATAAGAAAAAATATCATCAGCTTATCGTCTGAATTAGCCAAAAGAGCGGTAACGGTTAAGATGGATTTTAACCTGACCACGTTCATGGACGCATGATAACTAACACAAACTTGTAAAGTCATGCACATGCTTGTTATGTCCCTGTTATTGTCCTTGACTGTACAAAACAAAACAAACATTAATCATGGCCTTTCGGTATTTATCATTTGATGCGCAACGCACTAAAAGGGCCTTTATATTTGTAATAGGAAAGGAGAAAAAAATCCAAATCACATTTTCCCCGACCGGGGATCGAACCCGGTCCGCCGGATTCAAAGTCCAGCACTCTGCCACGTCGCTATAAAAGCCGGCTTCTACCGCAAGGCAGTAGAAGTGTATCTTAAACCTAAACTGCTACATTCCTCCTTCCTATAACGAGACATTTGTATGCATTCATGCCAATACAAATGTCGCGCAAGCTCCGAGTGACAACCCAGCACTTGATTCGCCCATCAGGCTCCAAGGCTGCCACCCCCACACTGGCCACCAAATGTAATAGGAAAGGAGAAAAAATCCAAATCACATTTTCCCCGACCGGAGATCGGATTCAAAGTCCAGCACTCTACCACGTCGCTATAAAAGCCGGCTTCTACCGCAAGGCAGTAGAAGTGTATCTTAAACCTAAACTGCTACATATTATTTGCGGACAACGCAGACCCTGATCAGCTTGTGCTTATGCGCAGCCTGATCTGCACCGTTGTTCGTTTACAGAATCAATGGATATTGTAGCATATGTCGACGAACTGAAAATGCCCGGATCAGACTGCAGATGTGCACGCTGATCTTGATTTTCGTTGTCCGCAAAATCTGCATAAGGGTCCTTTTCGTGCGTTGCGCATCACCCCCGTGTGGGCCGAAACGTGAGAAAACGTACCTGCACATGCGCCCAACGAAGACTCAAAATCTGCTTGCGCATCCACGCTGTCTGATCAGATTCTTTGTTGTGCGCGTGAAAACTCTTTGTATCCTTGACTATCCAAAAAGTGTCCAGTGAAGATTCTGATCAGACCGCGTGAATGCGCTGGCTGATCTGAATCTTTGCTGGACGCCCATATCCGATGTACGGTTTCTGACGTTGCGCTTCAATGTCATTATTACACAGACAAGTTTAAGCTTGCCGAAAAAGCTTGCCCAGCGGGCACATGACGTTTATACAACGTCGGCTCAACGTCGATGCAACGTCATGACGTTGCATCGACGTTGAGGCGACGTTGTATTAACATCATGTGCCTGCTGGGTGCTTTCCTGTCAGCATTTTTTTTACTGCAGTGATTTTTTATAGCTTGGAACACTTTTAGCTATCAAGCCCCAGCCCCACCCATCACATTTAGTAAAACGGTGTCTGATCTACAGTCCTGTCTCTATTAGAAGGGTCTCAGGCTGAATGTTGCCACTCGAGAACTTTAGAAACTGATTTAGTCCATGTTGTCTAATCAAGAGTCATTCTTTCTATGGTAATTGGTGCTAAATTGGATATGAATAGACAATGAACAATACAAAAAGTAAATGACACTTTTATTAATGAACTATCATACAAAGAAACAATGACAAACAAACGAAAACAATACCAAGCTAACAAACTTGCTAAAAACAACACAATGACTACGGTTTAATTGGTTTAACAATTAACAATCTTACTTTAACTTTTTCAAGGATGTTGCACAAATCTAAAATATCGCCTGTAATACTTATATATACACATACTACTAAAAGTTGCCTAAGAACCACTATATATACTGAAAGTCTGTTACTTGGTAATTACTGTTTGGAACGTTCTTGTACGCTTGCCATAAACTGCAGCAAGGTAATCTCTTAACGTGTGCTAATATTTCCCTGTTGCAACAAGCCATACGTGTATATTGGGTCGAAGATTTGATTTGCACTGGGGTGGGGTGGGGGCTATATGCGAGACGAATATTTGGTGCCAGTAAAATGGATTCGACCCCCACCCACCCTAACGCGTTCCCGGTAGGTTCTACTACTGACCGTTCTAAGGTAGTGGCTCTGGTGCTCATCACGAAAACATGCCTATATAATGTTGACCCCCTTAAACCCCACTTTTATATAGTAAATCTGGGGTTTACAGGGGTATACATTATTTTTCTTATTTCTGCTAAAAACTTAGATTGTGGGTACTCGTTAGAACCGCCCCGGCGAGGTGGTTCTAACGAGTTTTTGAGCAGAAATATGAAAAATATCAGATTTTTTTTTATCTGAAAATTGTCCTTTTTTGGTTGTAAAATTTTCAATATATTTGAATAGGCGTGTTTTTGAATGTCACCGTGTTGGGAAAGAGAGAGCTGGTTGCTTTGCTTTTCTTTGGTCTTCGGTCTGTCATGGTTGTTTGTTCTTCCTCATGGTGCCGTTATGTTCTGCAAGTGTGGCTATTCCTGGACATCTTCTATACCATTTTTACGAAGATTTACGGAATCCATATGAAACTGACTACACTACCTTGAAATACGACTACTCGTGACGAAAACACGCTTGTTCAACTATACTGAAAATTTCACCACCAAAAACTGAACGTTTTCAGACAAAAATTCTGATACTCGTGTTTTTCATATTTCTACTCAAAACATGGATTGTGGGTACTCGTCAGAACCGCCTCGCCGACTCTGACGAGTACCCACAATCTAAGTTTTTGAGCAGAAATAAGAAAAATAATGTATACCCCTGTAAACCCCAGTTTTACCATATAAAAGTGGGGTTTAAGGGATCAAAATTATATAGGTATGTTTTCGTGATGTTGAGTTTCCGACTTACATGTTCATATTAGTCCAGTCAAACTGAGTGGGAACAAAACAAATTGCAAAACAAATGCTTTTTGCAGTTTTGTACAGGTAAACATTCAAATATAACATATCAAAATAGGACAAAATCGGAAAATATGAAATTTGATTTTTTTTTTGTGTGCATATTTGATGATCTTGAGTTGGCTTATTAAAGCATGTTGTTAATACATAGTGTTTTACATGACAATAGCATTGCAGTTTGTGTTTTACGTCTTAGAACATCTACTGACTGCACCAGGAATGACATCAAATGCCTAAAATATTGAATTTAACTTTTAATTGTTGCGTATTTTGCCATTTGAGTATATACTTGATATCATATTACCCAACCCGCTTCATTCTGCCTTACATTTTTAAGTGAGTTGTCTGAGGTGGCAAATGGACTTAAACTGTAACAAAGTAAATGTAATACTGATGATTCTGTTTGGTTTAAACATGCTTAACAAAGTCTGATTCAAATCAGAATGATAGGAAGGAAGGGTACAGTTTCCTAGTAAGGGGTCAATGAAGGTTTATATGCCATTAATAGGTTTATATACCATTGATATGGCAGAGACCCTTTGGGGTCATTCCTAGTGCAGTCAGATTATGCCATTGATATGGCAGAGACCCTTTGGGGTCATTCCTAGTGTAGTCAGATTCATTTTTGTTTCAATTACTATTTCTGGAGACTCTGTCGCTTACTTCTTTGAAATATTATGCTTATTAGTTTGAACGGCACCCTCACTCAAACAAGAACAACGTTAGATAAGGTAATATTCTTTTGCAAAGGGCCCATGAGGAGCTGATATGTCGTAATTATGGTAAAATTCCAAATTTAAGGTATCATATTTAATTAGTTTTTCTGAAGACTAAGTCTCTAATTATTTGAAATGATAAAGCTTGTTAGTTTAGTATGTACCCTGACTCAAACTAGAATGGGAGAAGGTAAGATAAATTTCCCTAATATGGGGCTCATGAAGGGGCAATATATCTTCCTTGTGACAAATCCCAAAGTTTTCATGTTAAGTTTATCCATTATTTCTGAAGGCTCCTCATCTGATTTAATTAAAATGTGTCTGCTTATCAGTTTGGAATGTGCATGTACTCTGTTTAAAACAAGAATATGTGCTTGGTAGTGTAACGTTATAATTAATAAAGGGCCATTGGGGGACCAATATGTCTTCGTTATGGTAAAACTCTTATGTGTTAGGTTTTCTATTTTCAGTTAGAATTTCTAGAGACTCTATGTCTTATTTCCTTAAACGACTATATGTATATTAGTTTGGAATGTATCTTGTCTCAAACTAGAGTGGGATTTGGAATGATTTAACCTATCCAGAGGTTCATGAGGGGCCAATGTGACTTTGCTTTTGCAAAATTTCAATTTTGTATAGACTTTCTGTTTATGGAGACTCATTCCCCACTTGCTTAAATTAGGGTTTGCTAGTTTGAAAGGAAACTTGATTCAAACCAGAAGGGCAATAGCAAGTGTAACTATCCATAGTAAGGGGACATATGGGATCAGTTTGTCTTTCATATGGAAAAATATCATACTTTTGTAAACACTTTCTATTTAAATTATTATTTCTGGAAATATAGCCTCTTATTTCCAAGAAATTCTTATAATTAAGTATTTGTAAGTACCCTGGCTTAAACAAGAATAGGGATGAACAGGAGGACATTAGCTTGTCGGAGGCGTGAAGCCCTAAACTTGTTTTATATGCTTGCTATGTTTCGACTAGTAGTCAGAAATAGGGTTGATATGTTAAATTTTCTAGTAAAGAGACCATGGGGTCAGAAGCTTTCGTTATACCCTATTGCAAAATCTTGAAGATATTTATGCATTTTCTATTATTTATTGGTATATCAGGAGACTCAGAATCTGGTTTCCTTCATATGAAAATGCTTACTAGTTCTGTAACATATATCAAATAACATTTATGATTAGGCAAGATTACCTATCCCAGTTAGCGGTCCATTAGAGCCCAGTGTGTCTTCCACGTTGCAATATATTCAATACCGGGGGCTTTGTCATATGTAATACCTATTGGTCCCTCAGTCAGGGTAAGCTGCCCTACCTACCCCTATTCTGGTTTGGATCAGGGTAGCTTCCGAACTAACAAACATAATCAATGAATTAAAAGGCTGATTCTCCAGTGATGACATTTTAAAATATAGAACTTAAAGAAACATTGGCTATGTGTCAGAAGGATGTCATATAGACCACTAAAAGACCACTTGCTTTTCTATGTCCATTCACTTTCCAACCCACTTTCTGTTTGTCTTTGACTTTTTGTTGAGTTTAATCAGTATAGCCTGATAACCATCTGCTGCGTAAACTCTTCCCTCTTGCTATTCTGCTTTTGCTGGTTTATATTATGCTGTCTATATTGTATGCACATTAGAATTTTGCCATTATAAAGACATATTGACCCCTAACAGGCCCCTTACATAATTTAAATTCCACAAACTACCCCAAGTCTGGTTTGAGTCAGAAAATCTCTCACACATTCAAGCATAACTTTTCAAAGGAGTCTATAGAACTAAAAACCGGAATTTTCCGGTTTTTAGTTCTATAGACTCCTTTGAAAACCGGAATTTTCCGGTTTTTAGTTCTATAGACTCCTTTGAAAAGTTATGCTTGAATGTGTGAGAGATTTTCTGACTGTTTTAAAGGCTTCATATTCCTCAGAAATAGACATTTTATTATCCAAAAAAGGTTTAAAAATACTAATACAATTATAAACTGTGGCGCCTGACAGCCTGTGAAATTTCAGTTAGTCTCTCGTTCTTGAGCTGGATAAAAAATGAGATAATTCTCATTTCGCTATAAGAAAGATATATGTTTTTTTTTTTTTTTTTTTTTTTTTGGTTTAACGTCGCTTTCAACATTTGTTTAGTTACATCATGACGGTGTCTATTTGCGACAGGGAGCTCAATGCTCACTTTTATGGTGCTGCCTCGCTGAAATATCATGCCTCAGACACTTGACATGAAACCACACACAGTCACATTATCCACATTATTTGGAAGGACCAGTCCAATTCTGAGTGCCAAGCAGGGAGCAACTAGTACCATTTTAATGACTTTGGTATGTCGCGGCCCGGGATCGAACCCGTGACCTCCCATTCCCCGAAGGGTCACTCTACCACTTGAGCTGCCGGAGTCGGTAAGAAAGAACCAAATACTTGCAAAGCTACCCTACCTACTCCCATATTGGTCAGAGTCAGAGTACCATTCCACATAATAATATCATAATAAAATCAACAAATTAAGACTCAAGAAATAATAACTAAAACTACAAAAACCTATAAACACTTTGAGATTTTGCCGCAATGAAGGTAGACTGAACCCTCATGGGTCCCTGACAAGAGAAAGTTACGCTTCTTATCTTAGTTCTGTGTTGAGTTAGGGTACCTTCATTTCTAGGAACCATGGACTGAGCCTCAAGAAATATTAATAATATTAATTGAAAAAATATATAAGAAAAACAAAACAATAAAAGATCTTAGGGATGTTTCCATAAAGCAGATATACAACATGAACTGTCCCCTTATGGGCCTCTTTCTGGGCAGTCATTACGAAAACACGCCTATTCAAATACACTGAAAATTTTACCACCAAAAAATGACAAATTTTCAGATAAAACATTCTGATATTTTTCATATTTCTGCTCAAAACATAGAGTGGGTACTCGTTAGAACCGCCTCGACGAGTTTTTAGCAGAAATAAGAAAAATAATGTATACCCCTGTAAACCCCAGTTTTACTATATAAAAGTGGGGTTTAAGGGGGTCAAAATTATATAGGCGTGTTTTCGTGATGTACCCTTCGTACTCTAATTCTTGTTTGCGTCAGAGTACCTTACACACTAATAAGCACAAACATTTCAAACAAAATAGAGGCTAAGTCTTCAGAATTAATAACTATAAAATAGAACATACAAAACTTTTTTTGAAATATAGAATTTATCCTGACCCCTCATGGGCCCCTCCTCAGGGAAATTTACCCTTCCTATCTCCATTCTAGTTTGAGCCAGAATTTATTAAGCATGTTTATTATGACCAAAATCATCAGTATGACATACACTTCGCTGCAGTTGAGTTATCTATGACCTAAAAATGTCAGCTGAAATTTCAATGCAAAATGTCGTGGGCGGGGTAATGTTATACCAACTGTGCGCTCTCATAGCATTATATTCAACAATAACAAGTTTCATACAACATTTTAAGCGTTTGGAATCAATTCTGATGCAGTCGCCAGGGTTTCTAAGAAATAAAACATACACCCATCATATTGACAATTAGATTATTTCGTGCAACTGATATATGTCAAAAAAGGAAATGGGTACTGGCAAAAACGCCCCCCCCCCCCCACCCCCCCCCAAAAAAAAAAAAAAAAAAAAAAAAAAAATTATAAAATAAATAAATAAATAAATAAAAATAAATAAAAATAAAAAATAAATAAATAAAAATAAATAAAAAAAATACCTCCCACCCCCATAAAAAACAACAACAACAAAAAACCAACAACAAAAAATCAAATACATATCTTCCTACTTTTGACATGTCATGTTTGAATATATACCCTCACCAAAAATGCAAAAAAACATTTGTGTTGCAATTTGTATTGGGTTGAAGTAATATATCACTAGTTTGCTTGGACTATATGTAAGTTACGACTTATATTTGTTTTGTTGTACAAGTCGTAATTCAGTTATCTTAACTGTATCATAGCAGTATCTTACTTTTTGTCAAATTACCTGCTCACTGACGTCATTCATATTTGTTTAGATAAAGAAGGAAGATAATGTCCCTAGATCATATTTGCACCGCAATGTCAGAAAGCGTACCTTTGGACGTGTGCGCCCAGTGAAGAATCAAATCAGCATTACGAAAACACGCCTATTCGATTATATTGAGAATTTTAGCACCAAAAAATGAAAACTTTAAGCCAAAAAAAAATCTGATATTTTTTCATATTTCCGCTCAAAACATAGATTGTGGGTACTCGTTAGAACCGCCTCGCCGAGGCGGTTCTAACGAGTACCCACAATCTATGTTTTTGAGCAGAAATAAGAAAAATAATATATACCCTTGTAAACCCCAGTTTTACTATACAAAAGTGGGTTTAAGGGGGTCAAAATTATATAGGTATGTTTTCGTGATGGTCTGGGAATTCGCGCATTTCGGATAGCAAAGGATGTAAAGTTTCTTCATCCGGACACCAAAGACTCAGATCAGACCGCGCGGATGCGCAGGCTGATCTGAGTCTTTGGTGGTTGCATATGCCAGAAGGTCCGTTTCGTTTCACGTTGTGGTTCGTTTGTTTTCATGCAGTCATGTAGATACGAAATATGTAAACATCATTCCGCAAACCATAATTGGGGACACACGAACTAATATTTACTACGATAAGACAGTCATGTATTTTCATAGCATGTACTTATTATAGTGTTCTAAATTTGGTTAGTACATTTAGTACATATGTACCCAAGACTGATATGAGAATTGTTGCAGGATTCACCTTTATCTTTTGCTAGGGTTTGAATGAATAAATAAGCGACCGAAGGAAGCACAAAGTTATGTTGTTCAATTTTATGCAGGCAAATTTTGAATTACTTGAATCCAGCTTTTTCCACTTATCAGATGCTTGATTTCTATTTCATAAATTAACCTGATAAACGGTTTGGTGTTCTGCCTCATAATTTAGTTCATACAAAAAAAAAAAAAAAAAAAAAAGAGAAAAAAAAAAAAAAAAAAAGAATACTTTCGCCTAAGAATACGATGCAGCCAACAGGAAGTCTGATGCAACGTCTGGCCCCGAGGGTATAAAACTTTTTTCATGCTCAACTCAGCTGAGCATGAAATTTTCTCTGCTAACAAATATGAATAGTTGGCATTTTATCATTTACTGGCAGAGAAATTTTCATGCTCAGCTATGTTTAGCAAGAAAGAATTTGCAATTGTTAGTAACTGGAGATTTATTTGCAGGACGAATTTGCTGCTCAGTTGAGTTGAGCATGAACTATTGGTTTTCATTTACTCTGACACACACTAAAAATAGCCATGAATCTTTGTTTATCATAGTGATTAATTTGACTTTTATGTTTTCGCATTGATGCATTGACTGAGTTGGGAGCCTTTATGCGAACTGAATATTTATATATTTCTGCATTAAGAGTAGCATCGGGACCCAGGGTGAAGTTGGCTGGCTGTAAATGTGCTCTAAACCCCACGGTGGTTTATTCTACTGAGCGTTCTAAGGCGGCGGTCCTGGTGTTGGTCTTACTCTTTGTTGCTTTATGGTTTATTCTACGAGGCGATTTGTTTTAAGTCTTGCCTTGTGTGATTTTGTTCTTGTGTTTTTCAGTCCTTTAAGCATTGCGATTACCTCGCTTGGGGAAGAGAGAGCTAATCTGAGTGGTTTTCGTACGTTTGTTCGATTTGCGCTTGTTTGGTTTTGTCTGTTTCCTCTTCCTCTTTGTGTCTGGGAAGGGCTGTGGCTTGTGATTGTGGCACTCCTTGGACATTTCTCTTACCTTTTTTTTATAACCTCGGGGCTTGATTAATTTTGGCAATTTATTGATTCATTAAGTTGGCTGATGAGTGCACTCAATATAGCATTATTGTGCCGAAGATCGAAAAGATATCCAGAAATCATCGCATATACTTCCTGATTAACCCTCAGTGGCTCGAACTGCCCATATCTCGAACAAATGCCCAAATGCCCATGGGCCCAAAGATGTTCGCCAGCGAAGATCGACTGTATATGGGGAAACAAGGGGATGTAAATTGCTAATTATTGTCAACTTGATGTAAATAAGAGGTAACATAAAGTGGACGTACCTTGAAAACTCTGGTAGCGAGTCTACACTGTTGCTCGGAAATCGGCATGATAGCACCAAGTGGCTGAAAACAACCAATGATGGCCAACGTGTGTCTAGATAGCTGAGGAGGAAACATGTACTTGTATAACTTAACTTTGTTCTCTATGACATCCACCACCGACTTGTCAAGAAAAGGAAACCCAAATATGTAACCCGTTGCCAATATTACTGCATCGATATCCTCTTCCACCGTCCCATCCTTGAATTCAATATATGTATCCTTAAACTCTGCTATATCGGCTTTGACTTTTACGCTTCCTGCAATCAGTTTGTTTGGTAGCTCATCGCTTATTGTTGGGTGTGCTGAAAATGGGCCATATTCTGGCTCAAGACTGTATGTTTTGTGATCAAATTTATCATTCATTTTCTTTTTCCAGGTATTAGAAGCATAGTTTGGAAATTTGCCTGTCAGCCAGATTTTGAAACGCCGTGAAAACACCATGTCCCCAGGCACGCCTTGGTCGAAAACCCTATTGAATATCCATGCTCCATGGCGGGTACTAAGATACACCTACATTAATAGAAATGAGACATTTTAAATTTTGCCTTCAGGGCATATATGGAGGGCAGCGATGGCAAAGATCTGCATGATCAGGGCATTCGGTGTCCGCATCATAATACAATCGAACTTCAGTGGCTCGAACATCTTTGGAACCATGGACATTTGTTTGAAATATGCGTAGTTCGAACCACTGAGGAATAATCCTGGCGCCAGGTCAAGAAGAAAATGACGATGAATTAG
The DNA here is from genome assembly GCA_964016985.1 of Anodontia alba. Classification (NCBI taxonomy): domain Eukaryota; kingdom Metazoa; phylum Mollusca; class Bivalvia; order Lucinida; family Lucinidae; genus Anodontia; species Anodontia alba. The sequence goes on along the minus strand of OZ024824.1, from coordinate 68,777,433 downwards.
GGATATCTTTTCGATCCTCTACAAAAAAGGTATGTTGAGTGTGCTCATTAGAATCGCCTCAGTGAGGCGATTCTAATGAGTACACACAACATACAATTTCATGATTAAACAAGAAAAGTTCCCTAAATATTTGTTCTGTTGAGCTATTGGATGAATTTCGTAGGGACTCAAAAACGAGTTTGAATTAGCCATGGTAGGCGAGCCATCGGTTTTCGAGCTATCTAGTCATACAGATACAACCCTTATAACCACTGAACCACTAGAAAAAGGAATATAATGGAACAGAGCATTATACTAGTTTCTCTGAATGACCTGTCGGATAGGGTTTCAATTTTTGTTGCTTTTGTGTCCTTATTATATAGAAGGAATACTTATATACAAGGAAATCAAATTATATACATGTGTATATAGAAAATTGTAATATTAGATTGTGTCTTTTACTGCCTGATCTGGTTTTTATTGCTTGCAAATGACACAAATATATCGAGCAATTTTGTGTTCTTTCTGAAAATAGCTCGACTCTAAAATGGTAAACAGTTCTGAGAACAAGACAAGCCCGTATTCTAGTAGGCTAGCCAGAAGATAAGCAAATACTGTATTTATATAAATATACGGACAGTGAGACAGACAGACAGACAGACAGAAGTAAGAAAAATGACAGAGTAGCCTCAATGGCAGTGTATCATTTCCACATAAATTTACCATTTGTTATGCTGAATAAATTAAGATGCCACGCCCACTTCTCATTGTCAGCTAATCAGATAACTTGATCAAGGTTGTTGATACAAATTCACATACTGAATGATGAACAGTACAGATCCAGATCAGAAGCCAACTGAACCGGATCTACACTATTTGCAAAGACAGGGTACATCTGAGCTCAGCAGGACCAAGGTAAAGATAACAAAGTCAATGTAAACCTGTGATGCTATTCTGCTCAGTTCAACCGCTACGTCACAACCCGAGTTTCCTACGCCAACAACGACAATCCGCTTTCCCTCGTAACCATGGAAATCTTTGTAGTCATGGGAGTGTACTATCTTGCCCTTAAACTTCTCCATTCCTGGAAAGGTGGGTTTGTTGACATCTGCATGATGACCGGTGCATATCAGGACAGCATCGAACGTGAGTTCGGATACATTTCCAGATGTTTTGTCTTTGACGAGGAGGTCCCATCTAGAGGTCTTGTCAAAATCTTTTGACTGTTTAACTTGTAGAATCTGGAATTTATAAACTGACTGAATGCACGTTCAGACATATCTCTAGATAAGGTGTTTTTTCATCCAAAAATAACCGATATTTTTCTTATTTCTCCGAGGAAACATACGTTGTGAGTACTCATTAGAAGCGCCTCGGCGAAGCGCTTCTAATGAATACCACAACATATGCTTTCGTGCAGAAATAAGAAAAAATAAGTAGATACCTCCTTTTATCTGGAGCTATACGTTCAGAGAAAGCAATTCTGTCAATACAGGTTTTGCATCCCTTCTGAAAAGGGGTCTACTGTAAAAGGAAAGGATTTGCTCCCATTCTTTCCTTTTAGAGTAGCCCGGGCTTGGTGTGCAGAAAAGCAAACGGGAAATCATAAAAGTTGTCTGCCTTGTAAAATGACAGAAAGGGAAACAAATGTAATGAGTCCCTTTAAGCAGACAATGAACTCCTCAACTAGCACGAGTCCATTAAAGATACGAGTATATGGGCATTAACAGATTTAGCATTTTTTTTTTTCGGGAGAGGTGGCAGTTCCATAGTTTAACATGTATTTTTTAAAATCTGAACTCGTCAACTAATTCTCTACGTATTTATAGAGCAATTTGAAAGGGGACTGGATATACGTGACAGACTTTCACGTGGGTCAGAGGGCGGTGGCCGAGGGGCGGAAACTTTTGTGACTTCCTAATTGCTTTCCTCCATCCTAAAGATCTTCTGAATATAAGTCTACGAGGGTTCTGCAAAAAGTTCTGTCACTAATGGGCCTCCTTCGTTTTATCCCAGGTATATTTTAAAATGCTTCACTGCACTTGAATGGTGTGTTGAATAGCTAACGATACCCGTTTACTTCGTTCAAATTGCTTCCCAAATGACCGAGTTATTTCAAGTTGAAATAGATGCAGTCATATACACTGACCAATTTACTTGTTACAATAAGAAACGACCAAGCAAAGGATGGTCAGGAGTCCACATTTTACCTGACAACGCCTCCTCTCATAAGTGTGAGGTTGTTAAGTCTTATTTTGGCTTCTGAAAAGGTGAAAGTTTTTAACCATCTACCTTATTCACCTGACCTGAGTCCCTGTGACTTCTTTTTATTTCCAAGGCTTAAGAAAATGCTTTCTGGAAAAAATTATACGTCTAGAAGTTGTCTTGGCAGCGCTATTTATCAGTGTCTCCAACAGATACCAAAAGAAGACTATTTATCTGCTTTTCGCGGCTGGGTTAAAATGTTACAAAAATGTGTTTCAGTAAAGGGGGAATACTTTGAAGGTTTGTAATAAAAATATATTTGATAAAACGTAGCACTGAAGTAATCCGAACCCAGTGACAAAACTTTTTGCAGGACCCTCGTATGTGACTTTCCCAAAGAGAGCGAATTCTTTCATTTACGGGTAGATTCTTTTCAGAATGGTAGCAAACAATTTTAATAGAGTTGTCTCCCATGAAATTTTATGAGTTCCCCTTTAACTGAACTTTCTATTTTTTCTATACATACACTGTCCCCAAAAAGGATCCTATATCCACTAATATGTTCACATTCTAGGACAAATTTGATAATGAGTCAATGCACCCTAATATTTAGGGTAATCAGTAAAATGAATGCCTGAATCCCCGAAGTAACAGTCAGCTTTTAACTCTTAAAATGCCAAGAAAACCTGCATCTGAAAATGTCGTCTGTTATGCCACAGTTGTCTGCTGAATATTCTTGCAAACTTTCAAACCTATTTTTGCATACAAGCAAACAGTGTGGACCCTGATCAGACTGCTCCTAGAGCAGTCTGATCTTAGTCCACACTGTTTGCTAAGATGACTTTTAAAATCACAAATAGATGACAAAGCAGACGACAATTGTTGTGATTGGCAGTTTAAGGGCTAAACAAGTAAATAAACGACCAAATACAACGGTGACAGGTTAATATAGTCTATTAATAGGGCACCAGACTTTAAATAGACTGTTATTGTCCATTAACCCATTATCGTACTTCTTCTAAAATATGAACAAGTCCTTTCGGTCTACTGGTGAGCGACGAAATGGCAAACAGTGTAGATTCTGTTCAAACTAAATGTATCTGAGTCTACACTGTTCGGCAGTCTAGATCTTGATTAAACTTAGGAGTAGTTTGATTTGGGTCTACAATACCTGTCGAAATATTTAAGGTAAACACTGAATTCATATGTGCAATCATTGTCCTCATACGTATATATCAAGTCAGCACAAGATGACACTTTTATGCTGCCGTATTTACTCAAAGTGTTCAGACAGACAGGCCTGAGCAAATAGTGCAGGATGCGACCCTTGATCAGGGTCTACACTAATTGCCGCTCACCCTGTAATTTTGGCATATCAATAGGTAGTAAAATAGACATGTTTAAGTTTTATGGCAGATATGGCAAGGGACTTGACCTTCACCACTCTCTATGCTAATTCAGCAGACGACAAATTGGAGACATTTTTCTTATTTTTCTCATTAAACAGGATTTGACATTCCATGCAAATTGTTGGAGACAATTTGCATGATATGTCAAATCCTGTTTTCTGGTAAAAGTAAGAAAAAAATTTCGAAATGTCGTCTGCTGAAAATTTTACCCAGAGTGCTAAGCGTTAAGCGGTGTTCGAATACTTTGGGTAAATATGGTAATAAGTTTTGGCCATGCTGTCTCTTTTGTCATAAAGATATAATTGTCATGTGATGAAGTTTGGCAAAACTTGTCTTTCATATGGAGAGTGTGCTTACTTACAGATTATATTGAGTTGAGGTTTAACGGCCCTGTCCAACAATAATTCAGCCATGTCGAGCCATTTCCCAGAGAGAAATGAAAAAAAAACAAAACAAAAAACATTGGGTAGACGAGATAAAGGCCCTTACCCCTGAACTTGCTTCAAGTGAGGCAAGAAATTAAACTCCCTGCCAAACGATGGCAGGACAAACCCTCCGAAAGTTTCAGCAGAAGGGTGCACCACCCAACCACCCACAGGTTATATTGGACAGTAAATTTTGACATAATGTTTGCTGTATCATAAATAAATACATGTATATGGTTACATGTATATCTTGTGGCGAAGCTTGATAAAACTTGCTTTACATCATATCGATATTAGTCATATCCCAACCAACCTCCTCACATGCACAGGCTGGTGTGGTTATTACTAATCACAGTCTTTGTTTTGTTTGTTAAATAAGAATAGATATACTCTAAGGGCAGGCAACTAAAAGGGCTCTCTTGTAAAAGGAAGGAATTTGCTCCCCCATGGAAGCAAACGGAGAGCAAATTCTTTACTTGTAGAGTAGACCCCTTTTCCAAATAGGCTTGATATGCAGCAAAGCAAACAAAACAGTCATAACAGTTGTTTCCCTTGTGAAATATTGGGAAAATCTTTCAAATGGCTGTAGCCTTCAAACCTTCGTAAAAGGTCTGACTGTGCACACTTTAAAATATTTTAGGCATGCGTTGTCGTAGTTTGTAAACCTAAGCCGCTTTGCTCGTTTAAGTAATGAGGTTCTTATTTAAGCCTTTGTCTGGCCAAAATGATGCTTAACCCATTTAAGCCTAGCGTCCCATAAAAGGGACATTGGCAAGCAGTGTAGACCCAGATCAGACGCCGCGGAACGCGGCGTCTGATCAGGGTCTACACTGTTTTCATCAAGTTAAGAAATTTCTGCAAAACATGATAATAATAAAAACCAACCAGACACCCCTTTAATATGAAATGGACCTTTCCAAACAGTTATGGTAGAAGAGTCCACTGGGAGTAGCCTATACTACTACTGGGCATAAATGGGTTAAAGCATATGGAAACGGAGAACAAACATATAAACTGACTCCATTCGCCATCTGAACACTGAGTTTGCTCTTTGCATACAGAAGCACGCTGTGCTGTAGAACCTGATGGCGAAATTCTATCGTCTGATTCAGAATCATTATTTACACAAATTAAGTGCGGTATCTACAATTAGAATAAATAGTTTTTTTTTTATATAATAGTTTTATCTTTATGCTGATAAACTATTGCCAAGTAAGTCAATTGCATCACTGTCCACATATTATTTCATCAGCCTAAGGCAAACGTGTCGTAATTTGAAAATTACAAAATGGCGTCCAACAGGACAACGTTAATGCCACCCAAAGATAGGATGATAATTTTCTGACTGTTGCCAGAAAAGTACGAAGAAATAGAGATGTATATAAAATTCTTTTGTTAAAACAGTCGAAAGCTCAATGGCTCGAACATCTTTGGGACCGTGAAAATTTGTTCGAGATACGGGTAGTTCGGGTCACTGAGGGTTAATCATGGCGCCAGGTCAGGAAGCAAATGGTGATGATTTAGGGAAATAGTTTCGTTCTTTTACACATTAATGGTATGTTGGGTGTACTCATTAGAATCGCCTCAATGAGGCGATTCTAATGAGTACACACAATACGATTTCATGATAAGCCTAGAAAATTTCCTTAAATATTTGTTTTCTTGAGCTAGCGGAAGAATTTCGTAGGGACTCAAAATTGAGTTCGAATTTGCCATGGTAAACAAGCCTATTGAGGTTCGATTGTACATGGTAGGATACACTTTTAAAAAGAAACATGATACACGCAACATTTCCCGGGGTGTCAAAATGTTTTGCCTCCCTTTCGAAAAAGGTTGTATTCTGAAAAGGGAAGAATTTGCAGATCAGATTCTTTGCTTTTAGAGAACAGCCTTTTCAGAAGGGGCTTTGTGTGCAGGAAAGCAAATAAGAAGACACTAAGGTTGTCTTTTTTGTAACGATAGCAGAAAATGTACTGAGCACATCCTGTCTCCTTAAGTAGACAACAGACTCTTCCGACGGGTTAAGCTTTTTTTTTGTGTGTGCGTAAAGTAGCAAATTTTACCTCAGTGTTAAACTTGATCCTGTCTCTTAACTTGAACTCATCCGCATACAGATTGAAATACTTCTCAACGTATTTATTATGCAAATAAGGCGGGAAGTCTTTTGGGATTGGATAATCGCTATAACAGATCATTTCCTTGCTTGTGTTGATAACTGTTGACTTCATCACACACGCCTGTCCCTCTTCCGCCTGCTCCGTGTAATGCCACAACCCTCCAATATAGTCTGTTCTTTCGAAACATGTCGGTTCCAAACCTTCGTCTAAGCAACATTTAATTGCTGTTAAGCCACTGGCCCCCGCTCCAATGACAGCCACAGTCTTCATTGTACTTTTTGTTCATGAACAGTGGCGTAGCGTGAACGGAATTATTTTACGCACATCCAGAGAAAATCTAGAGCAAAAAAAAAAAAAAAAAAAAAAATCTCGCTAGTATCGCTACAAAATGCAGCTACTCTTAAAGGAAAGAATTTGCTCCCAGAGGGAGCAAATTCTTTCCTTTAAGAGCAGCCCTTATAAGAAAGGAGAAAATATATGTTATGTTAGCCGATTCTGTTTATTGAAAATATTTTCCTAACGTACTTGCGTAATTTTCGTAATGAGCGCTATACCCATGTGTAAATTTCAGTTATAGGGGTAGGTGTTCTGGTGATTTGGTGTTTTGAGTAACTAAGAAAGCAGACTGCAAGTTAAAATCTTTGAACATTGGAGGTCAATCACGGAACGATATTTTTCGCATTGTTCCGGGAAATAATGTTTGACATTTAGTGCAAATCTCTGATAGGAGATAAACTGCAAAAAGTGTAAAGTCCTATTTTCTAGGAAAATATGAAAATAAGTGTTTCAAAATATCGTTTGCTGATATTTGTGTGCAATTTGAAAAATAAAAATACAATGCTGCAGAGTACAGTTTACGTAACATTTTGGTCCAGTTCAGCAGACGAGAAATTGATTATGAACGAGACCAAAAAGCATCAAAATGTAATCTGCTTAAAGTTTTTCCCAATAAGCTGTGCGTTAATATACATGCAAATCTGGCAAATACTCGTATATATGCAAATTTGGCAAGGCACGTATCTGAGATGAAAGATCTTGATAAATCATGCAGTTGGTGACACATTTGATCAAAGTTAGGTAAAAAACTGATACAGTTAATGATGTTTATAGATTTCAAAACGGTTGTAAAAGGCTAGGTAATTTTGAATATTTAATACATGGGGCTTTTGACATGTCAGACTGATATAAAAAATCTTCTTTCTCACAGAAAACGATGCGGTTTTCTAGGACAGTCGACAAATATCTGGAGACGAAACTGTATACACACTTGAGCCTGTACTGTATTTCCTACAAGACTGCAGGTGCGCTAAGTGAAGCCTAAGGCCAGCCTGCGCATCCGGCGTGTGCACTTGCAGTCTTGTAGGAAATAGTGTTGGGAATCGGCCAGAATTTCATAGTCGATCATCGGTTTTGTAACACTGACTGATAATCGATTAATAATCGACTTGTAGAAAATATATATACTCTTAATTTAGCCCTCTTCCAGATACTTATTCATTGCTCCAGATTAGTTGACTATAAAAATTATTTCCGATCATCAGTCACAAGAGGCAAAAGTGACTGATGATCGATTACAATCGATCACCAGTGGCAACACTAGTAGGAAATATTATATATTTAGGTTTTGCATGCTTAATTAATACTAATTATGAGAATGAATATTTAATAAATTGTGTGGTTTATATGGACCTCAGACCATTTCAATGCGCACAGTTTTTAGGTGGGTTAAAGCTTTTAAAGCTGGGAAATTTTCTTTTGAAGATGATACTCCTCCTGGAAGGCCTAAAACCTCTGTTACCAAGGCTAACATCGCTGCTGTAAAGATTGTGGTCGAACAGGATGCGCGATTGTCTGTCGAAGATATAGCTAGTTGTACTGGCATATCAGAAGGCAGTGTGCAAACAATTCTGAAAAAGCGTTTGGACCTGAGAAAGGTTTACTCTAGGTGGGTACCTCATTTGCTCACTGAGGAGCAAAAGACACAAAGCCTTAAATGTGCCCGGGAACTTTTGAAAACATACAAAGGCTGTACTAGTCGGGTTATTTCTAACTTGCTAACAAGTGATGAAAAAAAGGTAAGAGAAAAGTCCAGGGAGTGCCACAATCACAAACCGCAGCCCTTCCCCCCAAAGAGGAAGAGGAATCCGACAAATCTAAACAAACGTACGAAAAGCACTAAGATTAGCTCTCTCTTCCCCAAGCGAGGTAATCGCAATACTAAAAGGACTGAAAAACACAAGAACAAAACGACACACGGAAAGACATACAACAAATCGCCTCGTAGAATAAACCACAAAGCAACAAAGAGTAAGACTAACACCGGAACCACCGCCTTAGAACGGTCGGTAGAGCAAACCACCGTGGGGTTTAAAGCACTTTTACAGCTAGCTAACTTCACCCTGGGTCCCGATGCTACTCTTAATACAGAAATACATAAAAATTCGGTTCGCATAAAGGTTCCCAACTCAGTCAATGCATCAAAGCGAAAACATAAAAATCAAATTAATCACTATGATAAACAAAGACGAGTACTCATGGCTAATTCTACTGTATGCCAGAGTAAATGAAAACCAATAGTTGAACCACGGCGGGCCAAGCCAAAGACATATCGTCAAGCCCCAACCCACTGGTTAAAGTTTTACGAAGAGGCCGTCATTGAAACCTGGGTGCACATGTTTGAGCCACAAAGAAGGGCTGATAATAGGCAATGGAAGTGAAAAGATAAAAAACGCCCATGTATTGCCAAGAGAACCATAAGTTCGAAAAAGATGTACGCAATTTTCTTTTATTCAAGTGGGCCAGTCGTTCAAGTGCCTTGTTCATCTGGTCATACAGTCACTGGCCGATTCTACAAGAATTCTGTACTGAAGAAAGCGAAAGAGTTTTACAATAAGAAACGACCAAGCAAAGGATGGTCAGGAGTCCACCTTTTACATGACATCGCCTCCTCTCATAAGTGTGAGGTTGTTAAGTCTTTTTTTGGCTTCTGAAAAGGTGAAAGTTTTAAACAATCCACCTTATTCACCTGACCTGAGTCCCTGTGACTTCTTTTTATTTCCAAGGCTTAAGAAAATGCTTTCTGGAAATAATTGTACGTCTAGAAGTTCTCTTGGCAGAGCTATTTATCAGTGTCTCCAACAGATACCAAAAGAAGACTATTTATCTGCTTTTCGCGACTGGGTAAAAAGGTCACAAAAAATGTGTTTCAGTAAAGAGGGAATACTTTGAAGGTTTGTAATAAAAATATGTTTGATAAAACGTAGCACTGAAGTAATCCGAACCCAGTCACAAAACTTTTTGCAGGACCCTCCTACACTGTTTGCCAATGTCCCTTTTATGGGACGCTAGGCATAAATGGGTAAAGCGTGCCAGCGAGTGATTCGCCAGCGTTTTACATATCAATAAAATCCACGAAACGTAAATTCATTTCTTTTAATTCCATTTTTATTTCATCCAAAACCTTTTTTTATTACAAGGTTTGGGTTGAAAACATGAGTAAAAATATATTATTGTAAAAATCTGCGCAAAGAAACTAATTCCAAGATTCATCCACAGTGGATTTATTAGAGTGTAAACGTCGTTTTGAATTCTCTCTCGACCAATCAAATTGTGTTAAATAAGTGTTAAGCCTTGTTGAGTTGGATAATTACGTCATAAATTCTCATTGAATATTGAGAATGGCGTGGCTCGTAAAAATTAATTTTGAAAACCTTCGGACCTCGATAACTATATCCTATTGAACATCCGATTTTTGGTCAGTTTTGATCCAAATCCATGGCCTGTCAAGACGTTTTAGGTACTTTTTAATCAAAATCGCTTTTCACAGCTTTGTTTTTGAGAATGACTGTTAGAAAAATCTCCAGGCAAGTCTGTGAAGATGCAAGGATCGTTTTTGGTTCACGTTTTAACACAAAGGAATATGCATACTCCCGAAGAGCTTTATTTTTTTCCTATTGGAACTGGTCTATTTTCCTCGGAGAACGCTAAGCAAGCTTTGAAAAAATCAGCAGACGACATTTTAAAATATTTTTCTTATTTTTTCTCAGAAAATAGGCTTTGACATTTCATGCAAATTGTCTCAGACAATTTGCATGAAATGTCAAATCTTATTTTCTGGGAGAAATGAAAAAATATTTCAAAATGTCGTCTGCTGCAATCTCTACCCAGCATGCTAAGCATTAAGATATATCCGGAGATACTATATCCTATCAAATGCTTACGCCTACACTCGAGGTCACCGTCTGCTTATTACTCAGTTATGATTTTATCACTGTCCTACCGACTATTAAATAGGCAAAAAGTATTAGCTTTTTCAAAAAGCTCGCGGGTCCTTTAGCTTCAGTTGTTTTCCGAGTTTTGGTTCATCTCGAACTGTCAAACTTACCTCTGACGTGTAGACAAATAACATGTTCCACAGTCTTAGTTTCTTGGTTTAAACATTATTTTAGTTGCATACACTAACAAGCATGCACTGATATTAAGACCTGGAAAACAAGACAAGCATCACGAAAACATACCTATATAATTTTGACCCCCATAAACCCCACTTTTATATAGTAAAACTGGGGTTTACAGGGGTATACATTATTTTTCTTATTTCTGCTCAAAAACATAGATTGTGGGTACTCGTTAGAACCGCCTCATCGAGGCGGTTCTAACGATTACCTACAATCTATGTTTTGAGCAGAAATAAGAAAAATATCAGAATTTTTCATCTGAAAATTTTCATTTTTTGGTGGTAAAATTCTCAATATATTTGAATGGGCGTGTTTTCGTAATGGATGTTTCTTGACAATTGCTATTATCCTGTGAGTTTTCAACGTTTTGACTATAACAGATCACCAGATAGGAGAATCCTGGGTTAGCATTTGCGGATTCGACAATGGAATGCTTTCATTTTAATTCCAGTAAAGATACTTCCAAAAAATCTGTGAAAATATCATTAACTAGAGACCCATTGGTAACAACAATGACCCACTATAAAATCTCAGTTCAGCACCTTAGACTTTCAGCTGCCTTTGCAAGAAAGTAAACTTGGTTGATGACTATTGAACAAATGTTTTGAAAACATTTCCGTCAAAGTACCTGTAGGTATGTTTATTTTGTTTATGTTGGAGCTTTACGACCCATCTGCACACTTAGGCCATTTCGAGCTCACTAAGTTAATTTAATAATGGTGTTAAATTATGTACTAGCAGTCCATAGCTATCTTGCATAATGAAAAGCTATGGTGTGCTTCTGAAGAAATGAACACACTGCCAATAATGTTTAAGTGTGTCAAAACCCATGACTCCTGGGTGCGTGATCATTATGAAAACACGCCTATTCAAATATATTCAAATTTTCACCTCCAAAAACAGAAAATTTTTAGACAAAAATCTGATACTTTTTTTCATATTTCTGCTCAAAACATAGATTGTGGGTACTCGTTAGAACCGCCTCGGTGAGGCGGTTCTAACGAGTACCCACAATCTGTGTTTTAAGCAGAAATAAGAAAAATAATGTATACCCCTGTAAACCCCAGTTTTACTATATGAAAGTGGGGTTCAAGGGGGTCAAAATTATATAGGCATGTTTTCGTGATGTTTAGTTGACAATACCAACCGTGAAAGATGAGGAGTTGCTGGGGCTGACACTACATATGTAGATCCATCTGCGGTGAGTGTACAAAACTAGAACAGTGAAGATATCTGCTCTATCTTTACCAGTTCGCTTACACGTGGTTTATTTTATGCCATGCATGTGCGGAGATATATCTTGCCAGCTAATATTTGCAGTGAATACGTACTTTCAAAGTCTTCAGCACCATTGAAGTATGAGCTTTTACTGAATATTCTGGCTATTTGGTTCCAGCGAATATAGTGGACCCACACACACAAAAAAAGATTTTTCTTCCACAGTCTAGTCAGACCGAATTATGTGCAAAATGATTAGAATCCGTCTAAAAGTCTCATTAAAATGATATTTCTTTTTAAGTAGTAATCTCCCTTTCGGGTTGAGTCTTTATCATTTTTTTTCAAACTTTTCAATTAAGAATTTTTATGAATTCTCGTACTCGTGGAAACATTCTTTCATTTGAGGGCAAAATAAGCTGCTTCTTTAACAATAATGGTAAGTTTCTGTTACAAATCTTGCTGCGCGCTTTTGCACGCTTTTCAATTCTTCCTGACATTGGGGTCCAAAACCTGACTGCCTCTCTCCAGGCTGGCGCACCAATCCTTTTTAGCTATTCCTTTAATGCCTTGATTAATTCCTGTTCTTGCTGAAACATGATTTCATTTGAGGTCGAAATCGGTATGGAAGCGAACGATCTCAATAATTGTATACCCGAAGGAGGCAAAAATTGAATAATAAAAACATTCTATTCTATTCTATTTGTTATCGGATGCACGACTACTATATAAACAGTCTTGGAAGTAACTTCCGCTCAAGCTGGGTTAGGATAATTCCCGTACAAGCATAAGCTATCATAAAAAGCTTGGTCTACGCTTCGCACACAATACATGTTAAAACTGATTTTAATAGTCTTGGGCTCTTTACATGAATCGGCTTAATTCGAAAATGCAAAGGGTTAACTGGAAAGGTCTAAATGGTATCTCGCCTACATGAGTACAACCCTGGCTCGCATTAAAAAATAATTACAGCTAATTTCACATGGCTTTTTAGGCTTACCTCATCAAAACAAAAATAAGTACTTATAATAATATCAATTTTTTGTCACACTGTCCCGGAAATGCTATAAATTGCGCATAGCAGCACCATTGCATCAACCCACTTTAAAAATGAAATCATCAAGATTAATGTATATCCCATAAACTTTGATAAAATGCTGCAATAGTAACTTTTTAGAATATCTACATTAGTGCAGTGTGCCGAAAAATGTGCACGCGAATGGAGAACACCTGTATATGTAGGTGTTCCAATACTTGAAATATTATTCTGTTCTGTTCAGTGCTATATCTAGTCCCGAGTTTTACTTGTAAACAACACGCATACGGTCAATGGTGCATTGTGGGTCAGCAACCGTGTTAATTCCCTTCCATGTCCGAACCAAACCGTATATTGTCCACGCCCGTAACTCCCCTATATATATACGGCTTGCCAGGGCGCAATGAATTAACAGCTTCTATATTTGGACAGCGGAAGATAAAATCAAAATAAAAGTGACCACGGTACACGTGTACCTTTGCGTACTTACTAAGCATCACTATACGTCACTTGCTTGAACATTGGAAGTCTGAAGGCCATTAACTGTGATCAGCACATCAGGCCTCAGCATACAGCGTAGACCCAGATCAGATACCGCTGTCTGATTAGGATATACACTGCAAGGTTTAGACACAACAACAGGTAGTTAAGTTGACTTGTTCCAATTTGATGACAAAACGAACTAAAAGATGTCCTTGAGAGCAATGAACACATCCACAAAACTTAAAACATCTGGGCCAAGTTGTTCAAAGCGTCGTTAGTTTAACGAGCTCGTTAGTGGTCAAAATGTTAACTGTTCTAATAAGGTACAATATCTAATTCACAGGTATTTTTGCTAAAACATGTGAGTAGCTTTTGCAAATGCAAAAGCTACTCACATTTTTTCAGCAAAAATATTAGCAAATATGCCATAGTTAATGATCAAAGGTTTAACGATACGTTAACTAACGACATCGTTAGTTTTGAACTACTGGGCCCTGAAGTGTCAAATTTTCTGGGACAGACTAGTTAGTTTCAAGTACGTAAAAGGAGTTCTTCGTACAGTTTCGAATATTCCTGAGCAAACGGTGTTGACTTAGATCAGACATCAAAATACGTGGTCCCATGGTCAGTATCTACACTGCTTGCCTCTCATTTAGCAACTTTTTGGACACATCAACAAATAATAAAATGGACTTGTTCCATTGTTAGGACAATTATAGATAGGAGTTTAGGTGTTCGAATATATAGGTTAGAAATATTTTGATGCTTGAGCTGATTCTGATCAGGGTCTACACTGTTTGCCACCAGTGCAGCACTTCTTCGATACATCAACAGGTACTTAACTGGACTTGGTCAAAATACGACAAGCATAGAAAGGAGTTAAGCTATTCAAATAATTAGGGTAAATGCCTTTTCATGCTTCAGCATACATCTCCCCGTACTGCACTATAGTGTAGTTTATATTTCTGGTCTTTGTGATCCATGAGCCCATTCTGGGATTTTTGAAAAATATATGAGGGTCACTAAATGCGTCTTAATTGGCCGAAACTAACCAGTCTGGTCCAGAAAACTCGACACTTCAGCTGTTTACGTTTGTGAGTGTTGGTTGCTCTAAAGCGTAATTCGTTTTGGACTCTTCTGACCTAGATCAGTCGCCACAGATTGCTGCGTCTAATCAAGGTCTTCACTGCCACTCATTCATCCGAGGTTTAGGCCGCGCTATGCGAAAACTTGTCTTCGGACATATGAGGACAGAGTAGGGCCAGATCAGACTCCGCTTCCGCGCAATCTGATCAGGCCTTCACTGTCCGCTAACAGAATCATTGGATACTACAGAATGTATGAATGGAGAGCAAAGGCCCGGATGCAATTTTGAGCATGTACGGGATGATCTGAATCTGCACTTTTTGCGCATGTTCGGAGGCACTTTTTAGCTTGACGCGGCCCATTAAAAAAGCAACAAACAACAACAACAACAACAACAACAACAAAACAACACATCAGTATGGAGTAAAATGGACTTGTACCAAATTTAGGACAAGTATAGAAAAAAGTTAAGATGACCGAATATCTAGGGTAAAATGCGATAGGTTCAATGACCATTCTGGTCTCGTGTTCATTCATGTAACCTTTTCACCCCTATGTTTCTCAAATGGACTATTCCATCTTTGAATTAGGACACAGCCACTTACACAAATAGGGGTGTCAGTCAAAATCAAAACAACAAACAAGCAAACAGTGTAGATTCTGATTCATTATGCTGGTTCATTATGAGCTGTCATGTAGGTCTACACTGTTTGCAAAGGAATCTGTTTTGGTCTGAAGGGCTTAAAGGGTTAAGGGGGCTAATTACACCTGCTAGTTTTCCCGCCATTCTGTACAATGGAGACATTTTCATGACCTCTTTTTATGGGGTGTCTTTACACCAGCTCCCTTTTTACGATATCAAATTGTTTCCTTTTAGTGTAGACCCCTTTTCTAAAGGGAAGCAAAACATTTTTTACATTTTACTTCGAAAGTGTATATTCCCGTTAAGGTATGCAATACAATAAATCCAGTATTACAGATTAGTTCACAGGTTATGACAGCAATCAATTACAGACCCTGTGTAAAATTTGTAAATTCTTTCTGAGAGAGAGAGAGAGAGAGAGAGAGAGAGAGAAAAAGAGAGAGAGAGAGAGTCCATTCTTTAAGAAGAAACCGTAAGAGTTTCTGCTGAAACACCATTATAGGCCGACTTCGTTCCATATTTCATATTTGGTAGCTACCATGTTTCGGTCATATGCATATCAACTGTTCTTGCACGCTGAAAACGAGTGGCAGCAGCTACTTCTGTTATAGACTGTCAAAACAATAAATATGGCGGATAAACTACAAAATTTTCATACAGCGCCTGTTGTCTGTTGACATAAAAGAGCCTGTACAAGTAAGCTATTTTTAGTCATAAAATATTCAACTTCCTAGTGAAATCTAGGTACTAATCACCTAATTGGAGGGTGTCGCCTTAGACGAATCACCAGCAAACAATTCAGATTCAGAATTAAAGAAGACTAGGTACACTTGGTAGACTTTTCGCCATTGTTTGCAAGGGAGACAACTTTCATAACTTCCTGTTTGCTTACTGATCCCTTTCTGAAAAGGGATCTACTCTGAAAGGAAAGAATTTGCACCCATTCTTTCCTTTCCGAGTAGTCCCCTTTCCAGGGGAGAGAAAACAGGGTTGCCTCCTCTAGAGGAATATCCGTGTCCCTTAACACTGATTCCCTCATTTCACTTTACAATTGCATGGGGGCGCAAATTTGACCGTCCATTTAGAAAGTCCAAATGTCAACCTGCGACCATCATTTGAGCAAAATTGGTAAACCTTGAGTCCACGATGCTATATACTAAGATTCAGCCTCAAGGCTTTCTTTGTTCTGAAGAAGATGATTTTTAATTCTTTTTTACCATATATGGGGGCTGTGCAGCCATCTTTCAATGTCGCGGAACCATTCGAACAAATTGTCAATACCCTTTCGACAGAAAGCCCCGTAAGAAATCTGGTGAAAATTGCTTAAGCGGTTTCCGAGAAGACGACATTTAAAAACAATATTGCGGCTGTGGTGGCGATCTTGGATTTCCTATCGGCATAAGGATAAGTAAAAAATTAGTTTTCAAGATGGGGGCTGTGACGGCTATCTAAAATTTCTGAACGGCAAGACATTCTGTTGCTACAATGTAAGTTTCAACTCAAATCCTCCAATGTTTCAGGAGCAGACGTCAAAAATCGATTTCGAGATGGCGGCTGTGGTGGCCATTTTGGATTTCCAATCAACACGATTTTAGCTATTTTATAACTACTAAGTTTCGACGTAATTCATAGAGTGGTTTGTGAGGAGATGTCGAAAATAGATTTTCAAAATGGCCATCCTGGATTTCGGATCGGTACATTTTTAGCTATTTTCGATTTATAGGTCATCCTGTTACTACAGTGTAAGTTTCAACTGAAATTGCCCAAAGGTTTGGGAGGAAAAGTCGAAAATTGGTTTTCAAGATGGCCTTTATGGCGGCCATTTTGGATTTCCTATCTGCACGATTTAGTTATTTTTCATCTACACGTCAACCTGTTGCTACATCGTAAGTTTCAACTTAATTCACATTGCGAGATGTCCAAAACAGATTTTCAAAGTGGCGGTTGTGGCAGCCATCTTAGATTTCCGATCGACATCGACACGATTTTAACTCAATTAAATCCAGAAGTCGTCCTGTCACCACAATGTAACTTTCGGCTCAAATCGACCAAAGGTTTGGGAAGAGATGTCCAAAATTGATTTTCAAGATGGTGCTGGCTGTAGCAGCCATCTTGGATTTTCGATTGCCTCAGTTTTAGCAATTTTGTGTCTACTAGGTACTCCGATGCTCCTCACCAAGTTTCAACTCAATTGGATCATAGTCTTTAGAGGAGATTTTCAAAAATGTGAATTCTCAACATTTTTCCCAAATAAATGAACAGGGCCCATGGGGAAGCAAATTTGATTTTGCCGTAAAAAAGGTCGACGTAGGACCATCATTTTAGCAATTTTGGTAGACCTCCCGTCCCCGATGGTTTGTGCAAAGATTAGGCCGCAAGGCTTACTCGGTTCTGGAAAAGATTTTTAAAGGTTTTTACCATATATGGACATGACGGCCATCTTAGTCGAGTGACCGCGACATTTTTAGCAACCTTTCATTCCCCTGCCCCAAGGAGGCTCCACAAGAAATTTGAGCAACATTGGCCCAGTGGCTTCAGAGGAGAAAATCGTTTGAAATTCTCAACATTTTTCCCATACAAATGTATGGGGCCGATACAAATGCATAGGGAAGCAAACTTGACCTTGCCGTAAGATGGCCAAACGTCAACGTAGGATCATCATTTTAGCAATTTTAGTAGACCTTCCTTCCCCGATGATTTGTGCAAAGATTCAGCCCAGTGGCATAGTCAGTTCTGGAGAAAAAGATTTTCAAAGGTTTTTACCATATATGGGCATAGCGGCCATCTTGATCAACGGACCGCGATCATTTTAGAACTATTTCACTCTCTTGCTTCAAGAAGACTCCCCAAGAAATTTGAGCAACATTAGTCCAGTGGCTTCAGAGAAGAAGTTCTTTGAAATTCTCAACATTTTTTACATACAAGTGTATGGGGTCCATACAAATGCATAGGGAAGCAAACTTGACCTTGCCATAAAGGTCAAACGTCATCGAAGGATCATCATTTTAGCAACTTTGGTAGACCTCCAGTTCCCCGATGATTTGTACAAAGATTCAGCCCCAAGGCATCCTGGGTTCTGGAAAAGAGGATTTAAAGTTTTTACCATATATAGGCATAGCGGCCATCTTGGTCAACGGACCGCAATTATTTTAGCAATCTTTCGTTCCCCAGACCTAAGGAGGCTCTATATGAAATTTGAGCAAAATTGGCTCAGCGGCTTTAGAGGAGAAGTCGTTTGAAAAATGTTTACGGACGGACGAACAACCGGACGGACGGACAGTCGGACGACGGACGAAAAGTGATCCTTATAGCTTATCCTGAGCATAGATCAGGTGCGCTAAACCTTTGTCGTAAAACTTTAAAGTAAGTGTGACCAATTTTTGACCCTAAGACCCTCTCCAGAGTCTGACCCTGGGGTATTATGTTATGGAATATAAGGTTAAGGTATGATATGGTAATGTTTGAAATATGAAAGGGTACTATCCAGTGGTCGCTGAGATATAAATGTTCAATAAACTTTGTCGTAGCATTTTATTTAGGGTCAAACTCCGGAGTATGGTGTTACAGTATGTAAGATTGTGCTATGATATAATTATGTTCCAAATTTGGAAGGGTTCTGTCCAGTGGTTGCTGAGATATGATAGAAAATTTTGTTGTAAAACTTTGAAGTGAGTCTGACCTAATTTTTGACCCTAAGCCAAACTCGAGGATCTGACTCTAGGGTATAATGTTACAGAATAGAAGGTTATGCTCTGCTATGATTATATTCCAAATGTGAATGGGTTCTAGGCAGTGGTTGCTGAGATATGAATGTTTCAAAAATTTTGGCGTAAAACTTCAGTGAGATTGACCTGATTTTTGACCCCTAGGCCACACCCCAGGGCCTCACCCTGGGGTATTATGTTACGGAATAGAAAGATGTGCTATTATATGATTATATTCCAAATATCAAAGGATTCTAGGCAGTGGTTGATGAGCTATGAATGTTTAAAAAACTTTGTCGTAAAACTTTAAAGTGAGTTTAACAGAAGGATATGGTACGTATTATATGATTATATTCCAAATGTCAAATAATTCTTTCCAGTGGTTGTTGAGATATGAAGGTTTAAAAAACTTTGTCGTAATACTTTAAAGTGTGACGCGGACGCGGCAACCAATGCTGACGTAAGGGTGACAATAGCTCCCTATACTGCCGTACAGGCGAGCTAAAAACTGTGCTTTGTCCAGCTGTGTTAGATTAGTATGTAGCGATGTTAAGTGGTCTCCTACATAAATCCTGCCATCCATGCCATTGGGGTCCAAATTGGCCACGCCCCGGGGGTAATTGTCTCCAATAGACCTAAAATGAGGAAAACTCTACTTCTCTAAAACCACGTCTTGCCTTGTGTTGTTTTGTTCTTGTGTTTTTCGATCCCTTTAGCATTGCGATTGCCTCACTTGGGAAGGAGAGAGCTGGTCTTGGTGCTTTTTGTGTGTTTGTTCGGTTAACGCTTGTTTGGTTTTTTCTGTTTCCTCTTCATCTTCGTGTCTGAGATGGGCTACGGCTTGTGATTGTGGCACTCCCTGGACTTTTCTCTTACCTTTTTCGCAGATCAAAAATAGCTAAAATTATTCCGCTCGGAAATCCAAGATTCTTTTCCTGAACCGAAAAACCATTTTACTGGAAACTTGATACGAGGGTCGTGCAAAAAGTTCTGTTACTAATAGGCCTCCTTAGTTTTATCCCAGGTATATTTTAAAATGATTCACTGCACTTGAATGGTGTGTTGAATAGCTAACGATACCCGTTGATTTCGTGCAAATTGCTTTCCAACTGACCGAGTTATTTCAAACTGAAATAGATGCAGTCATATACACTGACTTATTTACTTGTTACATTGGAACATGGACCAGAAGACTGAAATTCGTAGCTATATTAAATGCCGCATTAGGCTTAATATAGATTCAAAGCAGATATTTAATGAATTGTGTGGTATAAATGAATCTCAGACCATTTCAATGCGCACAGTTTTAGGTGGGTTAAAGCTTTTAAAGCTGGGAAATTTCTGTTAAGATGATATCTGTCCTGGAAGGCCTAAAACCTCTGTTACCAAGGCTAACATTGCTGCTGTAAAGATTGTGGTCGAACAGGATGCGTGATTGTCTGTCAAAGATATAGCTAGTTGTACTGGCATATCAGAAGGCAGTGTGCAAACAATTCTGAAAAAGCGTTTGGACCTGACAAAGGTTTGCGCTAGGTGGGTACCTCATTTGCTCACTGAGGAGCAAAAGACACAAAGCCTTAAATGTGCCCAGGAACTTTTGAAAACATACAAAGGCTGTAATAGTCGGGTTATTTCTAACTTGCTAACAGGTGTTGAAACCTGGATGCACATATTTGAGCCACAAAAAAGGGCTGATAATAAGCAATGGAAGCGAAAAGATCAAAAACGCCCATGTATTGCCAAGAGAACCATAAGTTCGAAAAAGATATTGTACGCATTTTTTTTTAATTCAAGTAGGCCAGTCGTTCAAGTGTCTTGTCTATTTGGTCATACAGTCACTAGCCGATTCTACAAGAATTCTGTACTGAAGAAAGTGAAAGAGTTTTACAATAAGAACTGACCAAGCAAAGGATGGTCAGGAGTCCACCTTTTACATGACATGTCTGGATGTGGCAAGGAGCTCAATGCTCACTTTTAGAGTGCTGCCTCACTGAAATATCACGCTCCAGACACTTTGACATGATATTCCACCCAGTCATTTTATACCGACACTGAGCTGACCAGTTCTAGCTCTACTTTTTTAATGCTGAGCGCCAAGCAAAAGAGCAGCTAGTTACATTCTGAAAGTCTTTAGTATGACCTGGCCGGGGATCGAACCCGCAACCTTCTGGTCACAAAGCGGACGCTCTACCACTGAGCCACTGTGACGGTGCTATCTTCTCTACCGTATCCGATAATTTTGTAAGCAGACAGCAACAGATACACACACTAATAATCGACACATTTTCACTTGGTGCGTCTAAATAACTTTAAGGGGATTGGATAGACTTGGTAGATTTTCTGCCAATCAGAACAAAGAAGATCACTATGGCGAGTTCAATAACGCGAGTGGTTGCAGGCGCTCGTTCGGTTGGTACCCTGCTTGGTACATAAATCGGTACCTACGTACACGTTGTTGAACTTGCCTCTAAAATGACTTTCTGCTTGTTCTCTTGCACACAAATCCCATTCTGAAAACGTTGTTCAAAAAAGGAAAAAAAAAAAATGCTCCATTTGGGAGTAGTACGGACTCTAGTATTCAATTTTCGCTAACCCTAGCATCGAAAGGATATACGATTTATTTCGATATAGGAAGAAAGCCTGGACATGTCTGTACAGTATATAAAATAACTGTATAGCAAATATGCATTCATTGCATTTCGCGAAAACTTGCACGTTTTTATGGAGTCCCAGTTGATACTTAACAAATTATAAATATACAAAACCTTGTGTATTCAGGTTGAAATCATAGAAAAAGAAAGAAAAAAAAAAATGCACAAGAAAGAAAGCAGAATGTTTATTTTCTCATGCATATATGCAAGCATGACGTCATTTGTGACACCCTAGTTGCTTTTCGCATTTGAGGGAGAGTACCCCGTTTTCCTGTCTGACATCAATTTTTAAATTTCGCATGTAAACTGCGTTTCAAATAAACCTTGTACCGTTTTCTATAGCATTTATTATGAGTACCAGTAATATACAGTTAAGGTATACAGAAATGGACTAACACCAAAAAATGTTCGAATTTTCGTCCAATATGGCCGCTACAATAAACCTGTAAGAAAACGTTTGATTGCAAATTTTATGACACATTTTGAAAGACACATTTTAAATTTTACCAGATATCTTTTTGGCGTTTGTGCTTATGGGTTTTCACTAAAAAGTATTCGTATAGAACACTGTATTGTACTTACGTACGTCTTAAACATGCAAGTTAATTGGAATTTCCAAACCTTTGTTAACGAACTATACTGGGTAAGAATGTATGCAGACCAAACATAATAATTGACGTAATTTCCGCAAACTAAACTGTTCATCAAAATTCCATAAAATACACGCCGTTTTATAAAACGCGACAAAAAATTTTAACAATCAGTGATAATTTATATTCAGACATCAACTGTACTGATTTATTTTATTGTCTGCGGTGAAATCAATGTATAGCTGGTGAAAATAAAAGTGGTATCAAATACTAGTGAAATGATATCGTATCATTTCACTATAGTGACTGATACGATTTATATTTTCACTCCTCGCTTTAGGCGACTTCGGTTTTCTTCATTGTTTCAGATGTGGATCTTACCTCCACTTCAGATTTTTGAACACCTCTAACTTCTTTGTTTCTTAACTAAAGTATCAAGTGTTGGTATGCATTTTCTTAGTTAGAATGTAAGGAACATTTTGGTATCAATATTATTTTGATTTGCCGAAACTTTTTGATTTTGTCTCTCCAGCGTTTTGCATGTTAAGCACTGAACGTCGACGCCATGACGTTCATGTTTTGTTTGGTGACGTTAGATATGACGTCAGAAACGTGCAGTGGCGTGTAAAAAATAAAATAAAAAGAAAATTTACTCTTTTTCAGTGAATACCATAAAATTTTTATCTCGTGTAATGAAAACATTCAAATTTTCACTCGTGCTTCGAACTCGTGAGAATACTGATGTTTTCATTACACTCGATGACAATATTTATGGTATTCACAGCAAAAGGGTAAATATCCTCTATTTATTTTATTGTCAGCGGTGAAATCAGTGTATATCTAATGAAAATAAAAGTGGTATCAATCACTAGTGAATTGATATCGTATCATTTCACTATAGTGAATGATACGATTTATATTTTCACTCTTCGCTTTGGACGACTTCGGTTTTCTTCACTGTTTCAGAAGTGGATGTTACCTCCACTTCAGATTTTTTAACACCTCTAACTTCTTTGTTTCTGAGCTAAACTATCAAGTGTTGGTATGCATTTTCTTAGTTAGAATGTAAGGAACATTATGGTATCAAAATTTTTTTGATTCGCCGAAACTTTTTGTTTTTTGTCTCTCCAGCGGTTCACATGTTAAGCACTGAGCGTCGACGCCATGACGTTCATGTTTTGTTTGGTGACGTTACTTATGACGTCAGAAACGCGCATTGACGTGTGAACAATAAAATAAAAAGAAAATTTACTCTTTTTCAGTGAATACCATAAAAATTTTCATCTCGTGTAATGAAAACATTCAATTTTTCACTCGTGCTTCGCACTCGTGAAAATACTGATGTTTTCATTTCACTCGATGACAATATTTATGGTATTCACAGCAAAAGAATAAATATCCTCTATTTATTTATCGCGAGTGGAGTGAATATTGGGTTTAAATTACCTTTCACTATATACATGTGTACTTTTCGCTTAATAGAGCTTACAGTTGCTTGGCTAAACTCTAAACCAATATCATGCAAAATGCATGCGTTTCTCCAAAATTCAATTAATTTCGCATTGCTTTGTTTGTTTGATTTGGGCTTAACGTCGCTTTCAACAATCTTTCAGTCATATCGCGACGGTGTCTGGATGTGGCAGGGAGCTCAATGCTCACTTTTAGAGTGCTGCCTCACTGAAATATCACGCCCCAGACACTTTGACATGATATTCCACCCAGTCACATTATACTGACACTGAGCTGACCAGTTCCGATTCCTAGCTCTACTTTCTTAATGCTGAGCGCCAAGCGAAAGAGCAGCTAGTACCATTTTTAAAGTCTTTGGTATGACCCGGCCGGGGATCGAACCCGCAACCTCCCGGTCACAAAGCGGACGCTCTACCACTGAGCCACTGTGCCGGTCTTCGCATTGCTATACAGCGGTTTTGTATGAACCAACATCCAAGCTTTATACTCGTATATACAAAAAAAACTCAGCCGTATATCAGCCGCATATCTTTCCGATTGTTGGTTACGTATTTTTGCACGATACAGGAATTGTGAAATTGAGAAACCCGACTACAGCTAAGACTTTCTTTTTAGAATAGACCCCTTTTCAGAAGTGAAATAAATCAATTTTAAAATAGTTACTTTCCCTAAAAAAGTATCAATTCATCTTAAATATTAACCCAAATTGTGTTGGCGAGCTGATTCATATGAGTACCAGTAATATACAGTTGAGATATTACAAGCGTGAGTGCCTTTTCTGTGGATTTACATTTTTGTGAATCACTCACAAACTAAATAAAGTCCGGAAAACTTCATCTTATGTTTGCGAGTTATTTGCCGGCGTTTACACATCAACAAAATCCACGAAAATATTTTTTTTTCATTTCTTATAATTCCAACATGGTCAAGTTTACATTGAAAACGTAAGCTAAATAGCTTACTTTTGAAATGAAGACAAAGAAAACAATTCCAATATTCCTGCTCAGTGGATCTATTATTACAAAAACACGCTTCTACAAATATATTGAAAATTTTACAACCCAAAAAGGAAAATCTTCAGATAAAAAATTCTGATATTTTTCATATTTCTGCTCAAAACATAGATTGTGCGTACTTGTTAGACGAGTACCCACAATCTATGTTTTTTTAGCAAAATAAAAAAAATAATTTGCAATTTTGAGTTGGCTCTCGACGAATCAAACTGTGTGGAATAAGTGCATGTCTGTTGAGTTGAAATTATGAGAAAATTACCCGGATAACCCGTTTATCTAGAGCTATATAATTTTTAAAAATATCATTTCAAACTTCAGAGTCAGATTCTTAAGTCTACCATTGTCAGCTATTTCAACCAAAGGTAATATGTGATTGTCATCAGCACAACAAAGATGTAAGCAAAAATATGACTGGTGGAACTCATGAGATACTGATTGTCGATTCGTCGTGTATTCACAGCGTAGTAGGTTCGATCCCACTGAGTCATTATAGCCTTCCTTGCACCGGCCCATGATCCCGGACCTGCAAGTCGGTATTGATACGGTGTACAGGGGCCAAAGAACACCTTCAAAGCTAAAGCTGGATCTGACATGAACAGTCTTCCTGCAAGAATCAGAACAAACAACATTTTAAAAATGTTTATTCCCCTTGTTCTTATTTTTATTTTTGTTTCCGAACGAAATGGTTCAGATATTTCTTTTTATACCAGGACCCAGTTGTTCAAAACCAACGATGTCGTTAGTTAACGTATCGTTAAAACTTTGATCATTAAAGATGGCATATATGCGAATATTTTTGCTGGAAAATGCGAGTAGCTTTAAAAATTTGTATTTGCAAAAGCTACTCATATTTTTTTTTTCAGCCAAAATACCTGTGAATTAGATATTGTACTTACTAGAACAGTTAACATTTTGATCACTAACGAGCTCGTTAACCTAACGATGCTTTGAACAATTGGGCCCTGATGTTTTTAAAAGTTTGATGATGGCAGCATCAACCCATTTTAAAATGCTTAGCATCCTAAATATAAAAATAAATATAAAAAAGACTTGTGCAATCAGTGTAGACCCAGATAAAATGACACAGAATGAGTCATCTGATTAGTGTCAGCGTCTATATTTACATCTTTGACAACTGGGCAAGTCTATACCCAGCTAGCATTCTACATAAATCTACATCGGGCCGTCATCGGCCCGTCAGCTACCCTGACGGGCCGATGACGGCCCGATATAGATTTACGTAGAATGCTGACTGGGTAATTCAACTTTACACATCTGAGTAGGGAACATAGTCCACATGTAAAGCATAGTGAACAGTTTCATTAAACTATTTCTGACTTACCGAAACTTGGTTTATATCCTATGACTTAACCCATCTGAGTCGGGAATATGGCCCACTTGTAAAGCACAGTGAAGGGATTCATTAAACATTTTCTGACTTACGGAAACTTGGTTTACATTGTATAAGTCGACCTCGTTCGCCTGAGATCCGCATAGTTAAAAACTCTTTGAGCCATTACTTACTTGCCTAAACCTGGTTTATAAGATAAGTTACAACATGGATATTCTGAGGCAAACTGCATGCATTGCTGTTACATAAAAAGTAAATAAGAGAACTCAGAAACTGATATAAGCAGATCCACATCAAGCCCCCAACACAAAAAGAAAAGACAGATAAATACAATAAAGCAGCCACAAAATGAACAAAATTAAAATCCAATTATGGTTAATTATCGTATGCCATACATTTTCCTCGATTATTGTTGGAAAATAGGGGTTTGTCATCATTCGGGCCATATAGATTAACAAGTGTTATCCCTTTCTCTTGAATAGTAGATTTTTGTGTGTGTGTTGAGGTTTTACAGCCCAGTCAACCCAATGGGGTTATGTCGAGCGCGGTCAGTTTACCTAGCCACACGTTTACTGGGCAGGCTTCGTTCTCTAAGCGGTTAACCAGTATTGTGCACATTCTTTTGTCAGAAACTGACAACTGCCCTTCTTGAATCAGCGGAAGGGAGAGAATGACCGTAGAAAATATTTCATGATCAGTCTTCACGAAAGAATGTTGCCGACCTCGGTTGGGGTTGAACCCGCGACCTCCTGGTCTCCAGTCGGACGGCGCATCCAACTGAGCCACCGAGGCCGACACTCTTGAATAGTAATATCCAAAATGATGTAATTACCGTTTTGATTCCTAGTCAACTTAATTCGTCTGAATAAGGAGAAAATCTACTAGCAAAGCACAGTGAAAAAAATCATCAAATCATTCCTGACTTATAGAAACTTGGTTTACATCCTATAAGTCGACTAAACTCATCTGATTGTGGAATATTATCCACTTGTACAGCATAGTGAAGCGATTCGTTACACCATTTCCGACTTATCGAGACTTGGTGTACAGCCTATAAGTCGATTTAATTCGCCTGAGTAAATAATATAGTCCACATGTAAAAACATAGTGAAGAGAATCATTGAACCATTCCTGGCTTACAGAAACTTGGTTTACAGACTATCAGTCGACATAAACATATGAGTAGGGATTAAAGTCCAATTTTAAAAATAGGTAAGAGACTCGTTAAACCGTTCCGGATTTATGGAAACATAGTTTATATCCTATTAGGCGACTTAACCCTTGTCCTGCTGAAAAAATTAAGATGCCACACCCATTTCTAATTTTCAGCCAATCAGATTACTTTATCCAGATGGTTAATATAATATACTTAATTAGAAACAGTGCAGATCCAGATCAGTTGGCTTCTTCAGAAGTCAACCGATCTGGATCTGCACTGTTTGCAAAGGCAGGACACATCCGGATTCGGCAGGATTAGGTTTAACTCATTCAAGTAGGGAACAGAACCTATTAGTAAAACATAGCAAAAAGATTCACTAAACCATTTCTGACTTAGCGAAATTAGGTTTACATCCTATAAAAAGTAAATAAGTGAACTAAGGTACTGTTTGTTTGTGTTGAGGTTTTACGGCCCAGTCAACCCAATGGGGTCATGTCGAGCGCGGTCAGTTTACCTAACCACACGTTACTGGGCAGGCTTAGTTCTCTAAGCGGTTAACCAGTATTGTGCACATTCTTTCGCCAGAAACTGACAGAGAGAATGACCGTAGAAAATATTTCATGATCAATCTCCACGAAAGAATGTTGCCGACCTCGGCAGGGGTTGAACCCGCGACCTCCTGATCTCCAGTCGGACGGCGCATCCAACTGAGCCACCCAGGCCGGCGAACTAAGGTACTGATACAATCAGATCCACATCGAGTTCTTAACCCTTGTCCTGCTGAACCCGGATATGTCCTGCCTTTGCAAACAGTGTAGATCCAGATCAACTGGCTTCTTCAGAAGCCAACTGATCTGGATCTGCACTATTTGTCATGAAGGATGTGAATTTATATCAACAAGTTGGATCAAGTAATCTGATTGGCTGAAAATTAGAAATGGGCGTGGCATCTTAAATTATTCAGCGGGACAAGGGTTAACATCAAAGGGGAGGACAGAAAAATACAATTAAAAAGCCACAAAAGAACAGATTGCAAACAGAATTGGCAACCCTTTCCCTAAAAGGTGGCAACTCTGTTACCCAAACTTAACTGAATATATCTAAAACTTACATAAGTGTTAAAAGAAAAACATTTGTAAGTGAAATACTACAGACCTTTTAACAAGAAAAGTACCACAATGAAAGTATCACCTTGGAATGGTCAGTAATATGTTACTGAGCGAGGAATATAGTCCACTTGTAAACTATAGCAAAGAGACTCATTAAATGATTCCTGCCTTTCCAAAACTGGGTTTATATCATATGAGTCGACTTAATTCGTCTGAGTAAAGAATATAGTTCACTTATACAGCGTAGAGAAGAGATTCATTGAACTATTCTTGACTACCGAAACTGGATTTATATCCTTTAAGTTGATTTAACTCGTCTGATTAAGGGATATAGTCCACTTGCAAAGCATAGGGAAGAGATTAAGTAAATCATTCCTGAAATTGAAACTTGGGGTACATCCTATTTGTCGACTCAACTCGTCGGAGTAAGGACTATAGTCCACTTGTAAAGCATAGGGAAGATTCATTAAACAGTTTCTGACTTGTCGAAATTTGGTATACCTCCTATAAACCGATTTAATTCATTCGAATATAATCCATTTGTAAAGCATACGGAAGATCATTAAACCATATCTAACTCAAACGAAACTTGGTTTAAAGCCTAAATATAAGTCTACCTAGTACATAATAAGTCGAACTAGTAAGGAATAGAGTCCAGTTATAAATCATTCCTGACTTACCGAAACTTGGTTTACAGCCTACAAGCTGAGCTAGCTCGTCTGAGTAAGGTATGTAGTCGACTTGTAGAGCATAGTGAAGAGACTCATTAAACCATTCCCGTTGTTTTTCCTTTCGTCTTCTTATGTCTGCCCACATCTCTTCCCGTGATGGCAGTACTATGTCTCCCTTGAAGTATACATGTGTACATGATAGATTATATGTAGAAAATAGCTACACCGGAGAACAGCCGAAGTGATGCGCAATTCAAATAAATGGTCATTATGCCATATGCGGCCAACAAAGGCCCAGATCAACGCGC
Source organism: Anodontia alba (assembly GCA_964016985.1). Taxonomy (NCBI): domain Eukaryota; kingdom Metazoa; phylum Mollusca; class Bivalvia; order Lucinida; family Lucinidae; genus Anodontia; species Anodontia alba. Next base: position 68,748,352 of record OZ024824.1, on the reverse strand, counting down.
ATTCGCGCAGTCTGACAGCGTCTTTGTTGCCCGCTTACAGAATCGCTTGATACTGTACTGTTATGTATAGATTTGTTTTATTTTATGACGAACAGAGCAGGACCTGATCAAGCAGCGCGGTTGAGGGTGTAGGAGATCAATATGACGACAGTAAGCGTATTAAACTTTATAGCCATCAGTGCAAATTTAACAGACTGAAACGCCAAGGATAGAAAAAAAATTAACCTCAAATCCCTTTTTCTTCTAGTTAATTTGTTTCTGTTGAGGTTTTACGGCCCAGTCAACCCATTGGGGTCATGTCGAGCGCGGTTTTTCGGGTAAAAATTAGGCAAATGTTTCAGCTGAATTTGTTTACCGAGCATGCTTTAGTAAGAGGCGTGAAAATGGATTCAAATGGAGAATTTAAATCATTCTTTTTCAGCTGCTTGACCTGAGAATGACCTCAAGGCCACTGAGAACATTCAGGTACATAGTGCGAATTATCATCTCAAGAATTCTGAAACCTCTTCCAAAAGAGTTGTGAAAAATCAATTATCAGTTAAAGACAATGACGTACATTATCCACATCAGAAACACATTTACTAGAAAAAACCAAAAACATTCCTTTTACATGTTTGATATTGTCATGGCTCAAATCGGCGTGCGCATCCTCGCGGTCTGATCAGAGTCTTCGTTTGTTCGCTTGAAGAAACGTTGCATATTTGGCTATCCGAACTGCGCCTAATGAAGATTCTGATCAGACTGCGCGAATGCGCAGTCTGATCTGAATCTTCGTCGGGCGCACATGTCCAAAGGTACGTTTTATGACATTGCAGTTCAAATGTAAAATGTATAGTTCTTAGTCATAGAAATAGAAGACATTTCTTAAACCAAAAATATTGACATTTTTTCTTATTGCTCCACTAAAATTCTGTTATGGGTACTCATTAGAAGCACATCACGGAGACGCTTCAAATGAGTACTCACAATATATGCTTATGTGGACAAATAAGACAAATATTCATTTTGGTATCCCCTTACCTAGAGCTACCTAGACACATCGCAATTGCAGAGCGTATAAGCAGTATTAAGCTGAAAATAGCCAAAAACCATATCACCTACTATTAGTGTTGTGCCGATTAATCGAAATAATCGAAAACTAATCGGATGAGCTTACTATAGGCAGCTATTGATTGATTTTTTTTCACAATCGATTATTTGAAATTCTGTTTTCAGAAATGTTGACCAAAGGTCACATAATGAAACAGTCATACAAATTAAAGGTTGCTGACTGAGCAAATTTTGATATGACAAAATGACAAAAATCACAGAAGCCCCACTTTTATTTCTACCTGAGTTTTCCAGATCAGATCAGATTTTTAACGCTACCAGGCAACTGAGTCACATAGAGGAAGCGCCGGAAAATCCGGATTAGTTTTTCTGGACTCCTGGTTTGGCTTTCCAGACTGTTGTTTCGATATTTATAATGTTCGTAAAATTAAATAGAATAAGTGTTCTGATAAACTTAGATTCACGAAAATAAATTAAGCTCTCAGTGAGGTTTTTAAGAATCTGCACACTCAATGTGAAAGAAATATACTTTCTTATCATAAAAACACATAAAAATACACTTATTCCTGAAAATTTTTAAAGTAACTAGAGTATAATCAGTAATTAATTTATAAAAATATTACCTCCCTTGACCTAACTTGGCTACGTAGCCTAGTTACAAAGTACATATTTAGGCGATATTTTCTCCTATAATTCTTTATTGCACAGTCCTTAGAAGCATTTTATAACAAACTAAAGGTAGTTTAATTTCGTTCGGAAATTGTATTTTTAGACAACAAAAAATAAGGTTATATCGATATTAGCTCCGTCAGCCACCTTTAAGAGTATCATGAAAGACTTATTGACTAGGAACACGGCTACAAATATGTTTGTCGTGAAACAGCCTATATCTTAAATTAACTTAGTTATGCTATTATATGTCTTTGCAGTCTGAATTATACTGAAACATAAAGCATATTTGCTATAATCATCTTTAATTTGACACAAATTATGGGATATCCGATTGTACAATCGATAATTAATCGGTTTTACTTTTCCGATAATCGGTTGTGATTTTCTCTCCGATTCCCAACACCATTTACCAAGGCGAAAACCCCATATCACCCACGTGACCGATTAGAATCTCTAGGGAGAAAAAAGTATTAGCTTTCATAAAAAGCTTGGTCTACGCATAACACACAATAAATGTTAAAGCTGATTTTAATACGGAACAGTCTTGGATTCTTTACACACAAATCCTGGCTAAATCTGCTAAAAGGTGAATTCAAAAGGTGTAAATGAGATATCTTCAAGAATGACTCTCACATTTAAAAATCATTGCAGCCGATTTCATTTCGCTTTTTAGGCTTACCTCATCCAAACTGAAATATAAAGTTAAGAACATAAAATTTGTTACGTTGTCCCGGGAATGTTATAAATTGCTCTTAGCAGTACCAATGTATATATCCACCTTAGAAGTGAACTTGTCAAAACTGATGTATATCCCATAACCATTGATAAAGTGTTGTATTGGTAACCTTTCAGTATAAAAAAACATAAGTATTGTGTGCCGAAACAGTGCATGCAAATGGATAACACCTGTATATGTAGGTTTTCCAACAAATAGGATTCTATTCTAGTCTATTCAGTGCTCCAGCTAGTCCCTGATTTTCGCTGTAGACAACAAGCATAAGGTCAATGATGCATTGTGGATCGACAATGGATTTACTTGCGTGTCTCTTCTCATCTGTATGTAGTTTCGGGCGTAGACTACATAGAGATGAGGAGAGACACGCAAAAACCGTGTATAACAACAATAGGATTAAACTCTGAATGGCAAACAGAGGACCATCTTATCTTGATCTACACTATTTGCTCTCGTCTATCTGACCAAATACTTAGAATAAATTTTATACGATACCTTAAAAACTCCGGCAGCACAGCGACACTGCATTTCCATCACAGGAACAATGGGACCTCTTTGTCTAAAAGCTCCAATAAATCCTATGGTATTCTTCTCCAGATCCGGCGGGAAAATAGCCTTATAAAGATCTCTTTTGTCCTCGCTGACCACCTGTTCATCGAGGAACAGAAAATCTACTCGGTATCCTGTGGCAAGAATCACAACATCAATGTGATCTACTGATAAACCGTCAACGAATTCTACACCAGTTTTCGTAAATGTTTTAATATCGGCATGCATCTCTACTCTGCCACTTACAATTCTACTAGGCAAGTCATCATTAACAAAACCATTGGTTTTCACTGGCGGATGCGTAGGTCGTAGTGAAAACTTGTTGTGATCAAATTTTCTGTTCAAATCCTTGTAAATGTATCTGTTGGCAAATTTTGGGAATCTAGTAATGACGAAGTTTTTTATTCGGGTAAGCCCCTCCATGCAAATGGGACCACCTTTCTTACCAAGACGACTCATAATCCAGGTACCCTGCTTGGAACTCATGTAAACCTATAAGTAAAAAAGGAAAAGCATTCGTAGAAACCTTCATTCTGTTAACCCTTGTCCTGCTGAACCCGGGTATGCCCTGTCTTTGCAAACAGTGTAGATCCAGATCAGTTGGCTTCTGAAGAAGCCAACAGATCTGGATCTGCACTTTTTGTCATTTAGTATGTGGACTTGCAGCACCAACATTGAGCAAAAAATCTGATTTGCTGAAAATAAGAAGTGGGCGTGACATCTTAATTTATTCACCACGAGAAGGGTTAATATACCCGTATATAAGAGCTACAACGTGAGAAAACGTACCTTCTGACATGTGCGCCCAACGAAGACTCAAATCGACCTGCGCATCTGAGCTGTCTGCTTAGAGTCTTCGTTGTCCGCATGGAGAAACTTTGTATCCTTGGCTACCAAAAAATGCACACAGTGAAGATTCTGATCAGACTGCGCGAATGCGAGGTCTGATCTGAATCTTCGCTGGGCGCACATGTCCGAAGGCTCGTATATGTAAAATGTATAGTTTTTAGTCATAGCGACAGAAAAGCGATTTATTTCACCAAAACTCAATATATTTTTTTCTTATTTCTCCATAAAAACATCTGATGTGAGTACTCATAAGTGGCAACGTGCGGAGGCGCTTCTAATGAGCACCCACAACATATGCTTTTGTTGACAAATAAAAAAAAGTATTCATCTTAATACATGCTTACCTTGAGCTAAGTAAGCCATAGAATTTTCACCATACAATATGGGCAATTAAGATATTTTGGTAGTTAAGCACATTAAGACCGAACAATGTTTTTTTTTTTGTGTTGAGGTTTTTTAGCCCAGTCAGCCCATTGAGGTCATGTTGAAAGCGGTCAGTTTACCACACTTATTCCTGGACAGGCTTAGTCCTCTAAGTGGTTAACCTGTACTTGTGCAAATTCTTTTGCCAGAAACTGACAACTGTCTTCTTGAATCAGCGGAAGGGAGAGAGTGAGTAGAAAACATTTCATGATCAATCTCCACGAAAGACGTTGCCGGACCCGGCAGGAATCAAACCCGTGACTTCCTGACCTCCGGTCGGACGCGCATCCGACTGAGTCATCGAATTGTGTTGCTAGAAGTAACTAGATTTTTTCAACTAACTTCTGAGAGAACATTTTTGCACGCTTCTAACTTCGATAAAAATAAAAGCATTTTTAATGTTTTGGCGCCGTAGGGTATTAAAGCTGGTACAACTACTATAACTACTACAAATACAACACAGACTATACGTGTTGTGAAAATCAGCTACCAAATTTGTAAAGAATACAAAATAGAAGCTTCCAGTCCGAAAAATGTAAATTTTTCGCCTTCAAAAAAACACTTTTCCATCCCTATATTTGAAGTTCAGCCCAATCTATATCAAATAAGCGCAGCCCCAATGCCTAGGCTCTAAATTACCAACTGAAAAATAACAGGAAATGTTACGGATCATTACAAAAACACGCCTATTCAAATATATAGAAAATTTCACCTCCAATAACTGAAAAATATTCAGATAAAAAACTCTGATATTTTTCATATTTCTGCTCAAAACATAGATTGTGGGTACTTGTTAGAACCGCCTCGGCGAGGCGGTTCTAACGAGTACCCACAATCTATGTTTTGAGCAGAAATAAGAAAAATAATGTATGCCCCTGTAAACCCCAGTTTTACTATATAAAAGTGGGGGTTAAGGGGGTCAAAATTATATAGGCATGTTTTCGTGATGGCAGAGGGAAAATGAGAGAGAGAAAAAAAGATCATTTCGAACCAAAAGCATCTCCGTGCACATCTTTTTTGGTATGCGCAGTCATCTTTATTTTGACCAATCAGAAATATGCTAATTATAGTAAGTCAAGTATGTCTGTCTTCCTTTTTGTGTTTGATATTCATTACGAAAACACGCCTACATAATTTTGACCCCCTTCAACCCCACTTTTATATAGTAAAAGTGGGGTTTACAGGGGTATACATTATTTTTCTTATTTCTGCTCAAAAACATAGATTGTGGGTACTCATTAGAACCGCCTCGGCGAGGCGGTTCTAACGAGTACACATAGATTGTGGGTACTCATTAGAACCGCCTCGGCGAGGCGGTTCTAACGAGTACCCACAATCTATGTTTTGAGCAGAAATATGAAAAATATCAGATTTTTTTATCTGAAAATTTTCCTTTTTTTCGGTTGTAAAATTTTCAATATATTTGAATAGGTGTGTTTTCGTAATGTTATTTTGACCAATCAGAAATATGCTAATTATAGTAAGTCAAGTATGTCTGTCTTCCTTTTTGTGTTAGATATTATCGATAAGCCGAGAAGGTGACATTCAAGGGCAAAATATCCAACTCTGTCACAATATGCGATGCAATTTCTAAAACTTCCGGCCATTTGACTGGCATGAAACTTTCTATCAAAAGGTGACAGTCAATCAGAAATTATGCAAGAACATTTTATTTAATACTTCAAGAAGCAGATTTCCTCACAGAACATATGTTTTTTTTCCCAAGGGAACCTATGTTTTGGAGATTTGCTAGTATCGCCTCACGAGGCGTATTCCAACAAATATTCAACACATAATTTTCTATGAGGAAATCAGAATAAAACAAGGCCTTTCTAACCTAAACCTCTGCTGAATAATGATTCTTTACAACAGCAAATTCATTTTAATGGCATCATATTTGGGAACAAATGCTGCCGTTATAACAAGGGTTCACTGTATATAACAACATAGTATAGTAAACAAACCTTTGAAGCGACCATGCTCAGATCTACAGCTATATCCCCAGCAGTGTTACCAATTCCAATAATAAGAACACGTTGTCCGTTAAAGCCCTCGTTAGTCCGATATTGATGAGAATGCATTATTCTGCCTTTGAAGGCATGCTGTCCGGGGAACTCTGGGACATACGGATTGGCATAGTTTCCCGTGCACACCATGACCGCATCAAACGTTTTAGTTTCGGTATGCTTGCTTGATAAATTCCTGATGGTAACATTCCATTGGCCAGTGTCTGGAAAATCTTCCGTCTTCTCAACCCACACAACCTACATATACACAAACAATTATTTCACAATGTTGGAAACGTTACGTAATATCGAATATGCCGGCAATCATAACGAAAACACACCTATTCAAATATATTGAAAATTTCACCACCAAAAACTGAAACTTTTCCGATAAAAACCCTGGTATTAGAACCGAGGCGGTTCTAACGAGTACCCACAATCTATGTTTTTGAGCAGAAATAAGAAAAAATAATGTATATGCCTGTAAACACCAGTTTAACTATATAAAAGTGGGATTTAAGGGGGTCAAAATTATATAGGTATGTTTTCGAGATGTACACAGACAATCAATTCGCGTTATTGGAAAAGTTACGTTATATCGAATATGCGGGCAATAAAATCCTGATCAGACTGCGCATCTGCACAGTCTAATCAGGACTATCTTTGCCTGCTTACAGAATTGGTGGAATCTGTAGAATTACATCGATGAACAGAAAAGGCCCTGATCTCTCTGTATGGAGAAGCAGGCTCATGTGGCAAAATTAAAATATCAGTTATCTAAAAGGGCACATAATAAATTGTATTGTACTTATATAAGACTTTTGCTACAGTATGGGACAGCTGTTCAGTCAATGACGCTAATCGCTTGGAGCAGATACAACTTAGGTATGGGACGGCTGTTCAATCACTGACGCTAATCGCTTGGAGCAGATACAACTCGATGCAGCACGAATTGTTTACAGGCCTATCGGTGTTTGCTTCTTTGCGCTCTCTTTACTATGAAACTGGTTGGGAAACCTTGGCGGACAGAACGAAACGTAGAAAATTAACTTTAATGTACAAAATCGTTGGCGACTCACTGACTTGTTACCAAATAGAGTAAATGACATTAAAACGTATAACCTTAGAACAGGAATGATGTTTAAATACCATTTTCTAGACTTTGCTCTTATGAAACTTCATATTTCCCATGAACTTTAAAATTATGAAATGAGCTCGACCCACAAATACGCGCACTCCCAACAATGTCCCAATTTAAGTCTTAATATTCAGCTCATACTAGACAGAATACCCAGCTAGCATTCTACATAAATCTACAGCGGGCCGTTAGCGACCCGTCAGCTACCCTGACGGGCCGCTAACGGCCCGCTATAGATTTATGTAGAATGCTTACTGGGTAGCTGATTATACAAATATAGGAGAACGCAAATCGAGGGTTGAGGGCAAGACTGTAGTAACTCAAACATATTTTTGAAACTCTTGTTTAGGCGCAACCCTTTGTAAACAATGCAAATTTAGGTGCCATTGCTCATATGAGCAATGGCGCCTAAATTTCCATTGTTTACGGATAGAATAGTTTGTTTGTTTGTGTTGATGTTTTGCGGCCCAGTCAACCCAATGGGGTCATGTCGAGCGCGTGTTTACCTGGCCACACGTTTACTGGGCATGCTTAGTTCTCTAAGCGGTTAACCAGTATTGTGCACATTCTTTCGCCAGAAACTGACAAGGTGTTGTAATCTTCATAACGCCTTCACGGGGAGGAGATTAAATATTTGGAAAAACAACCATCTGACTTGCTACAGTCTTGCGATCAACCCTCGAAATACAGCATAATTCTTGCTCGACTTAGACATAGATGCAGTAGTTTGAAGGCTGATCTCGTCAGTGTGAATATTATTCAAACATATTCATATCTGACGCATGCTAAAATAAGCTTCTAGAGTAGATCTGGTAAACTTATTTAAGTTCTGGCATGTTTTTTGTTTGTTTGTTTTTTTAATAATAATGTACAACCTAAATCTCATGGCGAACCCAATATGACTAGGATTTGCATATTGCTTGATCAAGAAAATTCATAAAGCTTAATAAAAGCATACATTAAAGAATCACATTGTTGTTCTTTTCTACCTATTACACTGTAAGATCATTAGTCTTTGGTATACCCGTGTCCCATCATTCTAAGTAAACATGAACAAAATTTGCGCCGGTACTTAGACGTTTGTAAAAACGTCTAAATAGTTGGTCTTGTGATACAACATCCCGAAAACATGCCTATATAACTTTGACCCCCTTAAACCCCACTTTTGTATAGTAAAACTGGGGTTTATAGGGGTATACATTATTTTTCTTATTTTGCTTTAAAACATAGATTGTGGGTAATCGTTAGAACCGCCTCGATGAGGCGGTTCTAACGAGTACCCACAATCTATGTTTTGAGCAGGAATATGAAAAATATCAGATTTTTTTATCTGAATATTTTCCTTTTTTGGTTGTAAAATTTTCAATATATTTGAATAGGCGTGTTTTCGTAATGATAAAGCCCATTACCTCGGTGTTGAATTCAATCTTCTCGAGCAGTTTAAAATGTTTTGCATACTGGTGGAAATAATGCAAGGCATCTGTGTGATGCATGTAGATCGGACACGTCTTCTCTGGTGAGAAATCGCTGAAACACATCATCTCTTTACTGACGTTAGCCACAGTTGACTGGATTACACACGCCTGTCTGTCCTTCACTGTCTCCGTGAAGTGCCAGAGTCCTCCTATATAGTCGGATATCTCGTAGCAGGTTGGTTCCAGGCCTTCGTCAAGGCAGCACTTAATGGCAGCCAGACCGCTGGCTCCCGCACCTATCACCGCAACTTTCTTCATCTTCAATTGATTTGACTTTAGTCCTGATCAATCTCCATAACTGAAAATGCACAATAAAACTTTAAGTTACATACAGGTTTATTTCCTCGTATAAGAGTTAAATAATTTTAGATTTATTTTCCCTTTAAAGAGAATTAAATATCATTTTTCTTGCTGTCACTACTTTTAGGCAAAAGTTTAAATCTTAAGAGAAAGTTACTTGTTTTCTTCCTTGTTTGAAAAAAAAAAAAAAAAAATCCAGCGGCGGATCCAGACAGTGGTCACTGGGGTTTTTGATTGATTGTGTTGGGGTTTAACGACACGTCAACCCTTGAGGGTCATTTTGTGTCATCTCCCAGAGAAAGGGAGAAAAGAGATAGAAGAGAGAGTAGAGGAGATGAAAGAGAGGGACAGGGAAGAACGAGGAACAGGAATGAAAGTGAAGAAACAGAAGAAATAAAAACATTCCCCCTCTACCCTTACCCACTACAAGGATAGCAGGCCTTGCCCAACTGTAAGCCAATATCAGTTGGACGCCCTGGTGATGTAAGATACACAGCACCTTCGCACCACCCGACCACCCCCGGTCACTGGGGTACAACCATAGCAAATACGTTACGGGAAACCCATATGTTAGTTTTATTGTGTCACGACATAATTAAGGATATGCCAAATTATTTTGTGATATTTCAAAATGTACCTCTTTGGATGTTTAAAACTTTTCTTTTTGTAAAACACGTATATCAAAAAGTCAGTTTTACTCGTATTTTTCGTAAATTTCGCGATTGGGATGTAAAAAGATACATCACAATTTGTGATATTCAAGGTTCAGTTTAAGGATATACGCAATTTCAACTGACATATGAACACACACACACACACACACACAGAGAGAGAGAGAGAGAGAGAGAGAGAGAGAGAGAGAGAGAGAGAGAGAGAGAGAGAGAGAGAGAGAGAGAGAGAGAGAGAGGTTGATTTTAGAGGTTACAAGATCGATTATTTATTTATTTATTTATATCCAATACCCATATTATGGATATCCAAGTATTCCAATTATGGATATTTATAAATCGGCATGTCTATCTAGTATCTCTTAATTAAGATATTGGACATCCAGGATTCGTTTCCCTACAGAGAAATAACTGTTTCATTTTACGCGAACTGTATTTTCGTATTATCAAATAGTCGATTTTAAAGATTCTCAGGAAAATGTCTCCTTTAACGCTTAGCACTCTGGGTAAAATTTTCAGCAGACGACATTTTGAAATATTTTTCTTATTTTTCCCAGAAAACAGGATTTGACATTTCATGCAAATTGTCTCCTAAGGAGACAATTTGCATGAAATGTCAAATCCTGTTTTCTGGGAAAAATAAGAAAAATAACATCATTTTGTCGTCTGCTGAAAATGCCCAGAGAGTGGTAAAGGTTAAATTTTAGATACCCATTAATCGCTTTACTGATATTCTATATTAGAAATGCATATCAATAAGTCTTTTAGACATCAAAATCAGGTTTGCTTTGTCATATGGGTAAACTGCATACTGGATACCTGATGTCCCTAGTATTGAATTCTGGATACCTATAATTTATGGATACCTATAATTCGACTGTAGGATATCCATAAACTTGGGGGCAATACCACTTTTCCACTTTTTCCACATCTGTGCTGTCAGTCTAGCCTATCGTTTCATACGCCATTATACAGTCGAACTTCAATGGCTCGAACACCGATGGCTCGTTTACCATGGCTTATTCGAACTCATTTTTGAGTCCCTACGGAATATTTCCGATAGCTCAAGAAAACAAATATTAAGGGAAATTTTCTTATTTTATGAAATTGTATGTTGTATGTACTCATTAGAATCGACTCATCGAGGCGATTCTAATGACTACACGCAACATACCATTATTTTGTTGAAGATCGAAAACATTCAATAAATTATCGCCATTTTCTTCCTGACCTGGCGCCATGATTAAACCTCATTGGCTCAAACTACCCATCTCTCGAACAAATTTCCGTGGCTCCAAAGATATTCGAGCCATTGAAGTATGACTGTATATAATACCTCTTTCAAGAAAAAGGCGACTGTCAAAGGAGCCATTCAAGAACAGAATTGGCTCGCTCGACAGCCTATTTTTAGTATTACTAATTTCTGATATCGCTGTCGATTGGTTCTGTCGACAACCACTTTTGTAAGTACGCTAGTGTGAGTAATTTTGATAGTATTGGTTTGTGTTGAGGTTTTATGGCCCAGTCAACCAAATGGGGTCATGTCGAGCGCGGTCAGTTTACCTAACCACGCGTTTACTCGGCAAGCTTAGTCCTCTAAGTGGTTAACCAGTATTGTGTACATTCTTTTGCCAGAAACTGACAACTGTCCTTCTTGAATCAGCGGAAGGGAGAGAATGACCGTAAAAAATATTTCATGATCAATCTCCACGAAAGAATGTTGCCGACCTCGGCGGGGGTTGAACCCGCGATCTCTTGGTCTTCAGTCGGACGGCGCATCCAACTGAGCCACCGAGGCCGGCTAGTTTTGATAGTACAGTAACGAGATTTCTGTTCAGTCTGCTTGGTCCGTGTGGTTTATGTGGAGCATTGACAGCATGCTAGGAAAATAGTACTACCCTTGTTATAAATTGATCCAGAGATATCGTAAACCATGGAATAAGTACAGTCGACTCTTGTTATCTCGAATTCCAAGAGACTCTCTGAAATATTTCGAGATATCGTACCTCAACATATCAGATTTGCAAAATTGAGGAAAAAATAATTCGCACGACAACATTTAACAAATATATAATTATGTTATTGGACTCTTGAAGTTAGAGATATACTGAAAATATTGTGGAAAAGAGGAGAAATTGCTCCTCTTTTCCGCAATATATTTCTTTTACCTGTTGTTAGATTTTCATGTTTAGGCAGCGACCAGAAATTTCACTTCGAGATAAGCCGTTATTCATGATAAGCGAGGTCGAGATAACGGAAGTCAACTGTAGGCGATGCTACATTAGAAAATTAAACAACAGGATGATGGATTCCACAGGTGAACAGAAAAACAAACAGACATACATAGCTTAAAGTTCAAGGTCAAAGTAAAATCCTGAAGGACGTCAGTTAAGTAGAAGAATGGGTGCGAATGAACCCAGTGAACCGTGTTTGAATTAGCTGTTAATAAATAAAAATCAAATATTTGAACAGCTTTGATCTAGTAACATACCACAGACACTTCTTCGAATTAAAAAATCAAACTTCGCAGAATTCAAACAGCGATTAGCGTTTTTGTGTTGAGGTTTTAGGGCCCAGTCAACCAATGGGTCACGTCGAGAGCGGTCAGTTTACCTAACTACACGTTTACTGGGCAGGCTTAGTCCTCAAAGCGGCCAACCAGTACTGTGCACATTCTTTCGCCAGAAATTGACAACTGCCCTTCTTGAATCAGCGGAAGGGGATGACCGTAGAAAATAGTTCATGATCAAATCTCCACGAAAGAATGTTGGCGGATTCGCGAGGGTCGAACCCGCATCTCCTGATCACCAGTCGGACGCGCACCCAACTGAGCCACCGAGGTCTCCGCACCTTCTGCAGAGGAGATAATCAGATAATCGAATCTGGAAGGGCATTCCAATCAGTGATTGTTTGAGGGTGCGAATAGTGAAATTGATAACCAGACTCATGGCCAGACTGCTCGCAAGGGCTTTGTCTCCCTTCCCCTTTGGAGCAAAATCTTTCCTTTCAGAACAGATTTATCTTCAGAACATTACGAAAACAAGCCTATTCAAATGTTCTGAACATTTTACGACCGAAAAATGAAAAAAAAAAAAAAAAAAAAGCGCGATAAAAATTCTGATAATTTTCATTTTTCTGCTCAAAACATAGATTGTGTGTACTTGTTAGAACCGCCTCAGTGAGGCGTATCTAACGAATACCCACAATCTATGTTTTTGGGCAGAAATAAGAAAAATAATGTTTACCTCTGTAAACCCGAGTTTTACTATATAAAAATGGGGCTTAAGGGGGTCAACATTACATAGACATGTTTTCGTGATGAGGGGCTTGATGAGCAGAACAAAAAACAGGATCTCACAAAAGTTGCCTCCCTTGTAGGAAATGAAGGAACATCTACACCCCTTAAAGGACGTTTAAGAACACAGTCGAACCTCAATGACTCGACATTACGAAAACATGCCTATTCAAACATATAGAAGATTTCACCTCCAAAAACTCAAAAATTTTCAGATAAAAACCCCGATATTTTTCATATTTCTGCTCAAAACATAGATTGTGAGTACTCGTTAGAACCGCCTCGCCGAGGCGGTTCTAACGAGTACCACAATCTATGTTATTTAGCAAAACAAGAAAAATAATGTATACCCCTGTAAACCCCAGTTTTACTATATAAAAGTGGGGTTGAAGGGGGTCAAATTTATATAGGCATGTTTTCGTGATGAACATCTTTGGGACCATGGAAATTTGTTCGAGATCTGGGTATTTCGAGCCACTTAGGGTGACCCAAGGCGCCAGGTCAGGAAGCAAATGGCGATAATTTAGGGATTTGTTTTCGATCATCTATACAATAATGGTATGTTGGGTGTACTCATTAGAATCGCCTCGATACACAACATACAATTTCATGATAAAATGAGAAAATTTCCCTAAATATTTATTTTCTTGAGCTATCGGAAGAATTTCTATCACGAAAACACCTTTATAATTTTGACCCCATTAAACCCCACTTCTATGCAGTAAAATTGGGGTTTACAGGGTTATACATTATTTTTCTTATTTATCCTCAAAAACATAGATTGTAGGTACTCGTTAGAAACGCCCTCGTTTTGAGTAGATATAAGAAAAATAAACCCCTCAAAAACAAAGAATGTGGATACTCGTTAGAGCCGTCTCGCGGAAACATAGATTGTTGGTACTCGTTAGAACCACCTCCGTGATGCGGCTTAAACGAGTACCGCAATCTCTGTTTTGAGCAGAAATATGAAACTATCGGAATTTTTATCTGAAAAACTTGCAGTTTTTGGTGGTGAAATTTTCAATATATTTGAACAGGCGTGTTTTTCGTAATGATAGGGTCTACACATTTTGCAACCCATTCTGCAATAAACGTACTGAACTTAAGAACATAGAGGTAAAGAGTAAGGTGTCCTTTAAGATGAATACGGTATCCAATTTATCAAATATATCCGAAAGAAAGTTTGTGTCAAAGAGGGTGCACATGATCTCCCCAACCCCTCCGAATTCCAATGTCACCAGTGGATTTTACCCGGGGATTTGTAGAGCCAAAGTATAATAAGTAAATGAATAGTTTCGGCCGCACGTCTTTACCAAATTTACCCTTCCTTCACTTTGTTCCGCACAGGCTTCGAAGTATGCAGGGTTGCATCAATTTCACTTCTGAGCCGTGCCTACGCCGTGTATCCAAACCCCATGCCCAACCGGTACTGACAAACCCTGCGGGCACACAATGTTGAAACAACGTCGATCGACGTTGTTTCAACGTTGTGCGTCTGCTGGGTAATGCTGGTCGCAGTAAGATCTTTTTTAGCCTGAATATTCCTAAACTAGGTCAAACATGTTCGTATATTATTTAAATGTTTTTACACACCTTGTACTGAACATCTGAAGGGTAATTTTCCGGGTATACAGCATTTTACTTCCATGCCAAACTAAATAAAACAGGCCTTTGACAGAAGCATCAATAAAAGTCTCGAGGTAAAAAAAGTAGGCAAAGAATGTTAAGCACTGTACATGTAAATAAATCATACAGAGGCATGTGTAAACAAAGAAAAATGTTATCTTACCTTACACTCCAAAGATTATTTTCCTGCATAACCCATAACCCGAAAGAACACTTGTATTACAGGTATATTGCACAAGAAGTAGCTTTCATAAAAAAACAAAAAAGAAAAAAAAAAAAAAAAAAAAAGAAAAGAAAATCATAAGCCGAGTAGTTTGAGTTCGAATGAACATTTAACCCTTAAAACGCCTATCACAACAATTGTCGTCTGCTATGTCATCTGCTTGTGAATTTAAAAGTCATTTCTGCAAACAATGTGGACCCAGATAGGAGCAGTCTGATCTTGGTCCACACTGTTTGCCTGTACGCAAAAATAGGTTTGAAAAGTTTGCAAGAATATTCAGCAGACAACATCAACAGACGACATTTTCAATGCAGGTTTTCTTAGCGTTTTAAGGGTTAAGTATTTTTACTCTCTGGGCTTATTCAGAGATGTTAAACTGGTGATGTTTTTTTTCGTATTTTCCCAGATATTAGGATTAGACATTTCAGGAGGCAGTGTACATGAACTGTCAAAACCTGTTTTCTCGACAAATAAAAGAATAAAAAATAAAGAAGAAAAATATTTTAAAATGACGTCTGTAGAAAGTTTACCCAGCATGCTAAGCGTAAATGTATGTACCTTGGTACAATACTAACCAGATTATTATCCAAACAGACAGTGACTAGCAGAAAGCCATGCGTTTCAATGAAACAGTTATTACAAATTCAACATCCTATTATGTCCTAGAACATTAACATTTAGCACTCTGAGTAAAAAAATAAGCAGACATTATTTTGACCAGTTTTCTTATTTTTCTAGAAATGGACTTTTGATATTTCATGCAAATTGTCGACAATTTGCATGAAATATCAAAAACTATTTTCTGGGAAAAATAATATCGTATGATCAATTTGTCGTCTTTCGAATTAGCCCAAAGAGTGGGAAAGGTTAAATCGATACTAAGGACAGTCTACGCACATTAATTAGTTAGCAGTGCTCCGGTTCGATTCCAGAGGTTAAGATGATCAAATTTCACTTTCATCTGCGTCACGACTAAATCTGTTTGGGCATATTGGCGCTGCATTTGCCCAGCATAAGCAGCGGGTTTGCGTAGTGTGGTCTGGGCACTCGCAGTCCCATTTTGAAATCGATTAGTCCAGATCTTAGTCTACGCTATTTCAACCTCTTTCTCATGTTGCTTATCTCCATTGTATTCTATTCATCGATTGAAATAATGAATATTATTGATTTTCCCGTTTTATATATAGCACAGTCGGGTGCTCAGAGGCCCGGTGGGAGAGAATGACAGAATTAAGAGAGCCGAATGAAAGTGGTTACTCTGATATTTTTTTCTGCTAAACCAGCCCGTACTATAGATAAATAAATAAATAAATATATATATATATATATATATATGTGTGTGTGTGTGTGTGTGTGTGTGTGTGTGTGTGTTTGTGTGTGTGTGTGTGTGTGTGTGTGTGTGTGTGTGTGTGTGTGTGTGTGTGTGTGTGCGTGTGGTTCGTGGAGGTGTCCAAATTTTGGCAGTTAATATATCGAGGGTCTAAAAATCGAGATATATTTAGGGAAAAATCTGAAAGTGTTTTTTTTTTTTTTTTTTTTTATATATATATAAATATAATATATAAGGCTGGTACTATTTTACCGGTAAAAATTGTAGTAATTTGATTTATTATTTGAGCCGCAACGTCAAAAAACGTACCTTTGGACATGTGCGTCAAGAAAAGATACAGACCAGCCTGTGCATTCGCACAGTCAGATTCGATTCTTCACTGTGCACATTCTGAATAACCAAAGGTACAAAGTTTCTTCTTGTGGACAACGACGACACTAATCAGACTGCGCGGGTGCGCAGGCTGATTTTAGTCCTCGTTGAGCGCGCAGGCGAGACGGTACTTTTTTGTCGTTGTGGCTCAGTTAATAAATATAAAAGTGTTCCAGAAATTTTAGTCGTTTTCATTGACAACTGACATATGGGACGCGCCATTGCGTATATTTGTCTTCGGGCCTATGCGGACAGTGAAGGCCCAGATCAGCCTGCGCATCCACACAGTCTGATCAGCGCCTTCACTGTCCGCAAACTGAATCATTGAATACTATAGAATGGTTTTTGAGGAGTAAAAGCTCGCGTGAGACTGTGCATGTGCAGGATGACGTGAATTCGCACATTTTGCGCATGCTCGAAGGCACTTTTTTCCTTGACATTGCCCAGATAATTGAAAGAAATCTAGCCCATTTATACTGTTTCTTGTGTGCAGGGCTCATATTTGGAAGTACGAACTTGACAATGTATAATAAGCCGCAATGTAAGATCAACGTATCTTCTGACATACACGACCAACGAAGACTTAAGTCAACCTGTGCATCCGCGCAGTCTGATCAGAATCACCGTTGTCCGCTTAAAGAACTTTGCATCATTGCGCAAGCTGGTATAAATCTTCACTGCGCGTGCCTGTCGAGAGGTACGTTATCGAACGTTTCGGCTCATTTTTATTGTTTGTAAGATTCATATTTTGAAATACGATTCTGACTGTCTATAAAGTTACTTTAACTTTAGTACAAGTTACTTTTACCCTTCTTGTGATGAATAAATTGAGATGCCTGGTCCACTTCTAATTTCCAGCCAATCAGATTACTTGATCCGGGTTTTGATAGAAATTCACATACTTAATGACAAATAGTGCAGATCCAGATCAGGCTTCTTCAGATCTGGATTTACACTATTTGCTAAGACAGGGCATGTCGTTTTCAGCAAGAGAAGGGTTAACTTTGAATGCACGTATAATGTTTGAATGAAAAAAAAAGTATACAATTTTGAACCAGTAGGAAATTTTACACATTGCTTTCAACTTTTTTTTTCATCCTAACAATATTTTTATCTGAGATATTCTAAAAGTAGGCGTTTCTTCATCTTTAAAGGAAACAATTTGCTCCATGAAGAATTCTTTACCTTTAAGGGTAGCCACCGATGAGGAGGGAGGTAACTAGTACTGCCAGATTTATTTCCTCTTAGATCTGTATCAATCAAGACCATATCAGCAGCAATGAGTCTACGACAATCGAAGTGTTCAAGTCTCCAAATGCCTCGAACCCGATTCGATATGAATATTGCCACCGCCCCTCCCCATCCCCCTACACCAGGTTTTATTCACTTCTGTTTGTTTATTTTATAAACGAGTCAAATAAAATAACCTGATAGAAATTTGAAAAAGGAAATATCTGTGTAAAGATCCGATAATGTTGTTACATGCTTCAATTGTACTGAATAAGGTATCTCTTATTATGTAGTCATTTTGTCATGCATACTCGTATAGTAATCATACACATCCTTCATTTTCTATTTGTTTAAACACCTTATCATGTTCAAATATTGGGACACACATGTCTGAGCAAACAGTGTAGACCCAGATCAGACGCCGCATAGCGTCTGATCAGGGTCTACGCTGTTTTCCAAAATCAAGCAGTAGTTTGGACAGGTCAAGTAGTATAACGGACTTATTTAAATTCAGGACACATACAGTAAGGAGTTAAGGTGTCCCAATATTTAAGGCATATATGGTAGATTCAGTACCCTGACAAGTTAACTGCCATGACCGAACTATTTTCAATGCCAACATGCGGTTTTCCAGTGATTACAATTTGGGTGACAGCCAATGTCATCTGTCGGATACCCCTGTTAAGCGGAATGGATTTATTTTCATGGGAGGCAACCCTGTCAAATTGCTTTATTGCCCTTTTGAAAAGGGGTCTACTTTAAAAGGAAAGAATTTGCTCCCAAGGTGAGCAAAATTCTTTTCCTTTCAGAGTAGGCCCCTGCTCAGATTAGAATTGGTGTGTAGGAAAGCAAACAGAAAGTAATAAAAGTTGTCTCCCTTGTAAAAGATGGCAGAAAATCTACCAAATGTATCCAGCCCCCTTAAATAGCACATGCATGAAATCCATAACCGGAAATCCATAAGGTCCGTTAACCCTTGTCCTGCTGAACCCGGATATACCCTGCCTTTGCAAACAGTGTAGATCCAGATCAGTTGGCTTCTTCAGAAGCCAACTGATCTAAATCTGCACTGTTTGTCATTAAGTATGTGCATTTATATCAACAAGCTGGATCAAGTGATATGATTGGCTGAAAATTGGAAGTTGGAGTGGCATCTTAATTTATTCAGTATGACAAGGGTTAAGGCCGGCTCATATGTGAAATGCGTGTTGCATTACACTCGGTTCTGCTCTAACCAGGAAGAAGGAAAATAGCGAAACTACATTTTATGGCGGAAGGAAAGTGTTCAAATCTATTTTAAGTATTAAGGAGTGATGGCTGTTAGGATGGATGGGATTATTTTACTTGCATTTCATTTTATTGTTGTCTGTAAGTTTCGACTTTATTCAATTATTTCCATTCTAAAATTATAGTACCAAATGAAGGTTCATTTTCCATCTGAACCCTTCTGGAACAAATAGAAGAAAGTTATTGTTTAACTGCAACTGGTGTTCAGGGCTGTGTGGCGGCTGTAAAAAGTTCACCCACCCTCGCCCCGTCCCCCGTACTTCTTCATAGTTTTTGTGCTTTTTTCAATTGTCCTTGGACTAATTAAACCCATTCTGGTACCTTCAAAAGTCGAGTTTTGAGTTGGTTCTGATGGGATGTTGTATTATCCTATTATAAGTGTTCTTTTTATAATTTGAGCCAGGGCACAGCAGCTCCTGCAAAACTGCAAGAGCGCCCAGAGAAGGCTAAGATCATCTGCGCATCTGCGCAATTTGATTAGACTTCGCAGGACACTCTGTGGGTAGCCAAGGAGCCAAAGCGTCTTCAGCGAAGACTGTATTCAGACTGCGCGGATGCACACGCAGATCTGAGTAACTGCTGGCCGCACATGCTACGTCCATGCTCATTTTTGATATTATTATTTTGAATTCCACTCCTTTTCGTCCAGATTAACGTTACAAAATTACAAAACTGGTATGTGCTGCTACTGATTCTCGTATGCATGAGTTCTCGGTTCTCACTAATGTTTGAAAGGTAGTAGTCCTACTTTGCAAAAGTTGGGAGTCCCATAGGAGTCCAGCTACTAAATTATAGGAGTTCCACTCGTATGCATGAGATCTCGTTTAAAGGTAGTAGTCCTACTTTGCAAAAAGTTGGGAGTCCCATAGGAGTCCAGCTTCTAAATTATAAGAATTCCTCTACCAGATTATGGGAGTCCCGCTACCAGATTCTCGTATAGGAGTCCCACTACTAGATTATAGAAGTCCCGTTACCACATTATAGGAGTCCCACTTCCAGATTATAGGAGTCCAATTACCAGATTATAGGAGTCCCACTACCAGATTATAGGGTTTCCACTTCCAGATTATAGGAGTCTAACTACCAGATTAAGGAGCCCTACTTCCATATCATAGGAGTCCCACTACCAGATTAGAGGAGTCCCACTACCAGATTATAGGAGCCCCACTTCCAGATTATAGGAGTCCCGCATGTAATGCAGAACAAATCTTTCACTTATACAAGGAGGGCCTCATCTCGCCCCCCCCCCACGCCCCCCTCCCACTCCCTCGTACGATTAGCTTTATCAGTCAACAAGTCTATCCATTTCTGTTATATCTTGTTTAGCTAAACACTGGTTAAAGTAAATTATTTCAGTAGCACACATTCCTCGAGGATATACAGTGTTAGGTACCTTTTTTTACTAGGTATGGTACACCTAGTTCGTCTTAGTCGCGAGGCTATGATATTTTAAAGGGTATGCTTTTGTAATCAGAATCATAAAATCGCAATGATGGCCATTATATGCAAAAAGACTGTATACCATGTATAATGGTCCATGATTGGGGAAAAATATCTTATCATTTATCTTATCTTATCATTTATCTTATCTTATCATTGATCTTATCGTATCATTTATCTTATCGTATCTTATCAGACGGTCGCATTGCGACCGTCTGATAAGATACGATACGATAAATGATAAGATATTTTCCCCCAATCATGATAGGAAACACTAGATGAGATCAGATGACGCAAGAAAGAAGTGAAAGTCTGAACAGTATCCCATTTGCATTCTTACGTAGGAACAACCTTAGACGCGTTAATGTTCTGCCATGTTACATTTTGTTATTTGAACAGAAGTTATATTATTTCTGTCACACAGAATCTTCTAGACTATACTGTGCAAGGTACCATTTCACCAGGTACGACATTTTATTACGATTACCTGTGTTGCGTTGCTGTTCTACTTGTACATGAACGCCACATCGAACCGAAAGCCCCAGATTCTGTAACACAATTATACATGCAGCATCCGTTTTAAGGATTCGAGAAATGCGGGAAAGGGAAAGAACGTAAAAACCAGAATATCTATTCTATTTGCATACTAACGTTAGAAATTAACTTTAGGCATGCTAACCTTAAAAAAAAAATGTTCGAAATATTTATTCTAGCATGTGCAGGTTTGTAAAAAATAGTGCCAAATCTTGATGCGAAATGTCACGGACGCATGATTCAAAACGAATCGCAGAACTATTACATTGTAATTGGCGTGGTAAATCGCACCGAATATTGGCAAACTTCGCGTCATTTCGATTCTGATAAACGTCGTTTAATTTATAAACGGGATTAATCTATACATATTAGCTTTTTCATTGCTCACAGCATCATAGAACTGTTCAATTTAACAGTCATTCCGATTTTATTTCAGTTTGGGTTTTATTTAGCTTCGGCTGTTAGTGTCTGTGGTTTTTACCTCATCAAGTAAAGCATTTTTTTCCTACAAGCAGTCACCTCATCCATGTTACACCACTTTGAATTGTTTTTTCATTTACATCCTTTTCTATCATGTTTCACTGATTGAGTTAGGAAGTCTCTATGCGAGCCAAACAGTTATTTTGTACTTTGTTTACAGCATCAGAACCTTGGGTGAAGATATGGGCTTATTCATTATTATTTACATTTTGGTACTTGTCCAAGTAATGATGGCAGGCTGTCAATCAGAAAAATTATTGGAATGAGCTTTTAGTGACTCCCACCATGTTTATACTAGATACCTGGTTGGGTAAATGTACTTGCTCGCAGTAACGGCTGTCTAATTATCTAGTAGATCCCGATTTTGTTGGGAAGATCAAAGGGAAGCTTTGATGAGATCAGCTACCCACGCCACTAGTAGTTTTCCTGTCGACCATTCCAAGGCTGTTCTTCTATTGAAGTACTTCTTTGTTCTCTGGTTTCATATGTGGCGTTTGTGTTGTCCTTATTTGTTCCTCATCTCTCCTTCTTTTGGTGTCTCGGGAAGGGCTGTGCTTCGTGATTGTGGCATTTCCTAGTTATCTTCACTTATAATTTTGGGTATTAGTTCTTTGGATACATAGCGGCATGACGATGTTACGATAGCGACAAGTGACAGTTTCCTTATTAGGAGATGTATATACTTTGACGCCTTATATGTATACATGAACTATCTGCCTGCAAAACATGTATATATTGGTAACTTGACCTTCCACCATCCAAATCGAACACGATTTATGGAGTTCCTTTTCTTGGCCACTAAACAAGGGTTCAGTTAAAAAATGAATTTGACCCGTCAGTTCCGAGTTATGCCCTCAATATACATTTAATCAGATATGCAATAACCTGACTTCCATTTGACTCTAACAAAAAACCTAGAGCGGTTTGCCGACCACTTAACACATATCAGTTCGAAACGGATTTTATGCAGGGAATCTGACACGAGTTAAGCCCCGGAAAATTTTTACTAATTCCGAATACTAGTTGTACCAACCCTGAATCAATAAGTTTACCCTATGCTGACTCCCACCTCATATTGTTTTCATTGCACGTGATAGTAACATTATTACTATGTTAATACGCCTATATAAATGAAACATGCTGTTCTAATCCATGACTTTTCCATTTTATAAACTAGACAAAGTGAAGAATATGTGTGCCGCAACGCGAGAAAACATACCTTCTGACGTGCGCTCAACGAAGACTTAAATCAACCTGTGCATCCGTGCAGTTTGATAAGTGTCTTCGTTGTCAGCATTGACACATTTTGCGTCCTTGTCTATCCTAAATGCCCTCAGTGAAGATTCTGATCAGACTGCTTGAATGCGCAGGCTGATCTACATTTTCGCTGGGCGCATATGTTCGAATGTACGTTTTCTGACGTTGCGGCTCAGTTGGTAATTAAGATTATAGACTTGTGTAATCCAAAACTCCGATCGAAAGCACAAACAAACAATCATTAGACACAAAGATGTCCAAATCGCGAAACATTTCATAATCTTGTAGACTCCACATATTCCGGATTGCGTTATATATTTGGCATGCAACGAATGAAGATGTTGATAACAGAACACGACTATGCACGTAAAACGTGCGAAGGCTGTACGCCATTTCAAGAGTAAAAACTAAATGATTTAAAATAAAATCACAAACAGAGGTATTTGTTTAACATAAATGCGCATTTATATATGTTGATTTTGCTTGTGCAGTTATGTTGCATTGGTCAACATCTGTTAAACTGCAATTCTATTGTATTGTATTATCATTTGCACATCACAGGAAAGATTCAGCATTTTCTGGTCGACATTACTAATAGATTACTACCTCCATTCTTGGCTCCAAGACTTATGTGCCAGTAATTGTATAATATCACTGTCCACAGATGACGTCATTAGCATCAGGCCTACGTGACATTATTAAAAAAATTACAAAGTGGTCTCCAAAAAGGCTACAATGTTAAAATGCCGGTAAAAATAGTTTGGCGATTTTTTCTTACTTTTGCCTGGAGCGAATAAAGAATTCAGGATATTTTCTAAATATTATTTATTTCTTCTGTGAAAAAGTGGTACTTAGCTATTTAGAACCGCATATTCTTCGCACAAGAAGCTGAAATGCATGTCCGCTTAAACGGCGAATTAGACAATTAAACCATAGCAACCTACCAACAGTAAGGTTTCTTTAAAATTGATTTACTTTACACCGAGAATTTTGATACTGATTCTATTCTTATTTAGAGTATATCAACATGTAACTGAACATATTGAATTCACCTGTACCACTCTCTGGGCAAATTTAGCTTACGACAAGTTGACGATATTTTTCTTAATTTTCCCAGAGAAAGTATTTGATATTTTATGCAAGTTTTTCTATCATGCTGAGCGATATGAGGTTTTTGTATATTTACATTTATTTTATAGACATACTGCCTCTTATTCAAGCAGCAGTCTCTTATCGGACGGCGTCTGCATGTTTTGGCTCAGGGAGTTCGGAATGCTATTCGATCCATATGGATTGTACTTCCGAAGGGAGAATAGAAGTACTAGCAGCAAACTATGGCTATAAAGAGCTAGAAAGCTGCAGAAATCAATATGTTTGTAACGAGTAAGTTGATTTTAACAATACTTTTGAAGGGTATGTACTTATAGCTCTTTCTTTTAATGCTTAGAAACACCACAAAATAACGTTTAGTGTTTAGTGCACGATCAATACAGCTCCGTAAATGATCAAAAGGATGGAGGAAGTACCTCCACCTCTTCTCACTCATTAATCTGGTGTCTCTTGTTATATTTATAACTTTTGATTTTCGAGTTTTAGAAGAAGAGTGGTAGGTGGTGGTAGCGTACATGTAGTATATCAATATTTCTCTAATATTTTTGCAATTATATCTTCACAATTGTCGTCTCACAGAAGAAAAGTTGAGGTCTGATTGTGAAATAAACTGTGCAAAAATATATGTGTAAAAATATTGTGCGCTTATGAGAATATTTCTCTTGTTTCTGCACTTTCATTCACATTTACCCTCCTCCTCCTCTATCGCTCTCTTTCCTCTCATCCACTAGTATTTCTGTCACTTTTCC
The DNA here is from genome assembly GCA_964016985.1 of Anodontia alba. Classification (NCBI taxonomy): domain Eukaryota; kingdom Metazoa; phylum Mollusca; class Bivalvia; order Lucinida; family Lucinidae; genus Anodontia; species Anodontia alba. The sequence continues at coordinate 68,723,556 of OZ024824.1, read as the reverse complement.
CCTTTTTTTCTGTGAGACGACAAAATGACCCACAAGGGTTGACGTGTAGTTAAACAAGAATTCAAGTCTCAGTCAGGAAGACTATGCTTTGTGATTGTAGCAAGTATTGCTTGGATAGCTTCTTTTATAATTTCTGTGCAGTACCTTTGTCGCACATGTCAGATACCAAAACTATGAACTTATCTTTGAAGTAGCATTCATGCTCTGGCTCTGGTTGGTCCCACCGGAGTCCAGCTGTTGATTTTCCTTTGCTTCAGCATTTCAGTTATTTCCTGCTGTCGAGTCCTCATCGTTGTTTCATCTCTGTATTCGTTTGATTTTTATGTTCTCGGAAATGTTGAACTGATGACTTAGAAACCCCTCAGGCAGACTGAACAAATGTCTTGTGTATACCACGGCAGAACTAAGGGCGAGGGTTGTGGCCACGTAAAATAAAAGTAAAAAAGATTGCCTTTGGAAACAAAGAACACACTACAGATTTGAAAATCGGATTCTCGGTTGATCCCGATGATCCCAAAGGAAATGAAATAAAATCTGCACTATGGTGATATACGGGGAGACTTAAGCACCCCGTCCCCCGCCCCACCCAGTAAATTTTTTTTACTGACCGTTCCACAGCGGTGCTTATGCTGTGGTTTACTATTTCCGTCATTGTATGTCTTTGCATGTATGTCTTGGTGAAATTTTTATTTTGGATAGCCGTTTGGCCAATTTTTGGGAAAGAAACTGTGCTTTTGGCGTTCTGCTTGTAGTGTTTTGATTGTGGTGCCGTTGCTTTAAGTGCGTTTTTCTTTCCTTTTGGTGTCTTTGACTGAAGGTGTTAGGTAAATGTATCGATTCCTGATCATTGCCTTCCTTTCTATTGGATCCTTTGCTACAAACAGTGTCGTGCGAAGACTTTGACCAGAGTGCGCGAATGTACAGGCTGATCTGTCTTCGCTGGGCGTACAAACAATCAGAAGGGACTTAGTGCACAGGAGAGCAAACATGAAAATATAAATGAATATATTCAGGAAAAGCCACAATCACAAAGCAACAAAAGAATAAGAGATTATAAACAAACATTATTGCATAAGAAACAGTGTCTCACGTTATTAACAGCCATGTATTAACCGGCGAAAAGCCGTGTATTAACAAGGCAATTCACGTGCTGTTAATGCACGGTTACGCAACTTTTAATATGATTGTACCGGGGCCACAGATTTGCTGCCGTTACGAGATGTGTACTGCCCGGCCCTAGAACGAGCATAGTACGTGGAAATTCCGTTCGCGAGACATCGGTGAAAAGACGAAACAAAATAGTGCAAGAAATAACGCGAAATGTAGCAAATGTTTTCAGTTTTTATGCAATAATAGCGATCGAACATGGTTTTTCAATGCATTAATATACGCCAGGTCCCTTGGGAGGTGTTGAAAACCGTGGCCTTCGGCCTCGGTTTTCAACACCTTCCACGGGACCTGGCGAATCTTAATGCATAAAAAAACATGTTTGATCCCTATAGTGACAGAAAATTGGTGTCTGACTATCAATGTCTATGATCAGGCCCGTCTTCATCCTGTTTATGGTTTTCTTTTGTTCTGGCTTCAGTTAGCCATTGATCCCTTTTCATCATAGTGTTTGTGATTAAATGTGTTTCACTGATGAGGTAGGGGGACCCTATGTGGACCGATTATATGTTTGTAAATTGTAATATCGAGCTGCATCAGAATTAAAGGAGAAGTTTCGCTCGAGTAAAACTGGTTTAAGACCTCTACAGTTTTCTACCGACCGTTCAAAGGCGGTTCCTCAATTTTTTTCGTGCGTCTGTGGTTTCGTATGTGGCTTTTTTTCACATTGTTTGTTTCTCATATCTCCTACGTTGTGTGCCTCAGGAAGGTTGTGCTTCGTAATCGTGGCATTTCATGGGTATCTTCACTTATAATCTTCATTTGTTTTCTCTTACAGAACTTACATGATAGCGTGCTGTCAAGCCTCGACAGAAGACCAGTTTGCAAATTTTACAGACGGACAACTTAATCTTTTGCATAATGCCTGTTCTGGAAAACCTGTGTGTAAAAGCCAAGCAGTACAGGGACGGATAAGAGATTCTATTTTTTCTTCATTTGTGGTGGTTCAATATACATGTAATTCTGGTAAGCTATTACGAGGGCGTCAATAAGTAGCCTGCCTATAACGGATTTTCTAACTGACCGACGAGGCCAAAATTTTATGTTATCTTATTGCCTGATGTATGCATATGTAAAAATCTATCAGTATGGGTTTATTTATCAATTAAATATCGACTGTTAACAGTAACATAAAGGCTTGGTTTACATCTTAATTGAATACAGAATTGTATTCTGGTATCTGTTTTTGAAAGGGAAAGCAGACAGCAGAATAAATAGATGAAAGCAGTCCGGACGCCCACTAGTTGCCGCCGGTGGCGAAATATACTATAAAGTACGGGATCTTGTATATTGCGATATGAGTAGTTATATGAATAAAGAAAAGAATTATGCTCAGTATATAAGAGTTATATTTTACATCACCGAGTAAGCCCACATTAGGGAAGTGTTTCGCCCTATGCTCAATGTATAAGAGTAATATTTTGTCACTGATTAAGCCCAAATTAGGGACATGTTTCGCCCTTTGCTCAATGTATAAGAGTAATATTTTACGTCACCGACTAAGCTTACATTAGGGACGTGTTCACCCTTACGCCAATTTGAAATCATCGGAATAAAAGCACATGGAATGTTTTGAAATTTTCTCAATCTGATAAATATAGCATACATGATTAATACACGCAGTTAAAACATGTATAAGGAATTCGATTAAATGATTCCAAGTAAGGGTATTCAGTACCATATACTTTAGTCTATTCTCTTTTCAGATAACAGTGCGTGTAAGAGAGCACTTTAAACGAGTTTCATGCATTCATAAATATTTGGAAATTAATTCATAATGACGGTGATAAAACCTAGAAAATATTATACGTATAATATGATACGAATGTTATTGTTTGAAATTTTGAAGTTTAAAGTTTATTCCAATTTTAAAGTCTCTGACTTGATTCCATGCTTTAGCAAAAGGAATATGCTGAGAAATGTTCTTCTAGGACGCAGCACGAAAGACAGACATCACCATCCAAAAACTGAACATTTACAGTCATTCCCTTAATCATAAGTATTAGCAGATACATTGCTATTACATTCACATACCAGGTTAATGTAAATCTTCTCAAGAAGGTTCACGTTTACCCGAGAAAACTACAAGCTTTGAATACCATGTTTTTAAGCTTGCTTTTAAATAACCCTGTAATACGTAAGTTATCTAAATATAGACAGGTTGACTCAATAACATCGGCTTGATTTTCATGATATCTACAAAGGCCTGTTTTTATGTTATCGTGTGGTTGTCGTAGAGAATGCTATACTGTATATTATCAATGTTTAATATTCAGACGTTTATATTTAAAGGGGAACACAATATGATACGACTCGTAGTAAGTACAGTCAAACCTGTGTTAGTGGTCACCTCTATTAAGCAGCCAACCTGTATTAAGCAGCCGGAGGAAAGTTGCCCCAAAATTCATATACCTATATATTTGAACTGTATTAAGCAGCCACCTGCCTTCAGCAGCCACATTTTAAGCTTCCCATGGGTGGCTGCTTAAGACAGGTTTGACTGTACATCTTGGAGTAAAGTACTTAACAAGCCGTTTACTCTGTTGCAAGATTTTTCAAAATCGGTCTAGCAATAAAAAAGTTATAGTGGTTTGAATATATTTTAAATGACTGTCATGGATGCCGCCACATTGTAGGCTTTGTGACGTCACACAGCCAAACTTAAACATGCAAACCAAATTATAAAGGGTTTTTAAGAATAATTTTGCTACAGATTTTTATAATCTTTTCATTCCGATGACAAGCAATCATTTCCCTCAATATAAACCAACTTTATGCTTTGATGCATTGACTGAGTTGGGAACCTTTATGCGAACCGATTTTTTTATGTATTTCTGTATTAAGAGTAGCATCGGGACCCAGGGTGAAGTTAGCTAGCTGTAAAAGTGCTTTAAACCCCCCGGTGGTTTGCTCTACTGACCGTTCTAAGGCGGTGGTCCCGGTGTTAGTCTTACTCTTTGTTGCTTTGTGGTTTATTCTACGAGGCGATTTGTTGTATGTCTTTCCGTGTATCATTTTGTTCTTGTGTTTTTCAGTCCTTTTAGTATTGCGATTACCTCGCTTGGGGAAGAGAGAGCTAATCTTAGTGCTTTTCGTACGTTTGTTCGTTTGTGCTTGTTTAGATTTGTCGGTTTCCTCTTCCTCTTGGGGTCTGAGAAGGGCTGCGGTTTGTGATTGTGGCACTGCCTGGACTTTTCTCTTACCTTTTTTATGATAATAACTACCTTTACGAAACGAATTTTGTTTTTTTATGAAACCTCATTAAATATTCAAAAATGGCGGCGCCAATTCCATCATTGTTAGAATATTCAAATGTTTATAACTTACTTAATTTTCCACCGATTTTGATCATATTGTGTCAAAATTCATTGTTTGTAAAGTTCTTTACTTAAAGGATAAATGGCCAGCCATATTGGTAGTGATGAACATACTTTTTATAAAATCATAAAATACTGGCTTTACATACGAGGTGAAGCAGATAAGAATATTTTGATACATATCTATTTTTTAAAAATGGCATGCCTGTAATTTCGACTATATAAGGAAATGTAGAGGGTTGAAGCTGTTCTATAAACGGGAGGTAAATGAACCGTTTTTTGCCGTTTTAATTTTGCTAATTCCGTTCCAAGAACGCAGTGTTCAGATATAACAAAACGGTTTCGTACTATACACAATAAATGTGAGGGAAAAGGTACGTTAGTTTGTAAACAAATATTGCAAAACACGAAAAAAATCTTTTTGTTCACGTGGTGTGTTGGAAGAGACCCGTCTAAACTTCAATGGCGACTTTGGAAAAGTGATACTTTACACAAATTTAAGATGATCGTATCTCCATTATGTGCTGAATGATCGGCGAGATGTTACATGTATACTTGTTTCATGACACTGCATCTGATAAAATAATATATTCGTTTAGTTTGAAAATACATATCAAATGTTTTATTCTCGCATTTTTGTGCACCTTTATATCTGTTTACAAATCATCGTTCTCAAACCTTGTAACCGCCGTTCAAAAAAGTGACAATGTGCACTGTCATTACTACTCACGATGCCAAAACCTATTGTTTTGACAGCATATTTTCAAGTAACTAATGTAGATATTAGTGTACAATGTGTAGTGGGTTTATTCTTTGTTCTTTTCGAAACAGTCTATTGAAAATCTAGGGACAGAACGAAAATCTAAACGGAAACTATTTACTTGAGTGCAGTTCCCACGTTCGACTTTTGTCTTGTTCTCGGCTTTTAATATGGACACGAAATTGTTGGTCTCTGTGTATATTCATTTACAGTGAGGTGTCTAAAATAAACGTAGAATAAATTTGATGCCACTTACGGAGCATGGCTGAGCACGGACGTGAATAACGTTGTGAAACCATGCAGTAAGTAACACTTCCAAGATCCACCAGTTTTGCATAACTGATGTGGGGGCAGGGCGGGCAGTGGGCGAAACGACTATTGCAAGACTATTTACTCCCATCGAAAGAAGCAAAGTAGACAGCCCCCAAAAAAGTGAGCAGATGAATGTAGGCGACGAGTGCAGAGTACCTGTGTGTAGACTGCTGAACCATGTGGTGGCCCCGATGGTGGTCGCCATTTATTATTATTATTATTATTATCGACTTTTTAAAGACGATCGTGCATTTCTATAAATAGATTTTATTGACTGACAAAGTGTCCGAACCGGTTTTTCAAATCGGGACGGGAACCAAGACTTTGCCAAAAATACTGAAAAGATACGGAGAACATTTCATGTCCACAGAATTGTTTTGGTAATTTTCTTTTAATTATTCGTTAATGTATTGACTTTCTGCTCATATATTATATGATCCATATAAGTAGTTTTATGATGCGAGTTACTGGCCTGTACAGGTCAACGATCAATAGTATACAGCGAATTAATTGGTGCTTTATTTCTGTTTTCTAAGGAATGCTCTGTTTAATATTTATGCACGTGGATTATACTGCGCAACAACAGAAGAAGCGAAGGTATTCAATATTTATTTTCATTTGCAACAAAATAAGCTATCGCGTTAGAATTTTTAATTATTTCGCAAAAACAAATCGGTATTCTTGTGGTGATATATTGATACTAGACAGAGCGTCTTTATTGACATTAAAACTTCTGGTCCCAGGGGTTATGTGTCCATGCTCTTGGGCTATATTCATGTATAAAAATAATGAAAAGAATGTAGAAAATCACAGTTTAAAGAAAAAAAAAAGTAACTTGCAACAGTGAGCCACAATGACAGAGGGTATCTGTTGACATCAAAATTCTGCCCCAGTGGGTTATGTGTCCTGCCCTGGGAATATACACATGTATAAAATAATGAAAAAAAAAATGTAAAAAAATACTAATAACAGTCAAAGAGATACTGTTAACTTGCAGCAGTGGGTCACATGACAAAATGTATCCACTGACATCAAACTTTTGCCCATAGGGATTGTATAGCCCTGCCCTGAGGCTAAATTTTAACATTTCTTCGGCAGTCCGGTGAGCGTTTCAGGACGAATGGTCCTCTGGTTTTAGTTTAGAGTGGGTAGGAGTCGGGTTACAGCGTTTTGGCCTAAGTTTTGACCAGATCCTCTTAAAACTAAGGTATGTATATGTAGGTCAGGGTTAAAAGCTTCGAAAACTGGCGATGTCAAACTATCTTGACTGTTGAAAATGCCTGTTTCTAAACTTGTCATCACCACAAGTCCTTCAGTTTTGATGGGGTCTTCCTGAAACTTACATATGTGTAGGTCAGGGATAAAAAACTCGGATAAATTCAGGGATGTTGGTCACGGTATTTATCAAAGAGTTATGCTACCTTGTACGGTCATAACCATAAATCCTGAGTTTCATCAGGGTCTTCATGAAACTAACACAAACGTTTAACTCCGAATTGGAGTATTTTACTCCAACTTTTTATCTCTGACTCCAGCTGTTTGGAAAGGAGAAAAGTAAACTCCAACTGTTTTTTTTTGGAAGACAGCTTTTATACACCAATTTTCAAAATAATAGTTAGAACTCTGAAACATATAAGTATGTTGGGGATAAAAGCTCTGATGAGTTTGAAAACTGGCTAGCTGGGCATATCTGTCATAGGTTAAATCCCCTTGATTGCTGAAATTGCATTTTTTATTATCTTTTTATCAACATAAGTTTTGATCGAAAAACCTTTAATTTTAAATGGGATCTTCCTGAAACATACATGTCCTTAGAACGGCCGAGGGTTTTGAAAAATGCAGCCAAAATGAGGGTAGGATTGGATATTTACCTCTGGAATCCAACATAAGAAACTCATCAAACACAGCTTACTTGAAAACGAAAGTAGATATATTATTCTTTACAATCAAGCACTGCCAATTTTTTACACTCATGATAGGTCATGGCGCAGGGGTCACAGTGGGAAAATGTATGTGCATGGAAATGTTTTTTTTTTTTTTTTTTTTTTTTTGCGATTTGATCCCGCATTTCTCCTCCTTACTCTCTTTCTTTCTCTCCTTTTTCTTTTGCCTTTTCTTGCGCATTTCGTATGCTGGACCATTTGAGCCGCGCTAGATTGGTGTTGACGGGACTGCGTTACAAATGTTCAACGGTAAACCGAACATTTTAGGTTCGAAAATTTGACGATCTTTTTCTTACTTCGGAAGCCTTTCGCGCCCTTTCTTTATCTGCTAGAGAGCTCGTGTTGATACTATTATCCCCCCCCCCCCCCACGCACACTGCCGTATTAAATGATACTGGAACTGGAAGATTGTTTGCATTAATCTCGCCGTGAGGGTCGTTCAAAAAGTGTTGGACAGCAATTACGCATAAATACGCTACCGCCGTCAAAAGGATATAAGAAGGCCAGATATAAAAGCACGGATGACCGGTAGTGTCAGGCTATTACTCATACAGTTATGTCCCCATGATTGCTGAAAACAGGCTAATTTGGACCTAAAAATGTCAGCAACATTACTTTTTCAATTCATATTCATTTTTTTTTCAGTTAAAAAAGATATTTATTTATTACTTCTTTAAAGCATATATTGTGGCTACTTGTTAGAAACTCAATAATGTACTTCTAATGAGTACCCAAAAGCTATGCTTTGAGGAAAAATAAGAAAATGTCTTTATTTTCATCTCAAATTGTAATTTTTACAGCCATAAAAATTCCACCATATTCAATAGCTGTGCTTTCATAATGCCTTAGCTATTCAATCTTTGCTTGGTGCACGTGAAAGCTTTGTCCAAGTTCAAATTTAATCTCATCATAACTTCATGAACTGTTATCTCAGTAATGAATACATGTAGTTAAGTTACGATCTTAACTACTATTAAGTGTACATCGAACATTCTGGCAGACTGCGTGGATGCCCAGGCTGATCTGAATCTTTGATGGCGCACAGACCAACCACATTGTTGGTTTTGCTAAGTGATGGCTATGTGTTCCATGTCAGGTCATATTTATATGTATTTTCTTGATTTTACAAGTATTTCTTTCTACAAGGGATTAAATTGGTTTTGAATAAAGTCTGAAACTTGAACACATAATGCTACAATTTTAATGACTGTACCTTTCTTTTTTTGAAGTAGTATACTACACAGGTATATTCATTTAAGTGGAAAATAACTACTATAGATAATTTTTACATCACTAAAGACAAGTTTATCTCTCCATACATTGTTGTGGGCTATTTTTAGTACTGCACATGTACTGTACAGAACTACTTTTGGTATGTAATGATGTAAACAATGGGTGACATTGAATTTGGGCAGGGAGCAGTTTATGTGCCTTTGTTAAAAAATAATATTTTTAGTTCTGTGCTGAGAATAATGAAATCAAAATACTTTTCCCTAGAGGGAAAATGTTTCAACATAGAAAAAATAATTTCAATGAAATTTATTCATCACAGATCAAGAAATCTGCCAATAAATTGCCACTTTTTTTAAGGCTTCAACAACACATTTACACCCTCAAATATCTTCCTCTTTCAGTTGTATATGATGATTGAAGTATGAACTTTATGTTGAAATAACAAATATCCAACAATTTGACTTTATACCTATATCCAAACCCATTTGTTACAACTGTCTATTTCATCCAGTTTGGATTATTGTACTGATTATCCCCGTTAAAGCACAATACCTTTTGAGTTTGCGTTCCCCTTTGAAGAAAGGAAGTTTTATTAGATTCCAACTTACTTGTTTAATTGCAACCTTTTAGACACTGCCTGCTTAGTTTCTAAACAGTCCCGTTTGAAACCTATGTTTTCCTTTTTAATTTCAGACTCTATGAGGGTGTATACCTCAATCTTTTAGTAGGTTGTTGATATCTGATATCATTTCTTGTTCGGGCCCTCTGTGGTACAGCTAATGGTTTTCTATTGCTCTAGCCATCAGTGACAAAGGTATTTGCAATGAGCCTTCATCTTGGTTTCTTACCATTTGATTTAATTTGATTTACATGTTTTTGTGCTGTTTCACTGTTTTAAGATGAAAAACCTCTATTTGAGCAGAACAATTTTGTATTTTTACAACAATTAAACAAAGGGTGACAAATTGTTACCATTAAAATTGATTTAATCCCCTGGTAGGTTTTTAAATGACCTTTGGCGGCAGTTCAATTTTATGATTTTCTGAAGTATGTTGACCTTAGACTCATTCTTATGTTCTTTGTTCTACATAGGCTTTGTGGTCACTTGCTGATGCTAAGACATATTTGAATTCTAAGATTCTGGTCGCCCTTTGCATGGCTACCTACAAAAAGAAACAACAACAACCCCCCGCCCCCCCCCCCCCCCCACGAAAACAACAAACACCCATAAAACATCAAAACCTCATTGGAAGTTATCGTTTCTGCTTTTACCGTTGACTGGTCCTGTTGCAGTTCTTCTTCATTTATGTGCTTTGTTTTTGTTCATTCTGTTTTGATGAGATGCTATTTTGCGTATTCATTGCACGTTATTAAACTCTCTTACCCGACGCATTGGGAGGACTGTGGACTTCCCCTGGTGTCTCCATATACAATTTTTGCGTATAGGTACTAAATAATATGCCTTAAAAATTTAGATCTGAATCAAATTTTACAATAAATAAAGTAAACCAGATAAAGCCACAATTATGAAGCACAGCCTTCCCTAGGCACTCAAAGAAGAAGCGACAAGAATAAACATTGCCAAGACACAACAGCACAGCTGGAACAACCAACAAATAAAGGAAGAAGAACTGCAAGAGAAGAACCACTTTTGAACGTCTTGAAGATATTTTACATTCATTAAGTAGTTAAATACGCACTTAATATTAAGCAAATTTATCAGAGTAAATCATCGTTAGATCTATGCATGTAAAAGGAAGGAAATTGTATATTTATGTCCTGGCTAAACAAAAATAAATAAATAAATAAATAAAAAATATTAAATAAGAACGATGCTTTACTTATGCACTTTAATTCATCTGATTGAGATTTTCAGTTATACCTTTACTTGGTCTGAATGAGGATAATAAAATATATGCTGTCGACGTCACAGTTCAAAATAAAGTGAAAATATGGACCATGACTCTGCCACAAGCACAACTGTTTGGTTTATTTTTTTGTTTTGTTTTTCAAACCATATTGCTGTATCCAGTTTAACTTCTCTTCAAGAGCACAGGACATCTACAGAAAAGAACAAGGACTTGCCACTTACAGACGAGAAGTCAACTAAGAGTACAGCAGCGATAGTGACACCACTTGTCATACTTTTACTGTTGGTATGCGTCGCTGCTGCTATTCTTGTCTACTGGCGCAGGTAAGCAGTGAAGTGAGTGAGGCTTGTTGCAGGAAAGTCAACGGTTTTTACGTCTATAACCAGCCATCACCTACACGTTATAAATACGCGTCACCTACACGTTATATATCCGTTGTAATATATAACATTGCGTAAACACATCTATGTAAAATGCATGCTTCTAAGTTAAGTTGTGGATAAACCAATGTTTAAACCAAACTAAACTGATGTTTGTTTTTTTTCTCATTTTTTTCACAAACATAGGCTCTTCTAATGAGTAACAAAATACAAATACATTTGTTGTGGATATATATTAGAAGCTCCTCAGAAAGCACTTCTATTGAGTATCCAAAACGTATGTTTTGGGGCAGAAATAAGAAAAATACTTATCTTGATGCCCCTTTTTTCTAGAGCTATATAAGCCATGGTGATTTCTATCTTGAATATGGGAAATGAGGAAGATTTTGATACTTAAGCATTTTAAGCAGATGAGTTCAATAAAAACGGTTACTAGAAGTAAAAGACAAATTGAAAAGCTACTTTAAAAACGAGAAATTTTGATTATTCCCTTATAAGTTAGACTCCCACATACCCCTCCTTTCATTATATATTTTAGGGGAAAACTAAGTTACATTATAAAGACTTGTTAACGTAATTCTTATGTTGCATAGGAGAAATACGAAGCCTATGGTCAAATTGTGGATTCGCAAGTTTTCCAGTGTATTCTTGTTCACATACAGAACATGTTGCTTTCCATAAGAGCCCTTGCTATTTTTCTGCCATATTGCACGTTTGTTTGGCAACATACCTAAACTACTCTTAAGGGGGATGATAATTATTGCAGGGGAGGAAACTCTACTAAAATGTTTTGCCACCCTTCTGAAAAGGGTATTTCAAGGCGGTTGCTCTGTTGTAGTTCGTCATTGTTCGTGCGTCGGTAATTCATATAAGACGTTTTTTTTTTTTGTTTTTTTTTTTTTGTTTTGTTTTTTAATCATGGTTTGTTCCTCATCTCTCATTCTTCTGGTGCCTCGTGATTGTGTTATTCCCTGAGGATCTTCACTTACATTTTTCTCTAAAAGCAAAGAATTTGCTCACAGGGGGAGAAGATCCCCTTACAGACGGGAGTTGGTGCGCTGAAAAGAAAACCGGAAGTCATAGAAGTTGTCACTCTTGTAAATATGGCAGAAAATCCACCAGATGTATCTTCAAGTCCTCTTAACCGTGTCAAAACATTTGTCTGCAACCAGAAAAATTAATTCAACCGACTTATGCCGAGTGGACTCTTCTACCTAACTCTTTGGACTGGTTCATTTCAATATTAGGCGTGTCTGGTAAGTTTTTATTGTTACGTACCATGTTATAGAAATTCCTTTCCTAAATGAAACAGTGTATACCCTGGTTAGATGCCGTGTTGATCTGGGGGTACACTGTTTGCTAATGTCCGTTATACGGGACGCTAGGCATAAATGGGTTAAAATAATAACTAAAAGAACTCCATTGCTGCAGAGCTCTTAACCAGTAAAGCGCCAATCACAACTGCAGCAGACGACATTTTGTAATAATCATAAGAAATTCAGTCTTGACATTTCAAACGAATCAGACGATTCACATGAAATGTCCATTATTTTCTCTGAAAAAGAAAAATAGGATGCCGTCTGCTATAAATTTTGCGTGACGCTTTAATGGTTAAAGACTTTGATGAGGTTGTTTAATTTTCTTAGATTCGTAGTGATCAGTTAGTGGATTATTTCACAGATTCGGCATTTGTTATTATAGATTTGTATTTTATTTGGCTGTTTTTTTTCTACCAAAAGGCGAAACACCGAATGTAGGGTTTTACAGAAAAGCCATGCTTATTCGTGACAGTTACTTTTTCATATCAATAAAAATGAGTTCTGATTATTCATGATTACATATTGACGTTTATGAAATAAGGGGCATACGTGACTTTGTTGTGTGGTCATTTAACATTTCTATGTAACATATATAGTAACTCAATGAAATATTGTATAATTTATTATATACAGATGCCTCTCGCTATCTTAAATACTGTTCTAAAACAGCTTCTTATGTCAAACTGAATATGTTCCTAACATTTCAGCTCCTTTTATCTGGAATTTCTGTTATCTCAACCCAAAACTTCTGATCCCTTTAAGTTTGATAACGAGATTCTACTATATCTCTTTTCTGATACATATAAAGGTGTATACATATACAGATTATAGGAGTCCGGTATTTTTTCTTTTTTTAACGAAACTTATGGGCCTATGTATGTAAATGTTGTTATAGCTAATACAAAAATCAGTTTTAAATCAGTTATGCGCACCAAGAAGATTGATAGTGAGAAATAACATAACTACTACGCGTATTGAACGTTTAGCATGTTGGGTAAAAAATTCAGCAGACGATATTTTGAAAGATTTTTCCCAGAAAATAGGATTTGACAATTCATGAAATATTATCTCCTCAGGAGACTATTTGCATCAAATGACACATCCTATTTTCTGTAAAAAATATCAGCACTTTGCCGTCTATTTAATTGACCAGAATAGAAAAGGTAATTACAGTCGAACCTCAGTAGCTCGAACACCGATGGCTCGTTTACCATGGCTAATTCGAACTCATTTTTGAGTTCCTACGAAATTCTTCCAATAGCTCAAGAAAATAAATATTTAAGGAAATTTTCTTATTATATCATAAAATTGTATGTTGTGTGTACTCATTAGAATCGCCTCATCAGGGCGATTCTAATGAGTACACTCAACATACCATTATTGTCCAGAAGCTCGAAAAAATCACTAAATTGTCGCCATTTGCCTCCTGACCTAGCGTCATGATTAACCCTCAGTGGCTCGAACTACCTATACCTCGAACAAATTTCCATGGTCCCAAAGGGGTTCGAGCCATTGAAGTTCGGCTGTAATCATAATTTCATTTCCACCTGTTGTTTTGTTTTGCTTGCAAATAAAGTGCACACATGTTCAGATTACTGTAACTGGAGTATATTAAAGCAAAATCAAGCAACAATTTTAAAGCTTCCATTAAATTTCAGAAAGCAATACAAGAAGAATTCACAGACTGGAAAGGAAAATCAAGCGGTCGAAAATCTAGGTGCAGTTGTGCAAAACCAGAATTATTTTATGCCTGAATCCCCTAAACACACAGAAGTAGAGAGTGTCAAAGAAGGTGTTTCAGATCAACAGAATATCTATCATACCATTGATCCACAAAGTATACCTAATCAGATGCACAAAGGTAACGAGTATATGGAATTCGATTCTGTGGATCCATACAATGTAATTGATTCCGATAGTATTGACTTAGACGAAACTAGTACTAATGGTACAAAGATACCAACCGATAAGGAATACTTGAATCACAAACCTGACGACCGTGTCATTGAGAATGCATCTGATTATAACAATGGTATTCCAACCACTCACGACTACTTTATTCTCGAGCCTGGAGATCAGAGCGCAGTCTCTTGTCAACGAAAAGATGAGAGTTACAGTACCAATATGGATTTTGTAGACTATAATACAATAAATGCTAAACCAAACGAAATTGTTAAAGATCCACGGTACCAAAGACTGGCAACGGTTGATCAAACCTGTAGAGATCTGCAGATACCAGATCACGATAACTCCTCAGTTTAACCAACGTTGTTAAAAGAGAAAAATAAGGAATTTTACTGGGACACAAAAACATAAACACTGGTATATGTCAATTCGAGTTTTGACCACTGACTTAATGCAATGAGTACCCCAAGAAAACACTCTTCCCTCATATCATTTCACTTCCGAGTTTCTAAAGTGGACTCATCCGACTTTCAGTACGGACTCGTCCACTTTGACAAATAGGGATGCCAAACAAAGTGTAAAACAGAATTGTTAACAGTATGGATCCTGACGCGACGGCTCTTTATGAAACGCCTCTTCTGGATCTACACTGCTTGTAAACATAGATATTTGTTTTTATTCTGCGGGAATGAAGGTGTAAATATATCTAAACCTTTGTTCCTGTAGAATAAACGTTGTGTTCATCGTGCTCTTTAAAGTCAATCTAACCTAGCCAGCTTGTTATTGTTGTTGTAAATCGTTTTGATACTTCACTGCTGGCTATGGCTTCTATATACTAATCATCTCTGGAGACTCTCTCTAGGTACAGTCAACTCTCATTATACCGACACTCGATACAACGGCACAAATCGTTAGAATGATAATTGGACTGGCACGAAACCTTCGCTCAAGAGCTGAGAGTAAATCAGAAATTATGCAAGAACGTTGTATTTAAAACCTCAAAGAAGCACGTTTCGGATATTGGTTACGATCGCCACAATGATGCGATTCTATCAAATATCCAAAACTGAATTAAGAATAAACGAAGGCATTCTTTAATACCATTCTGCTCATTTAGGATTGTTTCATCACGAAAACACGCCTATATAATTCTGACCCCCTTAAACCCCACTTTTATATAGTAAAACTGGGGTTTACAAGGGTATACATTATTTTTCTTATTTTTACTCAAAAACATAGATTGTGGGTACTCGTTAGAACCGCCTCTCCAAGGCGGCTGTAATGAATACCCACAATTTATGTATTGAGCAGAAATATGAAAAATTCAGTATTTGGAGGTGAAATTTTCTATATATTTGAATAGGCGTGTTTTCGTTATGTTGAAACAGCAAATGTATTTTAATGGGAACATTTTTGGGAACAAATGCAGTCACTGTAACGAGGGTTCACTGTACTTATATATACTGTGCTAATAAAACTTGTGGCCACATGCGAAGGGGTGTGGAACCTATTTTATGCATAATATAGGGATCAAACATGGTTTTTCATAAATTAACATTTGCCAGGTCCCGTGGGAGTGTTGAAAACCGAGGCCGAGGGCCGCAGTTTTCAACACCTCCTAAGGGACCTGGCGAATGTTAATGCATTGAAAAACTATGTTCGATCACTATTTTTGCATAAAAACTGAATACATTTGCTACATTTGCGTTATTTCTTGCACTATTTTGTTTCGCCTTTTCACCGATGCCTCGCGAACGTTATTTCCACTGACTATGCTCGTTTTATGGCCGAGCAGTACACATCTCGTAACGGCTGCAAAATCAGTGGCCCCGGTACGACAATATTGAAAGTTGCGTAGCCATGCATTAACAGCACGTGAATTGCCCTGTTAATACACGGCTTTTCGCCGGTTAATGCACGGCTGTTAATAACGTGCGACAGTGCTTTTTATGCAGTAATAGCATTTAACACTGTAGCATCTTGCATAATCTTTACTGTATATAGATACTACAATAGCCTTCGTTTTGTTGATAAAAAAAAACAACAACAACAACAACAAAAAAAAAAAAAAAAAAAACAAAAACAAACAAACACCGAATAACTGTGTAATTATCCCCACTCTTTAGCGATGGGTATATTGTAAACGTTCTGTCCGTCCGTCACACGCTATCTTCTCCTAAACCACTGGACGGGATTTAACCAAACTTGCTAAATGACTTCCTCTCGTGGTAAGGGTGTGCGAGAGCAACATTATTTTTCACTCTGCCCCATGTGACTTTCATGTTGGGTCAAAAAGTCATTATCTGTCTGTCCGTCACGCTATCTCCTCCTAAACCACTGGGCGGAATTTAACCAAACTTGCTATACCCTCGTGATAAGGGTGAGTGAG
The DNA here is from genome assembly GCA_964016985.1 of Anodontia alba. Lineage (NCBI taxonomy): Eukaryota > Metazoa > Mollusca > Bivalvia > Lucinida > Lucinidae > Anodontia > Anodontia alba. The sequence goes on along the minus strand of OZ024824.1, from coordinate 68,706,960 downwards.
AGCGAGTCTGTCCGGCTGTCTGTCCGTCCGTCACACCATCAGCAACATTAGCACCCAGCGTGGGGATTTTGCAAAGTCGTGCCATCGACTGCACAGTCTAATTTGAAAATTGAATTCTGTGTTTATCTTCTCGGAGTTCCCTGTCAGTAGTTTTAAATCCATACTTGATACATTTTCTTTTTGTAAAAAATATGAACCTTGCTAACTTCCTCTTCTTAACCCTTGTCCTTCTGAATAAATTAAGATGTCATGCCCACTTCTAATTTTCAGCCAGTCAGATTACTTGATACGGATCGTTGCCATTAATTCATATATACTTAATGGCAAACAGTGCAGATCCAGATCAGTTTCCTTCTCTAACTGATCTAAATCTACACTGTTTGTAAAGGCAGGGTATATCCAGGTTCAGCGTGACAAGAATTAAGCTTATTTCTTCTGTATATCATTTTTTATTAAAAAGTGTAGTGTTTTATATCTTATAAATACAACAATCAAACAGTAAGCCAACACAGGGAGCAAATCATTTCCTGTTAGGATAGACCTGTTTAGAAGGGGCAAGGCGATTCTGACAGGGGTTCATTATCTGTATGCCTGAAAAGACCCATAATTCAATATAAAATTATTCATGTTCATTTCTATTTTTTTTTCTAATTATTTTGTTGGAATTGTAGTTGTTAGAAGTACATCAGAGCGATAACAAAATTTATCGGTACAAAATGTTTGTTAAGCATGTTGATAACCATTTACGTCATTTCTAATTATTTTGTTGGAACTGTAGTTGTTAGTAGTACATCAGAGCGATAACAAAATTTATCGGTACAAAATGTTTGTTAAGCATGTTGATAACCATTTACGCCATTTCTAATTATATTATCCATTAGAATTGATCTGCTAACAAGTTTGTCGAGAAGCTTCGAATGAACTTCTAACCTGTTCAAGAACTAACTGAAGTCGAAACGCACAAACACTTAGGTGTTTATTTCTCATCTGATTGTACATGACATAAACATATAAATTATATCAAAGAGAAAGCTTGGGGACAAATCACTCAAATTCAAACTCGACAGAAAATCCCTAGAAATTATTTACATGGTATTTATACGACTCTACTGGAATATGCAGACGTAATTTGGGACAATTGTACCTTATATGAAAAACAAGAGCTTGACAAGACTCAGAATGAAGCAGCCCGAATTGCAACTGGAACCACCAAACTCATATCCTTAGACTGTCTTTACAACGAAATTAAATGGGAATCCTTAGAAAAACGCCGAAGAAACCACAAACTCATGCTGTTCTATAAAATGTACACCAATTCACTCCTCCATATCTTTCTGATCTAGTACCTCAAACTGTTAGTAGCGTTTCGCGATACAATCTTAGAATTCCCATGCTCTCCAAACTATCGACGCTAGATCTAACAATTAGTATTACTCATTTGTTCCATCAACAGTGAGGGAGTGGAATAATCTACCATCTGATATTACTCAGTCAGAATCAGTTGCTTCTTTTAAACACAACCTCAATGGAGAAAATTCAGTCGTACCCAAGCACTTTTACACCGGTAAAAAACATGCACAAATTCTTCACACCCGCTTAAGAACGAATTACAGTGCATTAAATTATGATCTTTTCCCGAAGAATATCACTGATTCCCCTGCGGCGATATCGAGAATACCTATCATTTTTTCTTTCAATGTCCCCTCTATCGGTACTGAGCTCTTCGAAGCAGTTTCACAGTACAAGGAAATCTCTCTTGATGTACTTCTCTTCGGTGATATTTCTCTCTCCTACGATACAAATGAGAAAATAGTTGAGAAAATCCAAAAATATATAATCACTTCCAAGAGATTCTCTGCTATGCAGTAATCTTAAGAATGTATAAAATTATACTTGTCAGATTTGCCATGCGGCTAGTTTTGTTTGGATGCAAGGTAGTTTTTAAGCATTACTGTCGTGCACCCCCTCCCCCACTCTCTCATTCTCTCCCTCTCTCTCTCTCTCTCTCTCTCTCTCTCTCTCTCTCTGAATAACTAAACTCTTATGTACTCAAAGTCAACAAGTCGTTTTCTCTTCTATCACACCTAATATATAACCTCCATCATAGCTTATCATCCACAGCAATTTTTTAAATAAACAACTAAATACACATTACTGATGTACATACATACCCAAGTTTTCTGTTTTACCTACGTTTTTCTATAATTGTTGTTTTTCTTTCTCTTTCTAATGATACAATTGCCCAAGTTTTTTTTTAGCTGAATGAAATCTTAGTTTATATTGTTTGTTTGAATGCATATGAACAGTTGTTAGGATACAATTCCAGTAATTCAGAGTATCACTTATACATGATCATCGCCTTCTTTTCACAGTTGTTATTATTAAGGAGAAGAACTAAATAAGTAACATTGCTTTCGTTCTTATCCTTTAATATGTATTTTCACAACATTGTGTTTGTAATCATGTATACTTTGTGAAATAAATTATGTTTAAACCAACCTATTTGAGAACATTTCTAAAGTATCTATCTAAAAGTCTCTTCAAACGATTGGTTAATTAGAACATTTCTGTAGTAGCTTTTTCAACGTTATCTGAAAAAAGTTCGTTAATAACGTTAATACAATTGTGTTAGGCAGGAGCAGCATGTATAGATGACGACAGGCATCTGCTCACTAAAATTTCAATTTAATTTCACTGAATTGTATTGTTTTCTTTTCACACTGCGAAGTGCTTGAACTTAAAACAGCAAAGAAAGAAGAAGAAGAAGAAGAAAAAAAAATACACTGCTGAAGTACATGCGTTGGCAAGTGCTTCACATACCCGGTGATCTCACATCAGCCGTCATGATCTGAGTTGCCTGTGCAAGAGTGAGGAAAACAGGACCACCGAGCCACATCCACTGACTTCACGTCTGGAGCAAACAGCCGCAGACATCAGTTAGGAGAGGTTTACAATATAGAACAATCGCGAATGATGTCAAAATACGCCAAAAGAAGGAAAACTGGTCTGTTTGGAAATGCCACTCCTATGAAAATAACCATATTAAAATTAAAGCATTTAAGCAAATCATGAGCATCAGTGTAAGAAAACGCACCTTCGGACATGTTCGCCCAGTGAAGATTCAGAGCAGACTGTGCGGATGAGCAGGCAGATTTGAGTCTTCGTTGGGCGCACATGTCAATTACTTTTTCTGACATTGCGACTTTTATATGGTGGAAGGTCAGTTTAGTATCAGTACGGCAGTACCACTACCCGTTACGCAAATATACCTTTTCAAATATATTGAAAATTTCACCATCAAAAACTATAAGTTTTCAGATAAAAATTCTAATATTTTTTTTCATATTTCTGCTCAAAACATAGATTGTGGGTACTCGTTAGAACCGCCTTGTCGAGACGGTTCTAACGAGTACCACAATCTATGTTTTTGAACAGAAATAAGAAAAAATAATGTATTCCCTTGTAAACCGCAGTTTTACTATATAAAAGTGGGGTTTAAGGGGGTAAAAATTATATAGGTATGTTTTCGTAATGCAGTACCGAAGTACTGTCTCCAGCACTGAAGCACTGATTATAGCAAGTGGTGTAGGGTATTGTCAACAATTGATTTCTGTTCAGTCCTCATCTTTGCTTCATTATAGGCTTTTTCTGTGATTTATTTGTTGCCCGTAATGATTCACGGATGAATAAAAGACCTCCGCGTGTACCGATATGTTTTTACAAAAATGGAAGCTGAGGGCGAGGGCTGTGATCCCGTATAGCAAGCTTAAGAGCCCTATCCAGTAATATATTACTGAACGTTCCAATGTGGCTCTTTTTGTTTACTGCTCTGTAGTGTTTTTCTTACAAATGTTTTTCTTTTAACGGTTACGTAAGTTGAAGATATATCCAGTTAAGACTGAGTAATAAAGTAGCCACCTTTTTGGGAGAGGTTGCCAGCTCTGCTTGCCGTCTGTTCTTTTGTGGCTGTTTAATTGTATTTGTCTTTCATTTGATGTTGAGAGCTTGATGTACTGATTGGATTGTATCAGTTCCTGAGTTCACTTATTTACTTTTCACAAGTACTTTGTAAACAAGGGTAAGACATAGCTACTGATATGGCGTTTTTTCAGCTAATAGGTCCTGATATTTTCTTATTCTCAACGAAAACATATGTTGTGGGTACTCATTAGAAGCGCCTCACTGAGGTGCTTCTAATGAGTACCCATAATATATATTTCCATGGACAAATAAAAAAAAAAACCCTGATAATCCCTCTTATCTCCATAGAAAATTGTTCGAGACATGGGTAGCTCAAGCCATTGAGGGTTAATCGTGGTGCCAGGTCAGGAAATAAATAGCGATAATATAGTTTTTTTTAGATTTTCTTCACATTAAATGTATGTTGCGCGTACAAATTAGAATCGCCTCGATTAGGCGATTATAATGAGTGCACATAACATACAATTTCTTGACAAAATATTGTAAAAAAAATTCCTTAAATATTTGTTTTCTGGAGCTATCGGAGAATTTCGTAGGGACTAAAAAACGAGTTCGAATTAGTCATGGTAAACGGGCCATCGATGTTCGAGCCAGCGAGGTTTGACTGTATTAAGTTTCATGTGAGCGCATTTACTGAATAAATTTTCATTGTTGTGCATTTTGTGTAAATATTATTGGTGCACTGTAAGCGAATCCTGTAATATAAACAGGGCAACAGTTAGGGATCAGGTTTCAGGATGTTACTACAACACGACATGGTAGAACAATAAGCATGTCTACTGTTTGTACATTAAGGGAAAAAGATACACTTTCAGGAGCGGCAAGTTTTGCCTCTCTTTTGTCCCTTTTTGATGAGGGTTTACTGTGAAAGGCATGAATTGGCTCCCCATGGGAGCAAATTCTTTCTTTTTGTCAAAATGGTGCAAAATCTACCAAATGCATCCAGTCACCTTAACTCTTTGCACAGCGAAAGTGAATATAGACACTTACAACTGAGATGTTTTATTCTTTTTGAGAACCGCTTATTTCATCTGAATCATTGCCGGGCTTTTTAACTTAATTTCCAAAGTCGGAACGGCAACCAGACTCTTGAAAAACTCAATGTTGACTTTCACACACACACACACACACACACACACACACACACACACACACACACACACACACACACACACACACACAACAACGACAAAACAAACAAACAAACAAACAAAAACAAACAAACTAAATATCGTCTTTAAAATCTATGAAGAATTTGACACCAATTTTAAAGTTGACCTCTTACCACTCCTTGTTCGAGATCGCAATCTGGTGGTTTCATCTTTGTTGCTGTTACACGGAAAGAAGGTGTCACAAAGTACTTCTTCACTATAGCTTAACTGGACTGAAAGGCTGTGACTTATGCCTATACATATCGCATTTGAGCCAGCGCATGACAAAGCCAAAAAAATGGCATGTGCGCCAAGCGAAGACTCAGATCAGCCCGAGCATCCGCCCAGTCTGATTAGAGTCTTCGCTATGCGTTCAAAGGGTAGCTTAGGACCAAAATTTTCTTTGTACGGACAGCGAAGACTCAGATCAGACTGGGCGGATGCCCAGGCTGATCTGAGTCTTCGCTGGTCGCATATGCCAATTTGTTGGTTTTGTCATGCGCTGACTCATTCAATAATTTTCACCATCAATAAAAATGCAAATATTTGGCAAATGGACCGCCGGCTGACAAAAAAGCCCTTAGGGCCTAAAGGGCAGACCAGTTCTCGCACCTAAGCGTCGGGGTTCATTATGAATCCTATATCTTCTACAAGGTCCATATATTTTGCAGGCGAACAACGAAGACCCTGATCAGACTCTTTTCTCAGTCGAGATATATCTCGTACATTTCTTCATCTTCCTTCATCGTTTGATTCATAGTTTTGTGCTTCGTAATCATAGCCTTTCTATATATATAGGACATAAATTATATATATATATATATATATATATATATATATATATATATATATATATATATATATATATATATATATATATATATACTCGTTTATAGATGAAGTTATCCAGTAAAGAACATAAATTCTCGGCGAGGCGGTTCTAACGAGTACCCACAATCTACGTTTTGAGAAAAAATATGAAAAAGATCAGAATTTTTATCTGAAAATGTTTCTTTTTTGGTTGTAAAATTTTCAATATATTTGAATAGGCGCGTTTTCTTGATGACGCAGCACGGGACTGCCTTCAATTAACCGAAACGTTCGCGATCACTCGCAGACTATTGCAAACTTTCAGTTGGGACGTTTTTCGGTGGACAGTAGCCTGTATCCGCGATCTGAATTCAACATCGTCTTTTAACCTTCAATAGTGGCCTTTGCGAATAAAATGTATGTGTGCTCGTTTGTAACCAATAAATCTAAGAAAGTTTACTGCTTTGATAGTGTTTATTCCGTCTACATGAAAAGTAATTTTATTGATATAACATCAGGTTACATCAGCTAGAATAACAACACCAGCGAGAATAGCAGCTATCCTCTTATTGGAAGTCACGTGAGATGGGTTGTTTACGATCGTTCAGACAGAAGATGCAGAATATATGTGAAAAACATTCACATTTACTGTAAACCCTTTAAACAGACAGAGAGAGGTCATTAAAATGTTGACTAATTATAAGTCGCAAAGCAAAGCAAATTTCTTCATATGTATGTTCGCCTACCTTTTTCGAGTCACTTCTTGTTGTTTGTTCATGCTATTTGTTCATGTCCTTTCGGCTGAGACGTGGTGTAAAAATAAGTTCCGAGAACGAACAGAATTCGGTGTTGTTGGATCATGTCCTTGCTGTTTGGGCGATGATCCTAGACAATATTAACAAGAAAACAGCGCCCAGCGTCCAATGTCTCCCTGGGATTCTGTTTCGATGATGTTATAAACCACGCAGAAGATTATGTCACATTTCAACAATTTTAATAACAACTTGTTCGAACATAACAAATTATTTATCTTTAAACATATATTAAAATGCAATTACACATACGTATACAATGGTAGATTGTGCATTCAAAATAAATAGAAATACCATATTCGACCTAATTACTACAACGTACGCTTAGGTTTTTCGAAATAACTGGGAAAACTTGTGGCAAAATATGTACCCACCTGCTAAGGGTACACTTAAAAAAAAAGATCAGCAAAGGACTTATGTAATGATGCTTATGCGATGTTTTTGTTTGTTTTTTTTTCTTCTGATTTTCTTCATAAAAGCATATGTTATGGGTACCCATCTGATTTGCTTCGACAAGTCGATGCAATTCGAATGGGTAATCATAACATATGCCTTTATGAAGTAGACAAAAAATACACTGGCTGTAATCTGAAGACTACAGAATTGCTTGACTGTGCGCTTATAGGGGTATGTGCGCTAATTAGGTCGAATACGGTAATTAACTGTAAAATGTCCAAGTGAGCCACTCATTACTTAATACATGTATATGAGATGTACTTGTTAATCATAACTCTACACAAGCCATTTGTTTAACCCATTGTAGACTGAATGAACTCCCCACACTATATATTGGTAGAGTCCAATTTTAATTTTAGGTACGTCCAAGAAAGGTTGATAAATTGATGATATGGTATTGATATGAGATGGTATTGATACTATCATAAAATTTGGCATCTGATAGCCTGTGAAATTTCAGTTAGTTCCTCGATTTTGAACTTTCACTATTATTTTTTTTATTGTATCTCTGAATTAATGTTGAAAACATTAATTCAGAGATACAATAAAAAAATAATAATAATAATAAAAATATTTCATTTTTGATCCAGTTCAAGAACGAGAGAAGAACTGAATTATTGCAGCAGGCTGTCAGAATCCACATTTTATGATTGTATTATTACCATATATCAATTTATTAAACCTTTCTTGGATAATAAGATATCTATTTTTGAGGAATATGGAGCCTTTAAAGAGCTAAGCGAAGTGGTTCCCCGTTTTATGACATCAATGTTATACCCCTTTCGTTTATAACATATGTAAATTTTACTAAATTAATCAGAGAATTTAGGTTTTTCTAAATTTATACACTAAGTCATCATAATATTCAAGTTCTGATAGGCCTTTTAGGAAAAGTATTTTAGTTAAGTAGCGTATTTAGAAACCAAATTCGTAGTGTCGACAATAAAGGTTAGATAAAGCTTTCCGGAATTTATGATACCGATATCCTGTTGGAGAAGTTTGGCACTCAAAGTTGTCTGTGTCTATCATTTTGTGCTGAATAAGTAAATAAGTACACTCAGGAACTGATACCATCAGATCCACATCAAGCTCTCAACATCAAAGGGGAAGGTAGACAAATACAATTAAACAGCAACAACAAGAACAGATGACAAGCAGAGTTGGCAGCCCTTTCCCAAAAAGGTGGCAACACTGTATCCAAACTTAACTGAATACAATCGACTCTCGTTATCTCGACTTCGTTTATCTCGAATAACCGCTTATCTAGAATTGAAAATCTGATCCCTGTTTTAACATGGAAATCTAACAACAGGTGACAAAATATTGTTGAAAAGAAGAGAAATTGCTCCTACAGTTCCTCCTTTTTTCCACAATATTTTCAATATAACTCCAACTTCAGGAGTCAAATTAAATATTCATTAGTTAAATGTGATTGTTTGATTTATTTTTTTTTTCCTCAATGCTGCAAATCTGATATGTCGAGGTACGGATATCTAGAAGCATTTTAGAGAGTTCCTTGGGCTTCGAGATAACGAGAGTCGACGGTATATCTAACTTAAAAGAAAATACTTGTAATTGAAACATTGCAAAATATTTAACAAAAAGTGCCACAATGAAAGTATCGTCTTTGAACGGTCAGTAATATTTTTGCTTAACCCTTATCATGCTGAACCCGCATATATATTGCCTTTTCAAACAGTGTAGATCCAGATCAGTTGGCTTCTGAAGAAGCCAACTGATCTGGCTCTGTACTGTTTTCCATTAAGTATGTGAATTTATAGCAACAATCCAGATCAAGCAATCTGATTGGCTGAAAATTAGAAGTGGGCGCGGCTTCTTAATTTATTCAGCAGGACAAGTGTTAAAATTGGTCTCAATATGCATTATAATCAAACACTCCTCATTTCCCGGTATTGTTTCATATACATGTACCTAATCAGCTTCCTATCTACTCACAATATTAGCACAGAGGAAAACAAAATTGTTACTTACAAGCTCATCGTCTGAAATCATATATGAGCAGAAACATCAGAGAACGTACCTTCGAACACGCGCAATCTGATCAGAATCTTTACCGAGCATTTTGAATAGGCAATGCTGCAAAGTTGTTCTCATGCGGACAACGAAGACTCTGATTAGACTGCGCGGATGCACTGGGTGATTCGCCTATTGTTGGGCGCGTATGTCAGAAAGTACTTTTTCTCAAGTTGCGGCACCACTGGACTTGAATAGTCAAGAATTACATCTAGTCTAGTTGATCAAGTTACTAATCACAGGGGTGAGGGCGGGGGTGCTGGGGGGTGGTGTAAAATTCCTATAAATGGCATAGTACGAATGTGCGTGCCGAATAGCCCCCTTTTTCAGCGCTGCCAGGTACATGATTGGCCCTCTTTTTTCAACAAAAAGTAAATGACTGACCCGATTTTTCTTGATTCGTATGTGATAGGCCCCACTTTTCTGATTTCCCGGTATATGCGTATTTCGCTAAGAGATTTTTCGAGGCTGCTTGTTCTTTTTGTATTCCATGAATTGACTGCTATATTTGTCGAACTACCACCAATGAATGGGTAAAAAAATCAAAGGCAGTATATAAATAGGTCAACATTTCAGACGATCAAGTATACCAATGGGTCCGTTTTTTCAAAGGTCAGGTATACGAATGGGGTGAGTTTCGAAATTCTGGCTTGCACACCCGTACCACAATTACCCCCGCCCCCCCCCCCCCCTACTCCCCGAGCATCGGCTATGCATATTATAAATGAGTCTTTTACGTTAGAAAACCAACCTTTGGACACGTGCGCCCAGCATTCGCGCAGTCTGATCAGAATCTTCACTGGGCGGAGTTTTGATAGACAAGGATGTGAACTTTCTTCTTGCAGACAATGAAGACTGATCACACTGCCTGTATGCACAGGCTGATTTTAGCCATCCTAAAGTGCACATGTCGGAAGGTACATTTTCTCACATAGAGGCTCAGAGACACCACTTAACAACACATACAACGAACACTTAGGTCAATATATATGTGTGCATTTATATAACCTGAAATGGAAACATATTTTTGATTACTGATTATGTTTTTACGTTTTATTTAACCTTTACCACTCCTGGGGTAATTCAGCAGACGACAAATTGGTGATAAACCTTATTTTTTCCAGAAAACGGGATTTGACATTTCATACAAATAGTCTCCGAAAGAGACAATTAGCATGAAATGTCAAAACCTGTTTTCTGGGAAAATTAGAAAAAAAAAAAATCAAAATGTCGTCTGCTGAAATTTTTACTTAGAATGCTGAGCGTTAATTAGATCTGAAACATGATTTCGAGACAGGTGAAACATCGCTGGCTTACGAGTAATAGTGAATCATTTAGATTCAAGATATCTGGAGTTTACTTATTTTCATCTGAGGAACAACAAACGAGCTAAAACCGGAAAAAAATGCATGAATTCCTTGTAAAGACACACACCAAACTATGCTACACCGCACTACAAATAAAGTCGAACTCCTGTGGCTCAACCATCTTTGGTACCATGGCATTTTGTTTCTAGACATGGGTAGTTCGATCGTGCCACTGAGGGTTAATCGTAGCGCCAGATCAGGTGGCAAACTGAGATAATTTAAGGAAGTATTTGTGATCTTGTATAAAATAATGGTATGTTGGGGCGATTCTAATGAGTACACAACACACATTTACTTGATAAAATAAGAAAATTCCCCTAAAATATGCCTAAATATTTGTTTTCTTAAGCTATCGGTAGGGTTTCCTAGGTATTCAAAAACGAGTTAGAATCAGCCACTACAAACGAGCGACCAGTGTTCGATTCGTTGAAGTTTTAATGTACTGTCTTACAGAAAATTAGCGATAAAATAGCCAAACAGTTACACGGTTTCCAAAATAATTTATCTCGGTCTGCAGAGTCGAAAATGAGCCAATTCATCTGGATCCACACTGTTTGAAATTCTGGTCTTGATTTATGACTGATATCCCTATTTGTAACAATGGCCATATTCAAATTTTAAGATGGAAGAGCCCACCAGAAACTCAGGGGATGAACGGGTTAATAATCAGTTCCAGAAATTTGGCTGTGTAAGAGTCGTCTCAAAACTTAGAAGAAGTATATTTCTTTGATTGTTGCAATGTGCTTCTTTTATCGATAACGTTCCTTCTCATACATTGAACACTCTTCGTGCCACATTCGGGTGCACGAGATGCACGTTTATGCTTCAAAGGTTTTAAGAAACCTATTTCTTGCAGTTCTTCGATTAGCTCATCCTGATCCGACGTCCAGTTGTCCTCATCAGCGAAAACACTCATCAGGTCTGCAAGTCTTGCAAGTCTTTCTTTGTTAATTTCAATTGTATCATCGACTGTCTTCCCGATGTCACTTGACGTTTTCTCAGGAAGGAAATTACCTGTAAGCAGTTCTTTTTTATTCAAGGTCAAAACACAGGTATTTGAGCTCGATGATGGTTCTAAAAACCGATCAGCATAACGACGTATAAGTCTCTCGTGAATTGATTTACCCAACGCATTGAAAGGCATGCTGTCGGATACACGCCTTGCAATACTTTCTGCTTTCAGTTTAATGTAATCCATTTCAGATAGCTACACAAGCTGTTTAAGGACTTCAGGAGTGAAACCTAGCTTTTATAAGACTCAGATGACGTTTTATCTGAATGTGATAATTAAAGTAGGTGCGTGTTTTTGGTTCGAACAAATTTCGCTTTGAATTCCATTTGATCTGCGACAAACATCGTACACAAGAATAAAACTAAGGAATTGGAATGAAAGCAAGACGCTTAGAACATTCATTTTCTTAAGTGCGTATTTCCACTTTTAAAGCGCCGTGCAACAGTGCAGCAGGCAACATTCTGACTTTTTTTTTAGTTTTTGATATTTCACGTAAATCGTGTGGTAGGCAAACGATTTAAATAAACTTCTAGGGGTTTTTTTTTATCTGAAAATAAAAACTTTTTTTTTCAGAATGTTGTCTGCTGCATGGTGGTATTGGCGCTTTCAGGATGAACTCTATCTTCAAGAATATGTGAATCGCGCCTATTCGGACAAAATTGTGCATGGCCCCAGCAGTATATTTTAAAATCTAAAATTCTCTGAGCAAACTGCGCAAGCTTTAATCCGATTGCGCATGTGTTATGCTTTGTTTTGGAATGCCCATTTCGCTTATACTCAGATGCACAGAAATTGTAACTCATGGTCATAGTTTTGGAGAAAACATTTATTAGCTGTGGCACTAAATTTTACAGACAAACTGTGGTTATTCCGATGGGGACTGATTGCGCCGATTTGATTTTATTTGATCCTAGAGGGACTTCATGCTATCTCTCTCTGTCTCTGTCTCTGTCTGTCTGTCTGTCTGTCTGTCTCTCTCTCTGTGACAAAAATCAAGCTAATAATATTGAAACTTTCATTTCTATTACTAGATTCATAGATGATTTGCTTCATTCTGATAATATTTATTTTACATAAATGATCAATCAGATCTACCCCATCGAACTTCAGTTGAATAAAACTAATTCTTGTGATATTAAAGCAAAGTTTTTGGATTTATCGATATCAAACTGTGTAATTTTCTTAAGAAATGCGCCCAGTGAAGATTCTGATCAGCCTGTGCTAATGCGCAGGCTGATCAGAATCTTCGCTGGGCGCACATGTCCGATGGTAAGTTTTCTCACATTACGGCACATATAAAAGAAGGCAAACAGCACATCAAAATTAACGTTTGCAAAATGAAAAAAAATTAATATTTTTAATCATAATGTTGGAAGTTTATATAATCAATAAACTATAGATATTGTGTTACGAGCCAGGCGTAACGGGAAAGAAATGAAAGAGAAACCAGCAACAACCTTTAAAATACTTCACAATTTTATTTACAAAAAAAAAAAAAAAAAAAAAAAAAAAATAAGACAATGTGCAAAACAGAACAATACCTTTCAAGTTTACGTCACAAAGTCCCTCAGGAATATTCCACAAGAATTTCTAAAATAAATCCTTTGAAGAACTGTTTCTGATCCCACAATTTAAAAGTCTCTGAATTCAGAATTTAAGTCCAGAATGAATAAAATATTAAAGTAGTCCAGTATAGAATAATTTCCTGTGAAAGTACACGAAGATGCCCATATGAAATCCTTGCTCCTTATATAATATCAATGAACATTCTAGAAAAAGAATTTTCTAGAGGCATCACTCATTTTCCAATTTTAGTCAAGAACATTCTAAATGTTCTTTGGCGTACCATTACGAAAACACGCCTATTCAAATATATTGAAAAATTCACCACCAAAAATTGATAGTTTTCAGATAAAAATTCTGATATTTTTTCATATTTCTGCTAAAAACATAAATTGTGGGTACTCGTTAGAACCGCCTCACCGAGGCGGTTCTAACGAGTACCTACAATCTATGTTTTAGCAGAAATAAGAAAAATAATGTATACCCCTGTAAACCCCAGTTTCACCATATAAAAGTGGGGTTTAAGGGGGTCAGAATTATATAGGTATGTTTTCGTGATGCCAAAAATAACTCAGTCCAGAATCAAGAACATAAACAACATGTCATTGTAAACATGTTTTTTTTTTGTTTTGTTTTTTTTTCAGAAAGTTATTTACAGAAACTTGTAGTAAGCATGAAAATAATGATACTTTAAATGATCAAAAAACCCTATATATAACAGTTGTACTTGATTTTCCCGTAAGTTGGACATGTATGGGTTACTGGGCACGACCCACAGCTTACCTGACATTCCGATTTCAAAAAGAACATTTTATACTGAATTCTTCAAAAGACATATTAGCTATAAAAATATACTTGTATCTGACTGTGCAATTTCCATCACGAAAACATGCCTATACAATATTGACCCCCTTAAACTCCACTTTTATATAGTAAAACTGGGGTTTACAGGGGTATACATTATTTTTCTTATTTTTGCCCAAACATAGATTGTGGGTACTCGTTAGAACCGCCTCGTCGAGGCGGTTCTAACGAGTACCCACAATCTATGTTTTGAGCAGGAATATGAAAAATAACAAAGATTTTTTTCAGAAAATTTTCATGTTTTGGTGGTAAAATTTTCAGTAGGTATTTGAATAGGTGTGTTTTCGTAATGGAAATAAGCTAAAATTTCGTGGTAGTGTTGTGCTGACCCTGCTCACGGGATAAGAAAGACCACTAATATAGTATAGAAAATGCCACGGGATATATATATATACAAGCCACAAACTAAAGGAAAGCAAAGTCATTACGAAAACACGCCTATTCCAATATACAGAAAATTTCACCTCCAAAAATTGAAAATTTTCAGATAAAAAACTCTGATATTTTTCATATTTCTGCTCAAAATATAGATTGTGGTTACTCGTTAGAACCGCCTCGGCGAGGCGGTTCTAACGAGTACCAACAATCTATGTTTTTGAGCAAAAATAAGAAAATTAATGTATACCCCTGTAAACCCCAGTTTTACTATATAAAAGTGGGGTTTAAGGGGGTCAAAATTATATAGGCATGTTTTCGTGATGGTAACCAGCTCTGTCTTCCCCAACAATGGGAGCAAAAAGCTACTGTCCTTTCGACGTCTCTCGGAAAGACGTTTTTTGCTTGGCGATTTATTTTAAATGAAAATATTTTGTTCTGATTGACCATACCTTATCAGACGCCTTTTGTCTTCTCTGTTTCTGTACATCTCAATATTTACTCTAAAATTAAATTTACGCCAAAAATTGGTCTGACCTACACAATTTCTATAGTCTAGTTTTTTTTGTTTTTTTTTTCTAATTTTCGTTTAAGAAATTATGTTTTACTTTTCTTAGCTGATTTCGAACTATTGATACTTCACAACAATATTGTAAAAAAAAAAAAAAAAAAAAAAAAAAAAAAAAAATCAGAAGAAAAAAAAAAGCGGAACTTGTTGAAAATCTGCCTCCAAGTTACCTACCCTGCAGATTTCTGCATAATTTGCATTCATTTTTTACTTTGGGAAAAGTGAAACTATTTGATTTTTAAAAACCAATGACTAGAATAAAGTTTTTGTGCATAGGTAGTTACGACAAATAGTTTTGCATTAACTCACGACAAAAGTTTGCAAATTTACTTCTGTGTAAAACGGCAAGCAAAACACAACTTCCTGAAACATGTCGAAAGCACAGTGGACAGAAACCGCAAAACACAACGGTAAGAACGAATAGGAAAAAAAAAAAAAACAACAAAAAACAACAACAAAAAAAAAAAAAAAAAAAAAAAAAAAAAACATGAAGAAGCCTCGTAGGTAGCAGCCACAAAAGCCATTTAAATATGGAATTATTCATGGAATACGACCCTCTCAAGGGTTACACGACATGAAATGATTAAACAAATCAACAAATCATAGAAAACAGTAAAAAAACAAAACAAAACAAAACACACACACACACACACACACACACACACACACACACACACACACACACACACACACACACACACACACACACACACACACACACACACACACAAACAAACAAAACTGCTACTGCCTTGGAACGGTCAACAGCAAAACCTTTGACGGACATAATCCTTTAATCCCTGAGTTTCTAAAGTGGACTCATCCATTCTTGACTTTGGACTTGTTGACAGAAGCAAAATGAAATTTCAGTCTAAAATAAAAAAAAAAAAAGAAAAGCAAAAAAAAAAAAAAAAAAATAAAAAAACAAAAACAAAAAAAAAACAAAAACAGAATGGCAAACAGTGTAGTTATGAACCGTCTCATCTGGATCTACACTGTTTGTACAGGTATTGGGATTGGTCCGCCGGGCTGAAATGGCTAAACCTGGATTTACTGTTTATTGGCCCCTGGCCTCTCCTTTATACGCGGAAGCAGCTCCAAATATAATTGAGTCACAGCTTGAGAAAACGTACCGGCTGACATGTACAAGATGAGGACCCAGTTGCAAACCGAGACAGTTAAAAATAAATTGCTTAAAGAATCACAGAGATCAAAACAACAAACGAGTAAAACCAGGTACAAGACGTCTATAAAAGTTTAGGACTGTGTCGTCATACAGTCTGAGTTCCGACCCCCTCTAATTATAGAGAAAAGCAAGGTTTTTAATATTGATTGAATTAAACGAATGTGCAATCTGTCGCAAGTTACATTTTACCATCATATTTTATATCGATTAATAAACTTTTTAAATTGTTCTGAAAATCTCACTTACTACAATGTACAGCTCTCCTGAATTTATAAAGTAAGTCAGCGGGTTTTCGAAACTGCGGTTTGAAGCATTTTTCCTGCCAATGCGTGTAGAATCATTTTTCCTGCCAACGGTATATTAAAGATTCTAGACAGGTTTAATTGTATCCAAGGGTAAACTATTCTCAATACATATACATTCATAATTAAGCCTTTAAAAATCGATTACTATTTTAAAGTAAGGTTTGGAAGTAATTGAATTTTTCAGAGAATGTTTATGTTCAAGAAATATCGAAAGTCGTCCGTGGTTCGGTTGACTGCTCAGAGGTTGACTGTAGAATTCACAAAATTGCTCCCAAGCTTTACTGGTGTCTAGTCCGTCTGAAGGGACTACCATGATCATACAGACAGGAACAGGCCATCACGAAAACATACCTATATTATTTAGACCCCCTTAAACCCCACTATTATATAGTAAAACTGGGGTTAACAGGGGTATACATTATTTTTCTTATTTCTACTCAAAACATAGATTGTGGGTACTCGTTAGAACCGCCTCACCGAGGCGGTTCTAACGAGTAACCACAATCTATGTTTTGAGCAGAAATATGAAAAATATCAGAACTTTTTAGCTGAAAACTTTCAGTTTTTGGTGGTAAAATTTTCAGTATATTTGTATAGGCGTGTTTTCGTAATGCTTTTGCGTGCCACCAGTCCATTAATATAGCTCTGAAAGAAGGGTGATTTGTTCATTTAGGCTGCTTAGGTTTTCTATTGTTTTCACATTACGTCACCGTATTTACCCTAGGTATTTGCACAGATAGGCAATGGTAACCAGTGTAGCACAGCACACGGCGTCTTATCAGGGTCTACAATGTCTGCCACTCATCCAGCGATTTTAGAAATACAGGTATTAACAATTAAGCGTTAGGATGTCCAAGTATATAGGAGGGAATGGTGCATGTATCACCTCACGTCACATGACATTTGACTTTATTTATTTTTTATGCAGCGTCATGTGTCCTTTTGTACAAAGGTTTAAAGGGCGCTGCCGGTCTCTTAATTTGCGGGTCGTCCTGACGGCCCGCATATATAGGAGTTGAGGTAATCACACATCAAATCGGGAATTATACCGAACCGGAAGCGGCTGTTGACATAGTAGTCGTGCATCTGATAACGAATAGAATAGAATAAAATGTTTTATTATCCAATGATAAACTCTTTCAGGTATAAACCATTTATGCCTAGCGTCCCGTAAAAAGGACAGTAGCAAACAGCAGCGTCTGATCTTGGTCTACACTGTATTATGTATAGAAATCTTTATAATACAGGAACGTATTTAAAAAAAAAAAAAAAAACAATTCAGACACCTTTTTACTATGAAATGAACCTGTCCAAAGAGTATCTTTACTGGCATTCCATTGTCGAATTAGCAAATGCTAGCCCCATCATGTGCGGTATAATCGTCATAGACGTACACGCAATTGTTGAAGCTAAACGACCCGCTAGCTTTTTGAAAAAGTTAATTTTTGTATAGCTTTGGGTTTTTACATAATTATGGTAGACTATTCGATTAGCTCACTAAGGACGTTTTATATTTGCCGGGACGTCGGTTTATGACGATCCCGGCAAATATATAAAAAAAAATCTTAAAACAAACTGTGTTATAAGCAGATTACTGTCTATTTAATTTTCATTTCAATCAAGAAATTTCATAAAGCTTAATAAAAGCAAACATTAAAGAATCACATTGTTGTTCTTTTTTACCTGTTACATTGAGAATTTATTAAACTTTAGTATACCCTTGTCCCATATCTCTATGTAAACATGAACAAAATTTGCGCCGGTACTTAGACGTTTACGTCTAAATATTTTGTCTTGTCTCCCCAATCAGACGCAGCAGAAATCATCTTTCATTGATTTTTCGAATCCCCACTGAAAGAACTGAAATTAACAAGGGCTCAGTCTTCCCTCAAACAATCAGACATTTGAATGCTCTTCCAAATTTGAGTATTTCCACCGCTGAAGGTGCAGAGGATGACGTGGCTAGGTTTACCTCTTTGGTGAGAGCTAGGAACTAATTCCCCATATCACAGGTACTGGCGGATGAATGTCATTGGACCTATCACCAATAAAAAAATTGATTCTGATGTTGAAAAGGGTCTTAGATTATTAATAGACAGACAAACTCTGTGGATTCAGATCTTTCTGTGCAGTGCACTCTCACATATATTTTTTTTACTATACTTATTAATGATTCGGCTTTCAAACAGTTTTACAGTCTGATCCTAAAATGAGTTGAGAGCCCATCACGAAAACTTGCCCATATAATTTTGTCTCCCTTAACCCCGCTTTTATATAGTAAAACTGGGGTTTACAGGGGTATACATTATTTTTCTTATTTCTGCTCAAAAAACGTAGATTGTGGGTATTCGTTAGAACCGCCTCACTGATGCGGTTCTAACGAGTATCCACAATCTATGTTTTGAGCAGAAATATGAAAAATATCAGTATTTTTATCTGACAATTTTCTTTTTTATTATTTTTTCAAGAAAAGAAGGCTTGACATTTCCTTTGACATCTCACCATTTACATGAAAATGTCAAAAATATTCTAATAGAAAGACCTAAGAGAGCAACGAACACAATCAGAAAACAGCTCAAGTGTCACGTTTCTAGGTTAGGCTAGCTAGTTTAGGCCAATTTGGCCTCATGAATAACCCATATATAAATTTTCACAAAACCCGAAATGGGTTCAGTTATCACAAAGGACCAAAATACATTATGATAAAGTATGGGTAGACGTTTTACGGACGTCACACAACAATGACCATATTCATAAAACAAAAAAAAAAAAAAAAAAAAAAAAAAAAAAAAAAAAAAAAAAACAACATCTGAAGTATCAAGTTTTTTGGGCCAGACTAGCTACTATCTGTTAATTAATTAAGCCTCATCAGAGACCTTCACATAAATTTTCAGAAGACCCGAAATGGCCTTAATAATCATTAAAGACCAGAAAATATAAATACACTATAGTGAAGTGCAAAGAGACGTTTTACGGCCGCCACAAGGTACTAACACCAGCTGTGGTGAAGATAAACAGATTCCAAAAGGAATGAACCTGGAAAGCAATGGACACATTCACTCAACGGAACATAGCTGCAGTGTCAAGTTTTCTGGGCAGACTAAGACTTATTTTCTCGGTACAGTAAAATCTGTGTAAGACAGCCACCTTTGAAATTGACCTTAGTGTTTGATGTGGAAAGGTGGTTGTCTTATAAAGGTACATGTCATGTAATTTTGCTAGCAAAATTACATGACATGTACCTTTATAAGACAGACAACTTTTTCCACATCAACCACTAATTAAAGTCAGTCTCGAAGGTGGCTCTCTTACATAGATTTTACTGTACAGTTAAAAAATGTCGTCTTTTGCTGTTGTGATGATGTTTTTCAAGATTTTTTCCAGGGTGTGTGTTAAAAATTATTACGTTTTGGATACGCCACTGATTCGACGTAAGCATCTCGTGCAATTCTGTAAACTGGAAACATTGTCGACGTTATACAGAATATCTAATCAGGTCACTATAGTATAGTCAACCTTATTTACACCGACACTCGATATAGTGACAAATGTTTTGACCGGCACGAAACCTGCGCTCAAGAGGTGACCATTAATCAGAAATGATGCAAAAAAAAAGCAAAACAAAAAACAAAACAAAAAACAACAACAAAAAAACGTTGTAGTGAATACTTCAAGAAGCATATGTTTTGTATATTTGTTAGAATCGTCTCACTTAGGTAATTCTAACAAACAAATATCCAAAACGTATGTTCTATGAGGACTAAAACAAGGCATTCTCTACATGTCAGTCTGCTGATTAAAGACTGTTTACAGGAGCGATTCCTTTTAATAGCCACGTCTTCGGGAACGAATGCTGTCGCTGTAACGAGGGTTCACTGTAATAATGTGTTTGTTATCACTATCCGCATATAGGTATAAATATAACCTTGTCCGGTGACCTGTGAGATCTGGTTTCAATTTTCTATTTGTCATATGACAGCTGGGAGCTCGAAGTCCGAAGTCACGTACGGTACAAGGCCATATGTTGTTATTTTTGTTTTTTGTTTTTTTTTTGGCGCTACTGCAAGTTTTGTTTTACAAAATTTAATTTTGATCGCGGAGCAATCCTTTCTGAAAGTACGGGTTCATTCCTGCCGGCCTCGGTGGCGCAGTTGGATGCGCGTCCGACTGGAGGCCAGGAAGTCGCGAGTTCGACCCCCGCAGAAGCCGGCAATATTCTTTCGTGGAGATTGATCATGAAATACTTTCTACGGTCATTCTCTCCCTTCCGCTGATTCAAGAAGGGCAGTTGTCAGTTTCTGGCGAAAGAATGTGCACAATAATGGTTAACCGCTCAGAGGACTCAGTCTGCCCAGTAAACGTATGCTTAGGTAAACTGACCGCGCTCGACATGACCCTATTGAGTTGACTGGGCCGTAAAACATCAAACAAACAAACAAACGGGTTCATTCCACCCAGCGGCTGTAGACGAGAGTGGGCAGTACAACCCCTCGCCTGAGAGCTACTGGATTATACCTTCTACTCCCAACCCCACGATGTACCTTAGATTTAGAGGGATCATGATTTTTGCTCTATTGATTACCTTCAAGTATTCGTCATGAAAACATACCTTTATAATTTTGACCCCCTTAAATCCCACTTTTATATAGTAAAACTGGGGTTTAGAGGGGTATACATTATTTTTCTTATTTCTGCTCAAAAACAAAGATTGTGGTTACTCGTTAGAACCGCCTCGCCGAGGCGGTTCTAACGCGTACCCATAATCTATGTTTCGAGCAGGAATATAAAAAATGTCAGAATTATTTATCTGAAAATTTTCCTTTTTTAGGTTGTATAATTTTCAATATATTTGAATAGGCGTGTTTTCGTAATGGCTAGATTTTAATAATCAAAGTTAAAGAATGAGTCAGTCTGGTGTTATTCAACTTACCTTGAAGCAAGTGGTAAAGCTCCTCACAAATGTGTTGTACCGTACGCTACAGTAGTCGAACATTTCGAGAACAATTGCCTATTCAAATATATAGAAAAAATTAAGCTCCAAAAATTGAAAATTTCATATAAAAAACGCTAATATTTTTCTTATTTTTGCTCATAACATAGATTGTGGGTACCCGCTAGAACCGCCTCGGCGAGGCGGTTCTAACGAGTACCCACAATCTATGTTTTTGAGCAGGAATAAGAAAATAATGTATACCCCTGTAAACCCCAGTTTTACTATATAAAAGTGGGGTTTAATGGGGTCAAAATTATATAGGTGTGTTTTCGTGATGGACTAGTCTAATGAGATAGTGGTCCCAGATAAGACATCACAGGATGCCACGCCCAATCAGGGTTTACCATTAATTGCTCAAGCCTGTTTGTCTGAATACTGAGGGCAGTACGATAGAGGAATTATATATGGTTGCCATGCATTAATATTTGCCAGGTGTTTTCTACAGCGTCTGATTAGGGTCTACACTATTCGCTCGGGCCTGTCTGTCCAAATCCTAAGGGTCAATACGGCAGTACAATAGAAGGATTGCGTGTGGTATTCATGCATTTACACTGCAAGGTCCCGAGGATTTTTTTTTTTTTTTTTTTTTTTGAACACGAGGCCAAAGGCCAAGTGTTCAAATATCTTATTAGGTACCTGTCGTGTTACACGTAGAGATGACTAAAATTATAGGCGAAAATTGAAGATTTAGATGAGCCTAAAAATTGAAGATTTAAATGAGCCTGAAAAGTGAAGATTTAGATGAGCCTGAGCATCTGCACAGCCCCGACCGGAACATTGGTCGGAAGATTCTACAGGAAGTGCACACAATCACAGGACACGGCCTAATAATGACACGAAAAGAAAGAGTAAAACAAACGACGACCGACAGTGCACACGTACAAATCAATGGAAAGCAAAGCAAGCATCTCTCTCTTCCCCAACGAGGTGCTTACATGCCAGATATGACCTATCGGCTACCACGTACAACAATTAGACAACAGACAGGACAAAGTACGAAAATAAAAATGCCCCGCAGCGAGCAGCCACAAGGCATCAGGTAGAACGAACATTTCCAGACCTGAACGACTGTCTTTGAACGCTAGGAGTCAGAAGGGCGGGATTAATTAAGATTTTTTTTTTCTACTATAAATTAGGTGGGGTGGGGGGGGGGGGGGGGGGCAGATTGCGAAGTACTAGCCGTCTTGAATTAATATTAGTATCTGCCCGACACCACCTTGCGTTATTCGACGATTATTCATAACAGAGAAAAATTATTTCGATTCTAACATGATACATAATGGAAAATCGACATCGTTGCAATGTTTTCCAAAGCCACATGCGGCACAGGCCGAAGTCCTGCGCGAGCAAGCTCTACGGTACAGCACACGTCGTCAAACCAAACCGGAAATAAACATTTTGTTTGCAATTTCTCGGGTTCTCAATTATTGTGGCAGATCTGTTTGTATTTGCCCGGACCAACTAGAAAAATCCGATACCAGAATCCGGTTCCAAAATTTTAACGGATAGGTTTGGTCTTATACTTTGATTTTTTTGGACGATTTTTGGCTTTAATATTATCCAGTTGTCCTGTAACTGCAAAGTGTGGTTTTTCAAAGCGTAGTTCATGCGAGACCGTCTATAGGCATTGCCTATGTTCATATTATGAGACGTCATCAAACGCGCCCTTTTGCACGCCCTACGTTCACGACGTGAATTATTGTAGTTTGATCACGATAACGTTTTCATAAAGCGTTATGGGAAAACGTTAACGTCATGTTAGAATCGATTTTACTGTCGCCAAAATTTTAAGGCCTTTTTGATGCGTGTACGTTGTTATATCTAAAACTGCTGGTTTAGTGGCAGACCAAGAACCTGATGTTGAGTGTCTGATCTGAGTCGTTACTGTTTGCACAAACCTGTCTGTCCGACTATTTCTGGTAAATACGGTAGCGTATGTGCTGTAGCTTTTTAATGTCAACCTAGAACACAATTAAAGACCAAAATTGTGTAGTCTTAATTAATACATGTATTCCACATTTATGCGCTAATGCTTGTGTGCATTTCCGCGCATGCCATCTAAGTATTATTCAAAATTCCGTGTATTTCAGGTATCTGAAAGGACAATTAACAACACGGTGCTACTTGGTACCTACTGCAGGTACAACAGAACCCCTTGTAATGTTGTCACAATATATCTTCATTGTTCTGTTCGTGAGTACTCGTAACAGCGGAAGATTCCGTGCGACCTTCTATAAATTCAAAGGTGTCTGAGTCACAAGTCTGAGTTCATGTAAGCGTAGTTCCAGTATTATGCGCCAAACGAAGACTCAGATCAGCCTGCGCATCCGCGCAGTCTGATCAGAGTCTTCATTTCCCGCATAAAGAAACGTTGCATCCTTGGCTATAAAAAAAGCGCCTGGTGATGATCCTGATCAGATTGCACGAATGGTAAATTTGTGTTGAATGCACATTCTCAGTTTTCTTGACGGTAGAAATAGTATGTGCTGCAACGTGAGAAACCGTATCTTCTGGCATGTGCGCCCAGCGAAATATGAAATCAGCCTACACATTCGCGCAGTGTAATCAGTCTTCGTTGTCTATACGAAGAAATGTTTCATCATTGGCTATCCAAATTTCACCCAACAAAGATTCTGATCAGACTGCGCGAACGCAGGCTGATCTGAATCTTCGCTGGGCGCACATGTCAGAAGGTACGTTTTCTGACGTATTGGCTCATATGATTTTGTCCGTTTCTATGTATGTATTTCATTTGCCGTATACTGTACTGTTGTAGAGCTTTCGTTCAAGAGCAGTTGTGTGCTTTTTTTTTTTTTTTTTCTTATTTTCTTAACAACTTGCGATGTTGAATGTCGTGTGTTAATGTTTTCATCACGTCGGATGATCATATAAGATCAATGATTGCCAATTTTAAATGGCCTACTTTTGTATAATCAGAGTTAGTTTTATGATTTTAGCATATGGGCCGTAACGCGAGAAAACGTACTTTCTGACGTGCGGACAAGGAAGGTTCAACTCAGCCTACGCATGCGCACAGGCTGATCAGAGTCTTCGTTGGCCACATGAGGTAACTTTGCATCTTTGGCTATCCTAAACGCGCCAAGTGAAGACTCTGATGAGTCAGCGCGAACTCGCAGGCTGATCTGATGATCTGAATCTTAACTGGGCGCACATGTTCTGAAGTACATTTTCCGACGTTGAGGCTCATATAATATGTAATGTTGTGTATCAGATCTCCTGCGTTTACAAATTTGAATTGAATTGTTGTTATAACAGTGGTTCATTTGTTAAGAAGAGTTGTTATATTTTATTATGTCTACGGATTACGAAAGTAGGTCAACTACTTTAATAACCTGAGAATTCAGTATCTACTGTGTCTTCCTTTAGCGAATATAGGCCACGTCAAGCCAAAAAGTGCCATCGAGCATGTGCAAAATGCCGTTTCGCATCATCCTGCGCATGCGCAAAGTATCCGGGCCTTTGCTATCCGCTCATACATTCTGTAGTATCCAATGATTCTGTCAGCGGACAGTGAAGCCCCAGATCAGACTGCGCGAATGCACAGGCTGATCTGGGCATTCACTGTCCGCATATGCCCAAAAACACGTTTTCGCATGGTGCGGCCCATATCATAACAGTTAAAACCGAAAGAAGTACAACTAGACACAGGCTCAAAGAATTTATTTTCTGTTAAGTTTACACAAGTTCATTTTGTAAAAGGCTTATAATATAATGTATTGCTGAAGCCTCATCCCCCGATCATTTAAGGGAAATGATGCACTTTAAAGGGAGGTAACTCCTTCACAACTATTCAAGCTCTCTTTAGAAGGGGTAACACACTTTTACTATTTTACTTAACGAGTGGCTATCGGAAGCGGTAACGCAAAGTCGCACTTTCGTAACAAAAATCATTCGCACATTTCATAGGAAACAAAAATCGCGCATAAATCGCGCAGTTGTAATTAATAGGTTCGCGCATTTTGAATACGGCTTATTCCCACGGGGAACAAATTCTTTTATTTTAGAATAAACTCCTTTGCTAGAGGGACTTGGTGCGCATGAAAGCAAACGCGGCGTCATAAAAGTTGTTTTCTTTGCAAAATGACCGAAAATCAACCTGTTGTATCCATCTCATTACGAAAACACGCATATTCAAATACATTGAAAAGTTTACAACAAAAAAAGGAAAATTTTCAGATAAAAAATTCTGGTATTTTTTCTCGTATATACCTGCTCAAAACATATATTTTGGCGATGCGGTTCTAACGAGTACCTAGCATCTATGTTTTGAGAGCAGAAATAAGAAAAATAATGTATACCCCTGTACACTCCAGTTTTACTATATAAAATAGGGGTTTAAGGGGGTCAAAATTATAAAGGTATGTTTTCGTGATGTCCTTAAATAAACGCAAATGAGATGCAAAGCAATAACGTAGGTGCAGACATGTCCGCCCAGCGAAGAATCAGATTAGCCTGCACATTCGCTCAGTCATGTTTCTGCTTAAAACATAGATTGTGGGTACTCGTTAGAACCGCCTCAACGAGGCGGTTCTAACGAGTACCCACAATCTATGTTTTTGAGCAGAAATAAGAAAAATAATGTATACCCCTGTAAACCCCAGTTTTACTATATTAAAGTGAGGTTTAAGGGGGTCAAAATTATATAGGTATGTTTTCGTAATGTTTCTCATGTCCTGTTTGAACAAAATACATTTAAAATTTAGTGAACTGCTAGTGTGTTCATTTATATTTATACTGAGCCATAAGTCGTCCTCGGTGGCTCAGTTGGATGCGCCGTCCGACTGGAGACCAGGAGGTCGCGGGTTCAATCCCCGCCGAGGTCGGCAACATTCTTTCGTAGAGATTGATCATGAAATATTTTCTACGGTCATTCTCTCTCTTCCGCTGATTCAAGAAGGGCAGTTGTCAGTTTCTGGCGAAAGAATGTGCACAATACTGGTTAACCGCTTAGAGGACTAAGTCTGTCCAGTAAACGTGTGGTTAGGTAAACTGACCGCGCTCAACATGACCCCATTGGGTTGACTGGGCCGTAAAACCTCAACACAAACAAATACTGAGCCATAAACCAAAGCTTACTATCGACGCTTATATGGGCGACCTGATAGGGGTCAGAGACAAATACTTAAAATTACTGTTTAGAGAAAAGTGGGGATTAAAATAAGGGAAAATCTTAAAGTTGTAAAAAACAACAACAAAACTTAAAAAAAAAAGACTAAGAAAACTGATTAATGATAAATGAAATATAAACAATGAGCATAAATAACAAAAACATGTGCAGACGACATGACAATATTAATCTCTTTAAATAACGAAATTTTAAAGAATAATGGATTTCTTTTTAAGAATGAGCTAAAAGTTTTGCAGAAAGAGAATAAGGCGTGAATTTTTACTGATAAGAGAATTTCAGACCCCACCCTCTCAGGATCCTCTTCGATAAAATGATTATATAATTTGACCTAAGGTAGAAATGTCCATTTAATATTTAATCTACTGACCGAGTAACATAATCCTCCTATCTTCGGTCAATGTCCTCGGCAGTTGTCGGTCAAGGCTCAGACGTGCATATGTGTAAACATAACTTATAGGGTGTATATTATAATCTGTATAGGTATAAATATGACCTTGTCCGGCGACCTGTAGCCTAGCCACTAGGTTTAAAATGAATAATATGACAAAAAGACATCTATATGCATAAAAATGAACAGTTTAATATTTTAAGTAGTCTACTCTCCTTTTTTCTGATAATATTAAACCAGAATGTGTATTGTGTATTGGAGACGCTACCAAATAGACTTGCTATCATTAAGAAGTTGACTGTCTTTTCATAAAAAAAAAAAAAAAAAAAAAAAAAAAAAAATGATTAGACTCTTATTATCAGACTAAGAGCTAGTCTAGGCGACCTGTGACTTTTGGTTTCAATTTTCTATTTGTCTGTCCGACTATTTAGGATGGTCCAGAAGGCTCAGGTCACAGGACAAGGTTATATTTGTTCCTATATATTCAACTGATATGTACATAAAGCAATGATACATAAATGGAAAGTTGAGGCTTTGGTAGTGGTCAAAAGTTTCTAAATTCGTATCCTAAATAGTCGGACAGAAAGCCCTACGCAAACAATCTGGACGCATTACGTTAACCCTTGTCCTGCTGAATAAATTAAGAGGCCCCGCCTGCTTCTAATTTTCAGCCAATCAGATTACATGATCCGAATTGTTGCTATAAATTCACATACTTAATGGCAAAAAGTGCAGATCCAGATCAGTTGGCTTCTTCAGAAGCCAACTGATCTGGATCTACACTGTTTGCAAAGACCGTGTATGTCCGGATTCAGCAGGACAAGGGTTAATTAACATTTTTATATAAAATGAGTTTCGACGTGATTAAACGTACCTTCTGACATATGCGCCCAACGAATCTACAGTCTGATGAGCCTTCGTTGCCCGCAAGAACACATTTCGCATCCTTGGTCGTCCAAAATGCGCCCAGTGAAGTTTCCGATCAGATTGCGCAGGCTTATCTGAATCTTCTCTTGGCACACGTCCACTAGTACGTTATCTCACGTCGCGGTTCGAATGTATCCAACTAACCATCGCTTTCGATAGAGTACTTTTAAAATTATTATACTATCAAACTGACTGCCTTTTCAATTATACTGAAAATTTTACCACCAAAACATAAAAATTTTCAGACAAAAAATTCTTATTTTTCTCATATTTCCGCACAAATCATAAATTGTGGGTACTCGTTAGAAACGCCTCGACGAGGCGGTTCTAACGAGTACCCACAATCCATGTTTTTCAGCAGAAATAAGACAAATAATGTATACCCCTTTAAACCTCAGTTTAACTATATAAAAGTGGGGTTTAAGGGGGGTCAAAATTATATAGGCATGTTTTCGTGATGTTTTATTATTTTCCACGGAAACATGTGTTGTGGTACTCTTTAGAAGCACCTCCGTTTCACAATGTGTGTTTTATCGGAGAAATAAGAAAAATATTAATCAGGACGTTTATTCAACGTCGCCTCAATGTCGATGCAACGTCATGATGACGTTGCACCGACTCTGAGGCGGCGTTGTATTAACGTCATCCCGCTGGGTACTCTTATCTAGTGTATTAGCCATATCTTCACTATAGAACATGGAGAAAATGAGAAAACTTTGGTTATTACATACATTTAAGACAATTTTTGTGGTATAAGGATTATACAAATGGAATGTGGGTTTAAGAATGGGAAGAAGTTGAACAGGGCAATAAACATTATATGGGCCGCGCCAAAAGAAAATGTGTCTTCGAGCATGCGCAAAATGCACAGATTGAGATTCATTCCACGCATGCGCAAAGTCTCATCCGTGCATTTGCTCTCCATTGATACATTATATAGTTTCCAATGATTCATTTAGCGGACAGCGAAGGCCCTGATCAGACTGCGCTGAAGCACAGGCTGATCTCGGCCTTCGCGGTCCCCATATGTCCGAAGACACGTTTTCGCATGGCCGGCCCATATAGCCTTGTTAACGTGATGACAATAATGAAAATTGCTTAAGGAGACATTTGGTAATCGTCTTCACCAATGGTTTAAACAATTTTTATTATTATTTTTTTTCTTCAAATTACATGATCAAACTTGAAAGGTCAGGGTTAAGGATTTGATATTAAAGTATTAGCTTATATACATCATTACATTATATAAACAGTCTACGCTATTGTCATTCAGCTTGGACTCTTTACAAACGGATGTTCGAATTTTAGGGGTAAGGAAACATAGATACAAATTATGGAACTATTTAGGGAAATACGATATGTTTGGTTTGTTGTTGAGTTATGCTGATTTTTGTTGGGGTTTTACGGCCCGGTCAACACTGTTAAGGTCATGTCGAGCCGGATAGTTAACCTACTCATGATTTTTTTCCTGGGCAGGCTTAGTCCTCTAAGCGGTTAAGCAGTACTTGTGCACATTCTTGGTTTAAACATATTTTATTCCGAACTATCAATACACATCAATATTGTAAACAATGAAATACAGGAGTAGAACGAAAGTATACAAACATATAGTTCTTCTCCATTCAAAATCAACATTGTAAGCATATAGCAAGTTGTATAGTTAACCTGCCAGGAAAGAAGATGCTTATTTTTCGAGTTGATGGCATTTTTGAGCAGAAGTAATTCATTGCTGCCAACATATGTCCTGATCACCGTACGGCCGGATGCCTGACTGACTGATCAGATTTTTAACGCTACTAGAAGAGTCACATAGAGGCAGCGCCGGAAAATCCGGATTAGTTTTACTGGACGGGCCTAGTTATAATTTCTAACTAGGTTACCTCGCCCAGACACCGTGCATGTAAATAGTCGTCCAGTCTGGGCCGGACGTCTTCGCGGCTTACTCCTTATAAGGTCAGCATTTAGGTCAAAGGTCACCAAGTGCGCAATTTTATATTTGTTTGCAATGTATTACTTTTGAGTTCTTGTGTTCCGAATAGAACAAATTCTAATGGAAAGATGTTAAAAAACTTATTTAGTCATTTTTGATATATGTGGGTATATGTTCATGCGTTTGCCATCAAATGTCTGCCCGTCCAACATGGCTAAAACAAACAAATAAAATAAACAAAAAATATCCTGTGGGATAAACTGATAGACCTTTGTCCGGGTTTAGACCCCCAGGGGGGAACTTTGTACACTAGGATTTTCTCAAACTACATTGTAAGAAACGAAATGACATATGTTAGCCCTCTGAACATTAAAAATATTTTGGGGTAAATACTAAAATATCCATATTCTTACTTACTAGCAACCTATATGCAATGAATATATTTTTTATGCAGACACCTATCTAAAAGTGATGAAGTGACAATAACTTGTGATGTTATTGTTACATACGTTACTAATAGTCATAAACTTCACAGATATTAGTTTCATGATACAATTTTTTGAAATACTATAAGCGGTCAGTGACAAGAAATTTAATCTAATGCCGTTTTACAAAAGAGAAACACTGTTTGTCCCCATTTGTACATCAGCCAATGGAAACAAACCAGCTTACCTTAGCAAATGCTCCTGTGATTGTTTGTAGAATTGCTGGGTGAGTGGCAAACAGTGTAGACTCTGATCAGACGCCGCATTCTGCGACGCCTGATCCAGGTTTTCACTGTTAGCTCAGGCCTGTCTGTCCGAATACGTAAAGTACGGTAATATGATTAAATCGAATCCTACTCGGAAATCCTCCTGGATCCACCTTTGGGATCTGCACTGTTTGCTACTCTGTTTTTGATGTGTGACTGCCATTTTCATTTGCAATAATGGACGTGTCCAAATGCAAAGAAGGAAGATTCCACTTCAGAAACTTAGGGGTGAAAGTTTAACCTTTAAATAAACCTGGGATAATTCAGCAGACAGGAGGTTAGTAACTTTTGGCTTATTTTCCAGAAAACAGGGTTTGTGAATATTCTATGCGAATTGTTTGGAGACATGAAAATGCCAAACCCTTTTTTTGTGTGTGTGCGTTTGTGTGTGTGTGTGTGTGGGGGGGGGGGGGGAGAGGGGGGGGGGGGGGGGGGGCAAAGAAACGTTATTTCGAAATGTCTGCTGAAATCTTTTATCCAGTAGGCTTACGTTATTTTGAAATGTCTGTTGAAATCTTTTATCCAGTAGGCTTACATCTGAAAGAAAGTAAGGTAGAGAATGTGTGTGTGTGTGTGTGTGTGTGCGCGCGCATGTGCATGCGTGCGTGCGTGTGTTGTTATTGTTTTCGAACACACAGAAAACCCTGTGGAGTGGTCTTGTTTTCTGCTGAAAGTTAATATTTCAAGCGTTAAGAACATTTGTAGCAGACGACATTCGAAAATTGATTCTGATTTCTCTAGAAAAAATAGGACTTGACATCTCATGTTAATTGTTAGGCAGATAAATAAAAAAAATCAAAGTATCATCTGTTGCAGTTGTGATTAGCACTTTAAGGATGAATGCATATGAGATTATTGATCGTAAAGACTGTTGCAGTCTTCTGTATTTCATTTTCAATTCTTTTTTTCTCCCCCAGTTAGACTGCATTTGTAATACAAACATCAAAGAAACATGAAGAAAATAGCAGTTCTAGGAGCTGGGGCGAGTGGTCTAACAGCCATCAAATGTTGCCTTGATGAGGGCCTGGAACCGACATGTTTCGAAAGGACTAGCTATATCAGCGGATTGTGGCATTACACAGAAGAAGTGGAAGAAGGACAGGCTTGTGTGATGAAATCGACTGTGATAAATACCAGCAAGGAAATGATGTGTTACAGTGATTTCCCTATACCAAAAGAATACCCACCGTATATGCACAATACATGCGTGGACAAGTATTTCCACCTCTATGCTGACGAGTTTAAACTAAAAGAAAGGATACAGTTTAATGTTGAGGTGAGAACATATTCATATTGGGGTTTTATCGTGTATTTATGAGATTTAACGCAGACGTGTCGCGTATGTATACCATCACGAAAACATACCTATATAATTTTGACCCCCTTAAACCCCACTTTTATATAGTAAAACTGGGGTTTCCAGGGGTATACATTATTTTTGTTATTTTTGCTCAAAAACATAGATTGTGGGTACTCGTTAGAGCCGCCTCGTTGAGGCGGTTCTAACGAGTACCCACAATCTATGTTTTAAGCAGGAACATGAAAAATATCAGAATTTTTTATGAAAAATTGCCATTTTTGGTGGTAAAATTTTCAGTGTATTTGAATAGGCGTGTTTTCGTAATGATTTTAACGCAGAAGTAAGGGGACTTGTCGCTTATACATATAATTTAACGCAGAAATAATGGGACTTGTCGCGTATGCATACAGTATAACGCAGATATAAGAAATGTCCAGGTTTAGGGCACAGTGAACCAATTGTGGCAGGACTGCTGATTGGTGCAAAAAAGTGTAGGGAAGCCCGGGGTAGTTATTTTGTGTAAGGCGGCCTGTGATTGGTTAATAATAAAGATGAATTAAAACTCATCATTCTAATTTGAAGAAAAAAATGTCTGTTTGTAATTTTCTGATTGTTTCAAAGAAATAAATGTTTCTGTGTGTGTTTGCTGGAGCCCAAAGAAGAAGTGGTGAAATTGCAAAGTTTCAATTTTTGATACCTGCCAATTGAGGGGTTGCTACATTCAGCCTCCAAAAAGTCCCTGAAAGTGCTGGTGATGGTGGTATTTTTCCTTGTTTATTTTGCTATGCTAAGCCTGGGCTTTGAATTAAAACAAAATTTAGAAGCCCAGCCATACCCTGAAATGAACCCTTAAGCACCCAAAAGGGTGAAATCACTATGGAGCTCTATGGGAAAAATAATTAGTTCACTGTACCCTTTAGAGACTTAACGCGTAAACAGACATGCAAACTATAACGTTGCTTACAACAGCGTCCTGAAATGAGACGAAAGGGGCGAAATTTTCTGACAGCGGAAGAATGTGTTTTAAGAATATTTAAATATATATAATATATAATTATCAGTATTATTATTTCTCATTTTCCTCTTCTTTTCCCTTCTGTTTTGGTAATAGTAGCAAATTGTTAAAATATTTTCGTTCCTTTCTGTTTACCATAGTGTCTATTTTTAGAACAGTATGTGTGCAAGAGAGAGAGAGAGAGAGAGAGAGAGAGAGAGAGAGAGAGAGAGAGAGAGAGAGAGAGAGAGAAAATGGCTTGTCTATGACATAATTTTCATATGTTAGAAAGAAGTTATGTTCTAGTGATCAATAATTCTCTGAGACAGAGCTGGTCACTTAAATATTAGCTTCATTAACGTGAAAACTAAAATTTAGCATATTTTACTGGGCTTGGCTTTTATACCCCTAGAAGACAGAAAAAGGCTTTAAAATCAAATCCAAAAGCAGTGAAAAAAGATAATTATTTTGTGGAATATCAAGTAACCAATGTATGATCATATAAAACTCAGATACTGGACATTTGAATCATAATTAAGATTTAACAGAAAAATAAATTTTATGATCGGCCGAAAAATGATCGGCGGATCGGATCGGATTTGCTTTTATATCCGACCTAGTCAATCACATAGGAATGGCTAGTCATACGATCAGTCAGTTTTTCTTACCGCCAAATACACATTTCATCTTCGCAAAATATATTTTAATATATTAATTATCACATTCTTGTTACCAAACTAAAATAGCCGTACGATTAGCCAATATAGGCCATATACAGGGTAATCGTAAGGAACCGTACGTTTAGACAATATTGGCAAATCGTACGAGGACGTACGATTAGCCAATATAGGCCATTGGTACGGGGCCGTACGAATAGCCACCGCCATTGTTCAAAGTATCGTTAGCTTTACAAGCTCGTTAATGGCAAACTCAGTAGCTAAAGTATTTTTGCTGCAAAAATGTTAGTAGCTGCAAAAGCTACTCACATTTTTTTTCAGCAAAAAATATCACTGCATTTGCCATATTTCAAGACAGAAGTTTTAAGGTCGTGTTAGCTAACAACTACGTTAAGTTTTGAACTTCATCGCGAAAATATGGAGCCAGTCAAAGCTCCGGATAAGGAAAATATATTCTTATTTCTTCACAAAAAAATACATAATATGTTTACTCACTAGAAGCGCATCTACGTGATACCCATAATTTATATTTTCATTGAGAAAGAAGATCAATTTTTGCCTTATCTGTAGTTATGGAGCCTCACCACCTTATGCCATTATGAAAACACGCCTATTCAAACATACTGAAAAATTTACCACCAAAAAAATTGAAAATTTTCAGATAAAATTCTGATATTTTTTATATTTCTGCTCAAAACATAGATTTTGGGTACTCGTTAGAACCGCCTCGCCGAGGCGGTTCTAACGAGTACCCACAATCTATGTTTTTGAGCAGAAATAAGAAAAATAATGTATACCCCTGTAAACCCCAGTTTTGCTATATTAAAGTGGGGTTTAAGGGGGTCAAAATTACATAGGCGTGTTTTCGTGATGGAACGGTGAAAGTCTAGATGAGCCTGCGCATCCACGCTGTCTGCTTTTGTCCAGTACAATGCAATAAATGTGAACAATTGAATTTATTGATCGCATTTGCGGATGAGCAGGCTTATTTGTAACTTTGCTGATTGAGAATGCGCTATGACCCCGAAATGAACTGCTGCGCGCCGCAAGTAAATGATGTTCACGCAGTCTAATCAGGCCGTTTTGTAGCCAGCATACAGAACTGATAGTTACTGTAATCAAACTTCAACCAGACTGTTTAGCGCATTTATTGGTGTAAAGCGCTTTAAACATCACGAAAACATACCTATATAATTTTGACCCCCTTAAACCCCACTTTTATATAGTAAAACTGGGGTTTACAGGGGTATACATTATTTTTCTTATTTCTGCTCAAAAACATAGATTGTGGGTACTCGTTAGAACTGCCTCGCCGAGGCGGTTCTAACGAGTACCCACAATCTATGTTTTGAGCAGAAATATGAAAAATATATCAGAATTTTTATCAGAAAACTTTCAGTTTTTGGTGGTGAAATTTTCAGTATATTTGAATAGGCACGTTTTCGTAATGGCTTGACATTACATGTGAATCATCTACTTGACAGCCAATTCACATTGAATGTCAAACCTCCTCTTGAAAAGCAACAAAATAGAAGATGCAAAGGAATATGTACATAACAATTAATTTCTATTCCTGTACACTATTGCTTAGCCAGTTCATTCATTCAATCTTTTAAGCATTATATAATCTTTTTACTTAAACCCTTTGTTAGTTTGATCATATTTATTGCAAAATGTATAATGCAAAGGGTCGGGTCACAAGATCTCACAATATTAGTTACGGCCCTCCCCCTACACCCTTTGTTAAAGATGGTATTGAGTGGGGCAGGGTTTTCCATATATATATATGGTGAATCTTTCCGTTGAGTGACTAGACTGAAATACTGGAAATTCTCCCTGTTCTTGTTTCCATAACTGGTAATACATTGTGAATCTTTGACTCGAACAGAGGAAAGTTCTTCTGTTCTCTTTTGCACAAGCTATTACTGGGTTACAGGACTCAAATAGGGGAAATTTCCCCTGTTGTTGTTTGCAAATTTGATCATGTATTGCGAATCTTGATTCTAGGTTATTGGACTCGAACAGAGGAAATTTCCCCTGTTCTAATTTGCCCAAGCTATCACTGGCCTACAGGACTCGAACAGGGGAAATGTCCTCTGTTCTTGTTAAAGCAATTGGTAATATATATATGGTGAATATTTCCATTGAGTGACTGGACTGAAACGGGGGAAATTTCCCTGTACTTATTTGCACAATTGGTAATATATCGTGTTTCTTGATTCTAGGCTATTGGACTCGAACAGGGGAAATTTCCCCTGTTCTCAGATGCACATGGGTTACAGGACTCAAACAGGGACAAGGGAAATTTCCCCTGTTCTTGTTTGCACAAGCTATCACTGGGTACATGACTCAGTCAGGGGAAATTTCCCCTGTTCTTGTTTGCACGATTGGTTATATATTGTTAATCTTGATTATTGGCTGTTGGACTCGAATAGGGGGAAATTTCCCCTGTTCTTAGTTGCACAAGCTATCAATTTTTTACAGGACTCTAACAGTGGAAATTTCCCCTGTTTTTGTTTGCATAGTTAGTAATATATTGTGACTCTTGATTCTAGGCTATTGGACTCGAACAGGGGAATTTCCCCTGTTCTCGTTTGCACACGCTATTACTGGGTTACAAGACTCAAACAGGGGAAATTTCTCCTGTTCTTGTTAGCGCAATTAGCAATATATATATGGTAATCATTCCACTGAGTGTCTTGACTCAAACAGGGGAAACTTCCCCTGTTGTTGTTTGCACAGTTGGTAATATATTGTGAATCTTGATTAGGCTGTTGGACTCGAACAGGGGAAATTTCCCCTGTTCGAATTTGCCCAAGCTATCACTGGATTACAGGACTCAAACTGGGGAAATTTCCTCTGTTCTTGTTTGCACAATCGGTAATATATCTGGTGAATCTTACCCTTAATTGATTGACAAAAACGAAATCATGACTGGATTGCAGGACTCAAACAGGGATATTTCCTCCGTTTCTTTTTTACACTTTTGGTAGTGCATGGTGATTCTTACCCATAATTGACTGTCAAAAACCAAAATATGACTTTTAATATTGGAAGATGTTATATTTGAATAGGCGTGTTCCGTAATGTGCAATTATGCCATTGTCTCTTGTTATCATTTATTCCTATTAGTGTCTTCTGTGGGTGCCTCGAGAAAGCTTTGCTTCGTGATTGTGGATTCTCCTGGAAAACTTCATTTATATTTTGAATGTAATGACATATACTAATAAATTTAACTGGATGATGTTATCTTGCATTTTGACAATTTGTCAATTAAATTACATCCTAGCCGGTTAATACTGTTAAAAGAACGTCGTTTCAACTTTAATTTAACATCATGGACGTTGATTCAGCGTTGAAACGGCGTTGTCTCAACGTTGTGTACCCGTTGCGATGTTTCAGGCTGTAAATGTAACACAGTCAGAAGACTTTGATAAAACTGGAAGGTGGGATGTTACAGTTCGCCATACAGTATCGGGTCAAGTCGCCACCCACACATACGACGCTGTCTTGGTATGTACCGGTCATCATGCTGATATCAACAAACCAACGTTTCCAGGAATGGACCAGTTCAAGGGCAAGGTCATTCACTCTCATGACTACAAGGATTTCCATGGTTACGAGGGAAAGAGGGTTGTTGTTGTCGGCATTGGTAATTCGGGCGTAGATATAGCTGTGGAACTGAGTCGAGTATCTTCGCAGGTACATGTACAAATGAACAGCATTCAAACGTTAAAATAACTATTGCCAGTTAACTGTTTTATTTGTTTTACTATTTACGCTTAACTGTCAATAGCTTCTCTGTATTTCTATTCTTCACAGAATACCATATTTACACAAAGATTGCCTTACAACACTTCTCAATTTGAACAAAGCAATGTAATACACTTTCGTTCGTCTTAACCATAATCCTTTCAGCCCTGAGTTTTGGAAATGGACTCTTCCGTCTTTGAATTTGGACACGTCCATTTTTAGGGCGGGGGGGTAAGTTAACTGTCATTAGGAAGATTGCAAGCAGTATAGATACTAATAAGATGAGCCATCTCATCTGGATCTACACTGTTTGCGAAGGTATCTGTACCAGTCTACAGAGTTGAAAGGGTTAAAATGCTTTTTATTATCATTAGATTCTATTATTTTGTTTTGTATTTTTGAGTTAGTGAGCCTCTGTTTTTTTTTTATAACTGACCTTTCTAGGAGAGCTGGCTAGGTGCTTTGTTTCTCCTTGTCTATTTTTTGGTTGCGTGTTTTTTTTTCTCCGTCGTATGTCGTTACCTCTTCATCTTGGTGTCATTAGTAGGCTAAGATCTGCGATTGCGTTTTCTTGGTGTCATTATTAGGCTATGTTCTGCGAATGTGTTTTTTGTGTCATTAGTAGACTATGTTCTGCGATTGTGTCCTCTTGGTGTCATTAGTAGGCTATGTTCCGCGATTGTGTCCTCTTGGTGTCTTTAGTAGGCTACATTCTGCGATTGTGTTTTCTTGGTGTCATTAATAGACTATGTTCTGCGATTGTATCCTCAAGGTGTCATTAGTAGGCTATAATCTGTGATTGTGTTTTCTTGGTGTCATTAGTAGATTATGTTCTGCGATTGTGTCCTCTTGGTGTCATTAGTAGGCTATGTTCTGCGAGTGTGTCCTCTTAGTGTCATTAGAAGGCTATGTTCCGCGATTGTGTCCTCTTGGTGTCATTAGAAGGTATGTTCTGCGATTGTGTCCTCTTGGTGTCATTAATAGGCTAGCTATGTTCTGCGATTGTGTCCTCTTGGTGTCATTAGTAGACTATGTTCTGCGATTGTGTCCGCTTGGTGTCATTAGTAGGCTATGTTCTGCGATTGTGTCCGCTTGGTGTCATTAGTAGGCTATGTTCTGTAATTGTGTTTTCTTGGTGTCATTAGAAGGCTATGTTCTGCGATTGTGTCCACTTGGTGTCATTAGTAGATTATGTTCTGTGATTGTGTCCGCTTGGTGTCATTAGTAGGCTATGTTCTGTGATTGTGTTTTCTTGGTGTCATTAGAAGGCTATGTTCTGCGATTGTGTCCGCTTGGTGTCATTAGTAGACTATGTTCTGCTATTGTGTCCGCTTGGTGTCATTAGTAGGCTATGTTCTGTGATTGTGTTTTCTTGGTGTCATTAGAAGGCTATGTTCTGCGATTGTGTCCACTTGGTGTCATTAGTAGATTATGTTCTGCGATTGTGTCCGCTTGGTGTCATTAGTAGGCTATGTTCTGTGATTGTGTTTTCTTGGTGTCATTAGAAGGCTATGTTCTGCGATTGTGTCCACTTGGTGTCATTAGTAGATTATGTTCTGCGATTGTGTCCGCTTGGTGTCATTAGTAGACTATGTTCTGCGATTGTGTCCGCTTGGTGTCATTAGTAGGCTATGTCCTGCGATTGTGTCCTCTTGGCGTCATTAGTAGGTTATGTTCTGCGATTGTGGCAATTCCTGGACATCTCCTTTACTATTTTGAATAATTAGTTGAATACATTTGCACCAATGGCTTGGACATCTTTTGGACTATGATTTTTTCTAGATATGGTTAGCTGGAGCCACAGAGAGGATTAATCACAGTGCAAGGTCAGGTGGCGAATGGGGGTAATTTTAGGTATTATTTTCGA
The DNA here is from genome assembly GCA_964016985.1 of Anodontia alba. Lineage (NCBI taxonomy): Eukaryota > Metazoa > Mollusca > Bivalvia > Lucinida > Lucinidae > Anodontia > Anodontia alba. Next base: position 68,667,747 of record OZ024824.1, on the reverse strand, counting down.
GTTTCTATTAAGTAATGGTATATTGAGTGTACTTATTAGAATTGTATGGATGAGGCGATTCTAATGAGTACACACATGAACTTTCGTATTTTCATAATAAGAAAATTTCCCTAAAAGATCCCTAAATAGCTTATTTATTTTCTTGAGAATTTCCTAGGGAATCGAAAAACGAGTTTGAATTAGTCACGGTAAATGAGCCATTAGCGTTCTAGTCACTAAAGTTTTACTACATACATTTTCTATATTCTAGGTGTACCTAAGCACTCGTCGAGGAGCCTGGATAATGAACAGAGTTGCAGAGAAAGGAACGCCCATCGATATGACATTTTCACGTTTTGCTTTCAATATCATGTCATTATTCCGTAATTACGTGGCAGAACTCCAGAAAATGAAACTAAACCAAAGATTCGATCACCGGAAATTTAGTCTAGAACCTGACCACAGTTTATTTGGTGCACATCCCACAATAAACGATGATTTACCTAACAAAATAATAGCAGGGAGTGTTAAGATTAAAGCAAACGTGGAGGCTTTTACAGAAACAACTGTTAAGTTTGAAGATGGGACTGAAGAATTAGACATAGATGCAGTTATACTCTCCACAGGGTACATATTTGGGTTTCCATTTCTTGATAAAACTGTGACTTACGTGAGTGATAATAAAGTAAACCTGTATAAGTACATGTTTCCTCCACATCTTTCAAAGCACACTCTAGCTATCATCGGATGTTTCCAGCCACTTGGTGCCATAATGCCACTTTGTGAGCAGCAGTGTAGACTTGCTACCAGGGTGTTTCTGGTAAGTTTATACAGTCGACTCTCGTTATCTCGAATTCCAAGGGACTCTATTAAATACTGCGAGATATCCGTACCTCGACATATAAGAGTTGCAGAATTGAGGAAAAATTATTCGAACAACCACATTTAACAAATATATATGTAATTGGACTCATGAAAGAGATATATTGAAAATATTGTGGAAAAGAGGAGAAATTACTCCTTAGGAGCAATTTATCCTCTTTTCCACAACATTGTTTTACCTGTTGTTAGATGTTCATTTTTAGGCAGGGACCAGATTTTCACTTCGAGATAAGCGGTTATTCGAGATAAGCGAGGTCGAGATAACGGGAGTCAACTGTACATCATTTACCTTAAATATTCGAACAATTTATATTTTACCATACTTGTCCTAAACTTTGAACAAGTCTATTATACTACATGTCCATGTGTCTAAAAACTGCTCGATGAATGACAAACAGTGTAGACCCCGATCGGACGCTGTGTTTTGTGGCGTCTTATCTAGGTCTTCACTGAGTACTCAGGTATATCTGTCACTTTACTGAGGATAACACAGTAATATCAGTTGCTACACAGATTCGGTTAACAGCTATATAGAAGCAGTAACTTAAGTGTCTTACGTAGCAGATGTGAGAAACACAACTCCATATAAGGCACTTTGTAATTAGAGCTGTCAGAGGATCTGACTATAGCCCCACTGCAGCTCTATCAGAGGAGAAATACATATAGTGTTGAAATATTCTGAACTCATCCTTACCAGATAACACAAGTGCAGGACATGGTAACATGGTATCGTAAAACCTATCAAAGGATTTTAATCCATGATTTATGGGCCCTTGGCCCTGGTTCGTGAATACAAGATACATCAACCCACTATTCATGCATGTACCAGTTTTTCAAAGCCCTCAAGTGTAGTATATGTTTCATCAAAGTAGGACTACAAACATAGAAGTTATTGAGCAAAATGCATTTTAATTTTTTGAAAACCTACCAAAGGAAAGAACTCTTGGACCCTTGGCTCCTATTCGGGAACACACGATACATTGTCCATGTTTATACAAACTTTCAGTTTTCTAGCTTGCACAGTTCCTGAGAAATCTGTTAAGAAAATTTTCAAGAATGGCAAAATTTGAAAACCTATGAAGTGTCATAACTCAGAGTTATAGGCCCTTGGACTCCATTCTGCCACTTCACATTCCTTACCTTAGAGACCAAATGTGGTATAAGTTTCATGGAAGTAGGACCACAAACATAAAAGTTATCGAGCAAAATTCATTTGAAAACCTATCAAGGGACATAACTCCAAGAGTTATAGACCCTTGGCCCATATTCAGGTAAACTTGATGCATCCAGTCATTGTCCATGTTTATACAAACTTTCAGCTTTCTAGCTTTCATTGTTCCTGAGAAATCTGTTTTGAAAATTTTCAAGAATGGCAAAATTTGGAACCCTATGAAGTGTCATAACTCAGAGTTATAGGCCCTTGGACTCCATTCTGCCACTTCACATTCCTTACCTTAGAGACCAAATGTGGTATAAGTTTCATGGAAGTAGGACCACAAACATAAAAGTTATCGAGCAAAATTCATGTTAATTTTTTGTAAACCTACAAGGATATGGACCATTGGCCCCTATTCGGATATACAGGATACATGCAGTCATTGATTATTCATGTTTATACAAACTTTCAGCTTTCTAGTTTTCATAGTTTCTGAGAAATCTGTTATGAAAATTTTCAAGAATGGCAAAATTTGAAAACTATCAAGGAAAATATAAATATAACCAAGGGTTATAGGCCCTTGGCCAATATTCTGCCACTACAACTTCCTTACCTTAGAGACCAAGTGTGGTATAAGTTTCATCGAAGTAAAACCACAAATTGAGCAAAATGCATTTTAATTTTTGAAATCCTACCAAGGGACATAACTCCTTAGAGTTATGGACCCTTGGCCCCTTTTTAGGTACACACGATGGATCCAGTCATTGTCCATGTTTATACAAACTTTCAGCTTTCTAGCTTTCATAATTCCTGAGAAATCTTCAAGTCTGGTAAAATTTGGAAAAGTATGAAAGGCATAACTCCTATAGTTATGGTTATGGGCCCTTGGCCACCATTCTGCCAATACATCTTCCTTACCTTAGAGACAAAGTAAGGTATAAGAAATTAGATCCATCGGACCACAAACATAAAAGTTAATGAGCAAAATGCATTTTAATTTTTTGAAAACCTACCAAGGAGTTGTGGACCCTTGGTCCCTATTCAGATAGACTTGAAACATCCAGTCATTGTCCATGTTTATAGGAAATTTCAGCTTTGTAGCTTTGTAGCTTTCCTAGTTCCAGAGAAATCTGTTTTGAAAATTTTTAAGAATGGCAAAATTTGAAAACCTATCAAGGGACATAACTCCAAGACTTATGGGCCCTTGGCCACCATTCTACCACTACACCTTCCTTACTTTGCTACATAAGACACTTAAGTTACTGCTTCTATATAGTTGTTAACCGAATCTGTGTAGCAATATCTAGGGTGGCTGGAGCTCTCAAGCCCTGGTCGGCAATCCATCTAGGAGTTGGCAACTCCAAACAAAAACCTGCATATCTGGATTTGCCTGTTCCAGTTATGTAAAGTCTGCTTCGGCAGCTGGGGCGGAGGAAATCATTACTATGATTCAACGGCCCAAACGGCGATGCAGCAGCATGTTGTGGTGCATGGAGAGCTTGACAACAGAAGTCATGGACATCCACTGCATCCGGGCTTAGCTCCAGATGTCCTGACACTGTCTTGCCTCTGGATCCAGCTAGATCAGGACGAGAGAGTGAGGTTGACTCTGCGCGCCTCTCCCTCACTATAATCCAATTCAAAGCGCATGTCATCTTAATCAGCAACACACATTCACAGCAAGCACACATATGCAAGTCATACAAAAGCCTTGTGGCGATGGGCGAGCAGCGAAGCAGCAGGTGAGGAAACACTGGAAGTTGTAGTTGCGGACCTGCACACAAGTGGCTTGGTTCTATATGGTCGCTTTCCTTAAGTGGGAAGCAGTATGGGGAATTCGGCAGCCGAACTGAGCAACTGAGTAGATCTTTTTAAGAATGCACTGCTCACCCCCATAGCATGGGGAAGGGGCTAGAAAAGGAGCCCTAAACAATTGCCTGCTTCAAAACTCCTGGCTGGTTAACTGCGATCAACGGGAATCCCATTTAGCGGTCAAACAAGAAAAAAGAAGATGAAGGTGATACCTTTAACTATCGGCGCTTGGAATGTGCGCACCCTAATGGACAGGTCTGGTTCTGACAGACCTCAGTGAAGAACAGCTCTAGTTGGTAGAGAACTTGACCGATACGAAGTCGAGATTGCAGAAAAAAAGGTAAGAGAAAAGTCCAGGGAGTGCCACAACCACAAACCGCAGCCCTTCCCAGACCCGAAGAGGAAGAGGAAACCGACAAATCCAAACAAGCCAAATCGAACAAACGCACGAAAAGCACTAAGATTAGCTCTCTCTTCCCAAAGCAAGGTAATCGCAATACTAAAAGGACTAAAAAACACAAGAACAAAATGACACATGGAAAGACATACAACAAATCGCCTCGTAGAATAAACCACAAAGCAACAAAGAGTAAGACTAACACCGCTCTGAGTGAGACTCGCCTTGCAGAGGAAGGGCTTTTAAAAGAAGTTGGTGCTGGCTACACTTTCTTCTGGAGTGGACGCGAGAAAGAAGAGCGGCGTGAAGCAGGGAAGGATTCGCCATCAAGTCACACCTCGTCAGCAAGCTCTCAGGACTTCCAAAAGGCATAAATGACCGCCTGATGACACTGAGACTTCCCTTATCTGGCAAGAGGCATGCAACAATTGTAAGTGCCTCTGCACCCACAATGACCAACCCAGATGAGGTTGAAAACAAGTTCTATGATGATCTAGATTCTTAGGTTTCTGCAGCATCCCGGACAGACAAACTCATCCTCGGGGACTTCAATGCCAGAGTGGGCACAGACCACCAAACCTGGGAAGGACTGATTGGATCTTAAGGTGTAGGGAAGTGCAACAGCAATGGACTCCTTTTAAGGAAGTGTGCAGAGCATGAACTACTGATCACCAACACAGTCTTCCATCTACCAACTCGCAGAAAGACATCATGGATGCACCCTCGCTCTAAACACTTGTATCTCATTGACTATGTCATAGTGCGCAGGAAGGACAGACAGGATGTCAGAGTGACTGTTGGACAGATCACAGGCTTGCCATAGTGCAGAATATATTTCATTTCCTTTGGGATCATTAGGCCCATTAAGGTATATTTGAAAATGGAGTTCTGCTCATGTAAACGCTAGAGGGCGTAAGCAGTGTTGCAAAAATCATTACTGCTTATGAAGAGTCTCAATAAAACCGAGACTCCCATTTTCTAATCTGTAGTGTGTTCTTTGTTTCCAAAGACAATCTTTTTGACGTTTATTGCTGTCAGCAAACTCAACCTGCGCATTCAGCCTGTAAGACGACCACAAGGCAAGAAGGTGCCAAAGAAATTGAATATCTTCAAGCTGAAACAAGACAGCAAGAGGCAAGCATTCGTCAACAATGTCTACAGCCGTTTAGATGTACTGAACACAGTTCAGAAAATGTAGATGAGTTCTGGACAGTCTTCAGAGACACTGTTCATTCTTCAGCAATGGATTCCCTAGGACCAGTATCTCGCAAACACCAAGATTGGTTTGATGAGAATGACAAAGAATTCCAGGGACTCCTTGATGAGAAACACCAAAAACACAAGGCTTACCTCAGAAATACTAGCTCAGTATCTAGTAAGACTGCATATTCAAACATATGCAAGACATTACAGACTAGGCTCAGAGACATGCAAGACTCCTGGCTGAGCAAAAAGGCTGATGAAATCCAGTCATTTGCAGAAAGAAAGGATTTGAAGTTCTTTGATGCACTCAAGACAATATATGGTCCCCAGAGCTTAGGAACCACCCCACTCCTTAGTGCAGATGGAACTAGTCTTCTGACTGACAAAGAAGCTATCTTGAAAAGATGGGCTGAACACTTTGATGGTGTCTTTAATCGGCCATCATCTATCAATGATGAAGCTATCAACAGACTACCAGAGGTGGAATGTAATCCGCTGCTTGATGAGCTCCCAACCATCTCTGAAACAGTGAAAGCAATAAAACTCCTGCCATCTGGCAAGGCTCCAGGATCAGATGCAATATCTGCAGAGATCTACAAAGCAGGAGGTCCTCCAGTTGGAGAAAAACTGACAGATTTAATTCACATTATGTGGAGAAAAGAAGCCATCCCTCAAGAATTCAAGGATGCAACAATTGTCCACCAATTAAAAAGGAAAGGGAATCCTCAAGTCTGTGACAATCATCGAGGCATCTCTTTATTGTCAATTGCTGGGAAGATCCCTGCTAGGGTCCTACTGAATCAATTGAATGAACACCTTGAACAGTCAGGGCTTCTACCAGAAAGCCAGTGTGGATTCAGGAAAGATAGAGGAACAATAGACATGGTCTTTACAGCATGACAGCGTCAAGAAAAATGTCAGGAACAGAATGTGGACCTCTACATGACCTTTTTCGATCTAACCTAAGCATTTGACACAGTCAGTCGTGAGGGACTTTTGAAAATTATGGCAAAGTTTGGCTGTCTGCCAAATTCATAGCAATGGTGCGGCAGTTCAATTACGGTATGCTTGCAGGGGTCCAAAATCAAGGCGAGTTTTCTGATCCATTCCCTGTGACAAATGGAGTTAAGCAAGGCTGTGCACTAGCTTCAACACTGTTCAGCATGATGTTTTCTGCCATGCTTACAGATGCTTTCCAGAATGGTGACAATGGTATACCTATTAGGTATCGCTTTGATGAGAAACTTTTCAACATAAGAAGGTTGCAAGCTAAATCAAAGGTGCAGACAGAGGTGCTAGATGAGTTCCTCTTGGATCAAGTATCTGATTCATGTGACAGCTATGATCTCACAATCAGCATCAAAAAGACTGAGGTAGTATATCAGCCAGCACCTGGAAAGCCTTACAAGGAGCCTGCCATCAAAGTGAAAGGTCAAAGACTGCAAGCGGTAGACAAGTTCACCTATCTTGAAAGTACATTGTCTAGAGTTGTGCACATTGATGAAGAAGTCAATACTAGGATTGCCAAAGCCCGTGGAAGTATTTGGGACCGAAGTGGAATCAGACCTGACACAAAGCTGAAAGTATACAGATCGGTGGTGCTGCCAACACTATTATACGCCTGCGAAACTTTGACAGTTTACCAACGACATGCCAAAAGACTGAACCACTTCCATACAAGCTGTCTTAGAAAACTTCTAAAGATCAAGTGGCAAGACAGAATTCCAGACACAGAAGTCCTGAAAAGGGCAGGGATGCAGAGTGTACATACTCTTCTGAAATTGGCACAGTTAAGATGGACAGGTCATGTTACCAGAATGCCTGATGAACGTTTGCCAAAGAAAATCCTCTACGGAGAACTACGTTGGAAAATGCTCCCATGGTGGTCAGAAGAAGCGATACAAGGACACTCCCAATGCCTCACTTACAGACTTCAACATACCAACAGAGTCATGGGAACAGATTGCACAGGATCGAAAAAAGTGGCGAGGCCTCATAAGAAGGGGAGCTGGAGAATACGAAGCAAAAAGACTCTTCGAAGCCGAGCAGAAACGTGCACAGCGGAAAGCCAGAGCTAAGGCATCACCAACAGAGTTTTCTTGCTCAGACCTCTCTTGTTCTATCTGCAACAGGCAGTTTAGAGCTAAGATTGGTCTCATCTGCCATCTTAGAACACACAAATAATAACACATCACACAGTTGATTAGGATCGGTCATTGTCAGTAATGTAAGTTTGAACGAATAATATTAGTGTCTAAAAGTACTCACATGTGTAGATCTAAATATGTATCTAAAACTTCTTATATATGTAGATGAATATAATAAATTATACATCTCAAAGTACTTAAACATGTAGATGCACAAATTTATCTAACAGTTCTTACATATGTAGGTGCAAATATGTATCTAAAAGTACTTACATATGAAGATGCAAATATGCATCTAAAGTACTTACATATGTAGATGAAAAAATATATATCTAAAAATGCTTACATATGTAGATCTAACTATGCACGTAAAAGTCTGTACGTAGGTAGATGTAAATATGCATCTAAGTAGTTACATATGTGGATTTAAATATATATCTAAAAGTATTTACATATGTAGATGTAAATATGTATCTGTAAGTATTTTACATTCATGGATGCAAATAGTCTATTTCTGTCATATGCCTTTTGGAATAACGTCTCTATTTTCTCAAATTGCTGCATGGCTTACTATTTCCGAAGGCAAATCTGCTTCTTAAAGAAAACAAAAGCCTTGGCTATTACAAACCAGGCTAGTGTAATTCAATGATACGTCGAAGATGCTTGGATGTGCCAAAACCAAAAGCAAGGCAAATAGGTTTAGCCAATTTAATTACAAAGTCTATTCATAAGGTACAATCATTTACAATACTGAGAGATCATATTTTTCATTCTGGTAAATTGGTCAAGGCATTAACTTTCTGATACAGTTTATTTCATAGGGAAGAAATATGCTATAGTTTGAAACAATTTTCGAGCAAAGACGTGTGTTACAGTTTGTAAAAAAACAGATTGAAACGATTTTCATAGGGAAGAAATATGTTAGTTTATAACATATTTTCATAGGAAAAACGGTACAGTTTGTAACATTTTTCATAAGAGGAAAATACATTACAGTTTGTAAGAATTTTCATAGGAAAGATATATGTTACAGTTCGTAACAATTTTCATAGGGAAGAAATACGTTACAATTTGTAACAAATTTCATAGGGAAGAAATATACATGTAATATGTTTTTCATAGGGAAAAATGTTTCAGTTTGTAACAATTTTCATAGGGAAGAAATGCGTTACACTTTGTAACAATTTTCATAGGGGAGACTGAGTAAGTGACAGTTTGTAACAATTTTTATAGGGAAGAAATATGGGAAGAAAAGTACTTTACCGTTTGTAAAATGTTCACAGGGAAAAATACGTAAGAGTTTGTAATAATTTTCATAGGGAAGAAATACATTTCACTTTGTAACAGTTTTCATAGGGAAGAAGTATGTTTCAGTATGTAACAATTTTCATAGGGAAAAATACGCTACAGTTTGTAGTATTTTACATAGGGAAAAAGGCATTACAGTTTGCATACAATTTTTATAGGGAAGAAATAGGTTAAATTTGTAATGTGCTTTTCATAGGAAAAAAATATGTTACAGTTTGTAACAGTTTTTATAGGAAAGAAATACGTTACAGTTTAAGCAATTTTCATAATGGAGACATACGTTACAGTTTGTCGCAATTTTCATACGGAAAAGTTCGTAACAGTTTGTAATAAAAATCATAGGGAAAAATACGTGACATTTGTAATATTTTTTCATAGGAAAGAAATGCATGTCAGTTTTTAACAGTTTTTATACGGTATAAATATGTTTCAGTTTGTAACAACTTATAGGGAAAATATAGTTTGTAACGTTTTTCATAGGGAAGAAATACTTACAGTTTGTAATAATTTCATAGGGAAGAAATGTTACAGTTTGTCAAATTTTCATAGGAAAACATACTTGCAGTGTGTAAAACTTTGTCAAAGGGAGGAAATTACATTATAGTTGTAATAGTTTTCATAGAGAAGAAATATGTTACAGTTTGTAATAATTTTTATAAGGAAGAAATACGTTAGTTTGTAACATTTTTTAAAGGGAAGAAATATGGTATAGTTTGTAATAATTGACACTATGATATGAAAGAAATCTGTTACAGTTTGTAACAATTTTCATAGGGAAGAAATATGGTACAGCTTGTAATAATTTTATACATGTAGGCATTTTAGAGTCGCAAAAGTTGTCTCTTTTGTAAAAATGATGGAAACTCTGCTTCGTTTATCCAATTTCCTAAAAGCAGTACCCATATGTTCAATAATGCCACAAGGAACAGTTTGTTTTCCTTTTAGAAGAGGATTGGTGTACAGGAAAGCAAACAGGTTAGGTTGCTTCCTTGTTAAAAATGGCAGAAAATCTACTAACTGTATCCTACAGGAGGTTAAAGTTCAGTCAGAAATGCATTTTAAAATGGACCAAGTCGACATATCCTGTGAGGATAGCTTGAAGTTTGGTCAGAAATGCATGTTAAAATGGCCCAAATTGACCTTATAAGATAGCCAATTTGAGCCATTTTAACATGCATTCTTGCCTTATAGGACAGTCGATTCGGGCTATTTTAACGTGCATTTATGACCAAACTTCAAGCTCCTGTGGTGTATACATTCCCCTTAAAGCAATACCTATCTGTCCAATCATCATCCTTGGCATAGTTACATCTAGAAAGGTTCTCACTAAGATTTTGAAAACAGGAGTCTCAAAGACATCTACGGTACTACCAAAAACTGGAATTTCACAATGTAATTTTGCAAAATTCCTCTGAAAATAAGTGTTCCAACCACCAAAGCAGAAGTCCATATTTGGAGTAAATAAGAATCCTGATCTGAGATCTTTTTTGTTTTTCAGGACAAAGTAGGCTTACCCACAGAACCTGAGATGAAAGAAGATATTAAGCGCAAAGAAACCGCCATGATAAAACGGTATACCAAGTCAAAACGACACACAATTCAGGTTGACTATTTACCATACATGGACGAACTTGCAGAGATAAATGGAAACAAGCCCGATTTCGGTATGCATACATAATATCTAATGCTCAGCAAGCTGGGAAAAAACTTTCAGCAGTTGATATTTTGAAATATTTTCTATTTTCCCCGAAAATATGATCTGACATTTCAAGAAAATAGTCTCCTTTGCATGAAAATTCCAAATCCTGTTTTCTGGGGTAAATAAGAGAATATTTCAATAATGTCGTCTGCTCTTTAGAATATTCAACCTGAACCACTCTCTGAGCAAATTCAGCAGACAACAAATTGACAATATTTTTCTTATTTTTTCCAGAAAATAGGATCTGACATTTCATATACATTGTCTCTTAAGAGACAATTTGCATGCAATGTCAGATCCTGTTTTCTGGGAAAAATTAGAAAAAAAAATATCAATTTGTTGTCTGCTGAATTTGCCCATAGAGTGGTAAAGAGTCAACAAGCCAAGGCTGTTGTTCAAAACAAACAATGTCGTTAATTAACGTATCCTTAAAACTTTGATCATTAAATATGGCATAAATGCTAATATTTCTGCTGAAAAATAAAATGTGAGTAGCTTTTGCATTTGCAAAAGCTACTCACATTTTTAGCAAAAATACCAGTGAATTAGATATTGTACTTACTAGGACAGTTAACATTTTGACCACAAACGAGCTCATTAAGCTAATGACGCTTTGAACAACTGAGTCCAGATCAAGAAGACCAGTATGTAAACTGGGCTGCGTTCAGTAAAGCAAACTATTCGTGGATATTCTCGCATGTTATATAGTGGAAACTACCATGGCTTGTATAGATCTAAATAAGATGGATGACAAGGTAAATACTATGTTAATTCTTCACTAAAACAAATGATGCTGGTACTTATAAGGAGTGCCTCCTTGCATTGAGGAGCTTCTAATGAGAACCCACAATATGTTTGTTTTCACAGTGAAAGAAGACAAATGTTGATACATTATGGCTCAGAAGTGCCTTAAAAGGGCAATTTTATCTAGAGTGGGTCCATTTCATAGATTTGTTAACGTAATGATGAGTGCCATAGAGATTAATTTGGTAAAAAAGAGCTCATTTGAAACCTGTTCTTTTTGGTTACCTGTTTTGATAGATAGATAGATAGATAGATAGATAGATAGATAGATAGATAGATAGATAGATAGATTATTCTTTACATTACAATATGAGTAATATCCCTTTTATTTCAGTGAAACTGTTTCTGACAGATCCCAAGCTTGCCATTAAATGCTACTTTGGACCAGGCACACCATACCAGTTTCGACTGCAGGGATCGGGTTCTTGGAATGGTGCTAGAGATGCAATATTAACCCAGTGGGATAGAACGTTCTACCCTCTACAGACAAGACCACTGAAGAAATTGAAAGACACAGACAACAGAGTAAAATTCTTACTCTACTCCTTTGTTGTCGCAATTTTACTGGCAGTTGTATGTGAATGGTTTTAACACTTCCAACCCTGAATTTCTAAAGTGGACACTTCAATCTTTGACTCTGGACACATCCATTAATATTGTTATTACATTACAAAAACAAGCCTATTCAAACATACTGAAAATTTTACAACCAAAAAAGGGAAACTTTCAGATAAAAAAATCTGATATTTTTCATATTTCAGCGCAAAACATAGATTGTAGGGACTTGTTAGAACTGCCTTGGCGAGGCAGTTCTAATGAGTACCCACAATCTATGTTTTTGAGTAGAAATAAGAAAAATAATGTATACCCCTGTAAACCCCAATTTTATTATATATAAATGGGGTTTAAAGGGGTCAACATTATATAGGCATGTTTGTTTTGTGTTGAGGTTTTAGGGCCCAGTCAACCCAATGGGGTCATGTTGAGCGCAGTCAGTTTACCTAACCACACGTTTACTGGGCGGGCTTAGTCCTCTAAGCGGTTAACCAGTATTGTGCATTGTCTTTCACCAGAAACTGACAACTGCTCTTCTTGAATCAGCGAAAGGGAGAGAATGGCCGTAGAAAATATTTCATGATCAATCTCAACAAAAGAATGTTTTTGTGATGATTGGGATATCAGTAATAAACATTGAATGACAAACAGTGTAGATCCAGATAAGATCTTATGAGCCATCTCATCTGGAACTACACTGCTTGTACCGACATCTGCTTTGGTCTTAGTAACAGGGCTGTTAGAGTTAAAAATAATGCATTATTAATATCAGGAAACATTATAGTATGGCCATACCAACTGTTCATATAATAAATGAAGCAAACTGAGCTATTTATTGCAGGCTGGAAGGGGACTCAAAACACTTGGTAGATAGATTTTCTTCCATTTTATACAAGGGAGACAATAATGAATATTTGTGACCAGGTTTATAAATCTTCACTGTACATTAATCCCCTTCTGAAAAGGGGTCTATCCTGAAAGGAAAGAATTTGCTTACCTTAGGAATACAACAATATTGCATGAAATTATTAAAATGCATAACAAACTTACGAAGACAAACTTGGATACAGAAGGTTCACGTTATGTGGTTATCATCACGACAAAATGCCAGTATAATTTTGACCCCCTTAAACCCACTTTTATAAAAAGTAAAACTTGGGTTTATAGGGGTATACATTATTTTTCTTATTTCTGCTTAAAAACATAATTGTGGGTACTCATTAGAACTGCCTCACCGTGGCAGTTCTAATCAGTACCCACAATCTATGTTTTGAGCAGAAATTTGAAACATTTCAGTTTTTTTTATCTGATAATTTTCATTTTTTGGTGGTAAAATTTTCAGTATATTTGAATAGGCATGTTTTCGTAATGCAGGCTATTAGGGGACTCAAAACATTTGATAGATAGAATGGGAACAGTGTCATAATTTGGGTGCCTTACTCAGGTGTAGATGGGTACAGGCCCCATCAATTTGGATTCACCCTAAAGCATAATGGATGTCCCAGCAAAGAAACAAAACCTGTCTCAGTTGAGATGGGTATACAATAGCCATTCAGAAGATGTAAAATACTTTGTGAAAAGTGTTTCTGAACAATGTAGTGTGAAGCCAAAGAGATAGTTCTGAAGAATACACTCCAAGACTCACTGCTGACAGAAGACGATAAATGTATTCTACAGCAACTCCTTTGACAGGTAACAAGGCTGAATTCAGTATAGCAAAGTGTCCATGGACATTTGCGACCGTTTGCAAATGTTCTGGGCCCGGTTGTTCAAAGTGTCGTTAGCTTAAGGAGCTTGTTAAGGGTCATTTCGTTAACTGTTTTAGCCGATTCAATATACAATATTCTGATATTTTTTTGCTGAAAAAATGTGAGTAGCTTTTGCACTGCAAAAGCTACTCACATTTTTTCAGCAAAAAATTTCAGCATATTTGTGTATCACTCGATGTAAATTTTAAAGAATCGTTAACTAATGACATCGTTAGCTTTGAACAACTGGGCCCTGTTCAGTTGTGATGGTTTGTAGCAAGTGTCTGGGAAATATGCCTTGGCTTTTGGCACATCCAAAGTCACAGCCATGGTCAGTGCTAATATGTGCTTGTTTGTAACAAAAATATGAAATGTATTACTATGCTGATATTATTTGTTCTGTTATATATAATTTATGCATATAAATTATTCTATCTATAATCAAGTCTCGTCACTGAGAATAAAAGAAACTAATTTGAGGTCAGATGAGACGGGTTTACATCAATCGTTCAGAAGATGCAAAATACACAAATTGGCTTTGAGAAAACATTTCCACATATTCTAAATATCTGAACACAGTCCAGATATTGTATTATGCACTTGCACATGTTCATAGGAACTTACTGACAATTAACAAAAATGTAATGAACTTGTGCCAGTGATTACCTCGGTCACCACTTCAATATCACTATGAAAGTAAAGTTATACGAGCGTACAGTGGGCCTGGCTAATTCAAATTCTCTTAACCATAATCCAAAAGGCTAGAATTTTGAAGAGTTTGTATTATTGACTATATATTACTGATTTTTCACAGACTGATCGTGTTGGGGTTTAACGACACGTCAACCGTTGTGGGTCATTTTGAGTCGTCTCCCAGAGAAAGGGAGAAATGAGATGGAATAGTAGAGGAGAAGAGGAGAGGGACAGGGAAGCAAGAGGAACAGGAATGAAAGTGAAGAACAGAAGAAATAAAAACATTACCCCTCTACCGCTACTAGGATAGTAGGCCTTGTCCAAATGAAAGCCAGTATCAGTTGGACGCCCCAGTGACGTAAGATACCCGATACCTTTGCCAAACCAAACCACCATCTGATTTTTCACAGAAAATAAGACTTGACATTTCATTCAAACTGTTTCCTTTGGAGAGTTTGATTGTTTGAGTTTTATGACTGTTCAACACTGTTAAGGTCATGTCGAGCCAATCAGTTAAACTACTCACACATTTCATGGGACAAGCTTAGTCATCTAAGTGGTTAACTAGTACTTTGTGTAAATACTTTCACCAGTAATTGACAACTTCCCTTCTTGAATCAGCAGAAGGGGAGAATGAATGTAGAAAATACTTCATGATCTATCTCCATAAAAGTTATGTAACAGAGTTGTGACCCTAGATCTACAGTCAGACATGCTACTGTCTGCACCATGGAGCCTGGCAATCCTTTAGAGACAATTTGAATAAAAAGCAGTCTTATTTTCTGTGAAAAATAAGATTAATAATGCTTAGCACTCTCGGTAAAAATTCTCAGCAGAAGACATATTGAAATATTTTTCTTATTTTCCCCAGAAAACAGGATCTGACATTTCATGCAAATTGTCTCCATTGGAGACAATTTGCATGAAATGTCAAATCCTGTTTTCTGGGGAAAATATAGAAAAATAACATCAATTTGCCGTCTCCTGAATTAGCGAGGGTGATAAAAGTTAATATAAAATCATCAAGTTTCATCGGATGGTGCTAAAGTTTGAAGACATGAAAATAAGATGTGTCTTGGTTTTGTTTGTGTTGAGGTTTTACGGCCCAGTCAACCCAATGGGGTCATGTCGAGCACGGTCAGTTTACCTAACAACATTTTTACTAGGCAGGCTTAGTCCTCTAAGCAGTTATTAACCAGTATTGTGCACATTCTTTTGCCAGAAAGTGTGTCTTGGTCAATAATCTTATCACTGATAATTAAGAGACTGACCACAACAAAACCTTGTATACTGTCAATAAACAATAGAGGCCTTATAGGAGAATTCAATATTGGCTTATATATAGGTTCCAAAGGTAATATAAGCCTGGGCACAGCACTAGTCCTACAAAATCTATTACCCTTCAGAAGACCTCTTTACAACCCCATGCTGAGATCTCATAATCACCTCTTTATGACATGTCTTTGATCTCACTTGCATGACATGATCTCACTTGTATAGCACCTAGGTAGGGACAATAAAATCATTGGTGAGTGGTAACACTTTTGGTCTCATTTTAGCTATGTCTTTAAAACGTATCTGCGATGGAACATGTAACACCAAAAATTATTGTACACCACAACCTCTTTATAACACTATTGTTGGGGTCCCTAGCATAAACCGTTTTAGTTAAACAACCATGTTATAACAGAACAAAAATGTATAGATTATATTGAAAAATGACCATTTATGGTCATTTTTCAATATAATCTATACACTTTTGGGATCCATCTTTGAACCGTGTTATATCCAAAACTGCAATATAACGAACTGTGTTATAAAGAAGTTGTAGTGTAGTTACATCCTGATATGTTTCTGAGAACAGAAAGGAAAAGAGAAAGGATCACATAATAACCAAAAGAATATTTTATTATATTAGAACCAATATTATATATATTTAATGTAAAACATAGCATAAAATTTATACAAAATAATTTATATTTTTGTAGAAAATAACAAAACTCATGGCATCACGAAAACACGTCTATATAGTTTTAACCCCCTTAAACCCCACTTTTATATAGTAAAACTGGGGTTTACAGGGGTATACATTATTTTTCTTATTTCTGCTCAAAAACATAGATTGTGGGTACTCATTAGAACTGCCTCGCCGAGGCAGTTCTAACAAGTACCCACAATCTATGTTTTGAGCAGAAATGTGAAAAATATCAGATTTTTTTATCTGAAAATTTTCATTTTTTTGGTGGTAAAATTTTCAGTATATTTGAATAGGCATGTTTTCATAATGAAATTCAATAGTGCCGTGCCATGCAAAAAAGGTTTCTATGGGGCATAAGCTAATGGTAAAAGCCCAGACCATGTGCATCTTTACAACCTGATCAGGGTCCTACTGTCTGGTTACAGAATCACAAGGTTCTTCCCAGCTAGCATTTTATTTAAAACTATATTGCATCATTATCAGCGTGATTGGAATCCTGTCAGGCTGATAACTGTCCAATATAGATTAAAGCAGAATGCTAGCTGGGTGTATCTATATCTTTACTGCTTGCATATACATCAAAGACACCTTTTGCATTGATACAGCTCTGTCTGGCCTGCCACAGGCAAAAATGAGAATATTCAACAAATGACATTTTCTAATATTTCCATATTTTCTTTTCCTTAGATAATGGCCGGGCTCAAGCTGATCTGGGCCTACGTTACGTCCTAAAGGCACATATTTACATGGAACAGCACAAATAGTGCATCTAAGTCATCTCATCAGAATCTGTTCTATTATTTGAACAGATTCTGCAATATATACATGTGGTTACCATATGCACATGTACTGACAGCTGAAGATAACCCTTGAACTATAACATTGACATTATATTGACACAGAAAGAGGACGAAATTCTGCAGCCTATTAAGTATTTGGTTGGTTTGGAATTTAACTGCCCAGTCAACACTATGATGGTCATGCTGAGCTGATCAGTTACCTAACCCCACTTTTCTGGGCAGACTAGTTCTCTAAGCCCTTAACCAGTACTTGTGCACATTCTCTTGCCAGAAACTGACCACTGCCCTTCTTGTCAGCAGAAAGGAGAGAATAACTGTAGAAAATATATCACGGTCAGTCTCCACAAAAGAATGTTGCCAGACCTGGCGTGGATCGAATCCACAACCTCCAGATAACCTATCGGATCTAACTGAACCAGGGAGGCTATCCTAAGTATCTGGACTGAGTGGCCTGAGCACACAGTGTATCAGAGGCATCAGAATGAGGCACTGGCTCAGTCTTAAAGACACATATTCTCTGCCTCTTGGCTGGGATGGTCCGTCATGATCACATCCAATATACAGCCCTGATAGTGGTGGCTCACATCATAGGCTGGTCTTATCTAAGTGATTATGAGAGGATAAACACTGTCTGAAGTCTGTTTAGGTCGGGCCAGAAAGGGGGAAAATGAATATAATCTAATAAAGTGTTCATTGTTTTACCTGAACTATATGAATGGTTTGATTTAATTATAAATTTTATGCATTCTTATTGAATTATAAAGTAAATAGACAAATTCTTAGTTTTCAGAGTTGTCAAAAAAAAAAAAAAAAAAAAAAAAAAAAAAATAAATAAATAAATAAATAAAAAAAAAAAAAAAAAAAAATAAATAAATAATAATAATAATAAGACAGTGTTTGTTTTTTTTTTGTTTTTTTTTTCTTTTTATCTATTTCTTTATTTTCTTTTATTTATGTATTAGGTAAAAGATGAACACTTCAAGATCAAAATTGTTCTCAGACTTGTCATAAAACAAAACATTTTGAGCTTAATTTGAAGCTATAAAATGTTTTGTTTTCTAAATCTATGTTTTCCATTAATAATTGACCAACAAAGAAATGCCAGACATTATTTTGTTTACCCAATCTTACCCAGTCTATTAAAAGTTTTAAATTAAGAAGAAAATAATATGTATATCTCAGATACCTAATAAATTTTATCACTTTTTTAGTGGAATTTCATGTTTCAAAATGGTTTTAAAAGTTAAGTTTCACTGGATAATGAAAGCAAGTTTATTCCTAAAAGTTCTTGCACAGTTATGATGGATTGTGTGTAATAGTGGATTAAATGTTTAATTTCTGATTTGAAATAATAATAATAAATAAATAAATAGATAAATAAAAAAACAACAAAAAAAAAAAAAAAAAAAAAATACGTAAGTGATTTTAAATAAACTAAGTTACACTTGTTTATGAAACTTTTTAATCTTCAGATTCTATACTTTATCAAAACAGTTTCAAATGGGTAAAAGAATGAAATTTTTTTTTTTTTTTTTTTTTTTTGTATACTTATAGCCATTCACTTTCTGCCAAAAACTGACCTCCCCATGTGTGGCCCCTACCTGTTCGAGAGTCCTAGGTCACCACAGATGTATGATCTGTTATCCGCATATTTCACCAATAGGGTCATTAGGCTGTTACGCAATGGAATATGTATCTTTAACAACATTTAGTATCATTACCAATAACATCGGACATACTCCCAGCTTTTGGTGGCTGCTAAGTTTATCTAAACTATCAAAAATTATTGTGCTAAAAAGACGAATGTCCATTGTTACCGGTGATGACCCTACCACTCATCCAGGGCCCAGTTGTTCAAAGCATCGTTAGCTTAACGAGCTCGTTAAGGGTCATTTTGTTAACTGTTTTAGCGGATTCAATATACAATATTCTGATATTTTTTGCTGAAAAAATGTGAGTAGCTAGTGCACATTTTTTCAGCAAAAAATTTCAGCATATTTGCGTATCACTCGATGTAAATTTTAACGAATCGTTAACTAACGACATCATTAGCTTTGAACAACTGGGCCCAGAATTTTTTGACACATCATTAGGTAGTCATATGGGCTCCTTTAACACTTATCTCGCTTTGGGCAAATTCAGCAGACAACTGATTGATGATATGTTTTCTTACTTTTTCCTTAAAATAGGATTTGAGAAAAATGAAAAAAAAAAAACAACTTCAAAATGTTGTCTGCTGAAAATTTTACCCAGCATGCTTAGCGTTAAAGTTTTTGGCATCACGAAAACATGCCTATATGATTTTGACCCCCTTAAACCCACTTTTATACAGTAAAACTGGGGTTTACAGGGGGTATACATTATTTTTCTTATTTCTGCTCAAAACATAGATTGTGGGTACTTGTTAGAACTGCCTCGCTGAGGCAGTTCTAACAAGTACCCACAATCTATGTTTTGAGCAGAAATATGAAAAATATCAGTTTCTTATCTGAAAATTTTCAGTTTTTGGAAGTGAAATTTTCTCTATATTTGAATATGATGGCCTGGTTAAATCCTGGGGCGGGTCAGTATATTGTGGTATAATATTTTGACACCCCCCCCCCACCCCAACCCTCTCTCAAAAAATAAGTGGGCGGATTACTGTCAGAACATTATTTTTAATGCTTCTTTAATAAATGAATCCGTTTTATATGTTTTTTTAACATTCCTTAAGAAAGATAGTGGGGTGGGTCAATATATTATGGGGCGGGTCAAAATATTATAGCAATTTTCTGACCCGCGGGTCAAAATATTATCTGATACTGGTAGGGGTGCTTTCATAATGGCAGGTACGCCACAAAGTTTGGGTGTCAGAATACTCAGGGTAAATACAGCACACCACACTCCTGCCAGAATTGGTATCAAAAGTCCTAGGGGAAATGGATACACTTTCAGCGGGTAGGGGTGGGGTATGGATGGAGAGGCAACTGCCAAAAAAGGTTGCCTCTTCTCAAAAGAGATCCAAAGGAAAGCATATTCATTCCTTTTAGAGCAGACCTCTTTTCAGATCATCAGTGTTTCATTAACAGGAAGTCATAAAAGTTGTCTACCTTGTAAAAATGGCAGAAAAAATACCAAGTGTATCCAGTCCCTTAACATCAGTCAGAATACCCATTTCAGCCGGAGTCTCCCCAGTGGGTACACCAACGTTCAATGTTGATTCAACGTCTTGACGTTGAATCTACGTTGTTTCAACATTGTGTGCCTGCTGGGTCAGTACTCATAAAATATTAAGCCAATCACAACTGCAGCAGACAACCCTTTTATTTTATTTTCATTTTTCAAGTTTTGACAATTCACATGAAATGCTGAGACTTATTTTCTATGAAATAAACAACAAAAAAACAAAACAAAACAAAAATTAGAATGTTGTCTGCTGCAAATTTTGCTTTGCATTTTAAGAGTAAACATTTACTTGCAAATTCAAACTCCATAAAAAATAATGATAAAGTACCAGTAAAAGCATAGAAATGGCTGCCAACATATGAAATCATTTCTCCAAATGCAAAAATCTATAAACAACAATAACAACAGATCATTACTATATTTACTATATATATATATATATATATACAGTTGACTCTCATTATCTCGACCCCGCTTATCTCGAATAACCGCTTATCTCGAAGTGAAAATCTGGTCCCTGCCTATACATGAAAACCTAACAACAGATGGAAAATATTGCAGAAAAGAGGAGAAATTGCTCCTAAGGAGCAATTTCTCCTTTTTTCCACAATATTTTCAATATATCTCTAACTTCAAAAGTCCAATTACCTATCGGTTTGTTAAATGTGGTTAATCAAATTATTTTTTCCACAATTCTACAAACCTGATATGTCGAACTACGGATATCTCGAAGTATTTCAGAGAGTCCCTTGGAATTCGAGATAACGAGAGTCGACTGTATATAAGCTGACCAAATTCACTTGTTGCTTTGACTGTTTAGTTATAATATTTATAAGTGTATGTTTACTGCATAAACAGGTATTACCTGTAAAGGTGAGCAAATAGTCATGTGAAATGTAGGCTTTTATGACTGCTATAGACCTTAATTGAACAGTGTACATATTCCTTACAAATAGTAAATGTAAAAGTCAAAGCGACAGGTCAGTTTGGTTAATCTACATCTGGCCCCGAGGTTATAAACCTTTTTTCATGCTCAACTCAGCTGAGCATAAAATTTTCTCCGCTAATAAATATGAAAATGCCAACAATAGATCTTTCTTGCTGCAAATTCTTTCTTCCTGAATTCTTTCTTACATTCAGCAAGAAAGAATTTGCAATTGTTAGTAATTTGAGATTTATTAGCAGGACAAATTTCATGCTCAGCTGACTTGAGCATGAAAAAAGTTTTATAACTGCAGGGCCAGTATCTTGCCTCCAACTCAGGCAGATCTTGAGGGGTTCTATGAGTTATGGCACACTGAAGGTACTGATCTGTCTGCACATCCTTGCAGTCTGATCAACACCTATACTGTCCACTTACACAATCACTTGAGGCTACTGAATACATCAAAATACAGCAAAGACCCTGATCAGTGTGCTCACAAACACACTGATCTGAGACTTCCACATATGGGTAACATGGAGAAGGGGGTGATGATGAAAGCCTCTGTGCAATGAAGTCCTGAGCTGAATTCTGTCTCTAGTAGGATTTAAACCTGGCACCTTGTGAGCCAAAGTCAGAAACCCTTAAGCTGCCAATCACAACAATTGTCATCTGCTTTGTCATCTGCTTGTGATTTTAAAAGTCATTTTTACAAACAGTGTGGACCCAGATCAGACTGCTCCTCTGATCAGGGTCCACACTGTTGCCTGTATGCAAAAATAAGTTTGAAATGTTTGCAAGAATATGCATCAGACGACATAAACAGACATTTTCGGATGCAAGTTTTCTTGGCACTTTAAGGGTTAAAGCTCTGCCAGATGGACACTTCTAAAATATCAAATGAATAGCATCTACTGAACACCTGCATAAGGAAAATTCTCATAATGTCACATAGAACCATGCCAAGCAAAAACAGGTGCAATAAGCACAACTATTGTGTCCATAGCTCTTGATAAGGCACTTTTTTCCACCAAAAAGTATCCGTATTTGTCTTATTTCTCAACAAAAGCATATATTATGGGTACTCATTAGAAGTGCCTCACTGAGGCACTTCTAATGAGTACCCACAACATATGTTTTCATCGAGTAATAAGAAAACTATTAACCTGATACCCACTTTTATCTGGACTATCTACACTACAAACCAGTGCAAACTGATCTTTTCATTTGCTTTCTGCTAGTTGAGTCTATAAAAGTCTATATATATATATATATATGCAAACAGTAGATGGCAGACTTGTGCAGGCTGACAAAAAATCTTCACACCAGCATATGTATTATGGCAACAGCTACACCTCAGCTCTGACACTGAAATATTAAGCTCTCTTCTCATTGGCAGGTACTCTTAGCCTCTATCCATTTATACCTAGTGGATTCTTCTATCACAACTCTGGACCGGTCCATTTCCAATAGAAAGGGTGTCTCAGGGGTGGATTCTGAGGGTGATTCGGTCTAACCCACCCCCTTTGAATCAACATTTCATTTCTTGGAAATTTTTGGATAAATTTAATGAATCTCGAATACCCAATTTACCCTAAATACTCACACTCTTGCTCTTTACCTTGCTCTGATATGGGTCTATACTATTTGCTAAGGTCTGTCTGTCCAAATACATAGAGTAAGTATGGGAATTTTATCAATTTGACCCCCCTCAGATATCATCCTGGATGCATTCCTGTGTCTGGTTCATTTTAATAATTACCATATTTTACAGATGTTCTTGTATTTAATACAAACAGAGAAGATCCTGATCAACACCACATTCTGTGGCATCTGATCTGGATCTACACTGTTTGACAATGTCCCTTTTATGGGATGCTAGGTATGAAAAGTGAAGTAAACATTTTCAGGTCAGAGTTTTCTGTCTTGGCTTGCCATGGTTCAAATGGACTGAAAATCACCAATATCAAATATTAAGGGGACTCAACACACTGTAGTTTTTCTACTATTAAGAGTAAGTGAGATAACTTGTTTAACTTCCTGTTTGCTTTTGGGCATATCAATCCACTACCAAATGGGGTCTACTAAACAAGAAAAGAATTTAGATTCTTTTGTAGACCCTTTTCAGAAGGGAGGCAAAACAATTTCAACAGAGGTGTTTCCTCTGAAAAAATATCAATTCCCCTTAATGTTTGACATATGTATTCAATAATTCTTCAGAACATAATTACAGATGAAATCACAG
Source organism: Anodontia alba (assembly GCA_964016985.1). Taxonomy (NCBI): domain Eukaryota; kingdom Metazoa; phylum Mollusca; class Bivalvia; order Lucinida; family Lucinidae; genus Anodontia; species Anodontia alba. Next base: position 68,644,254 of record OZ024824.1, on the reverse strand, counting down.
ACAACAAGATATAAGCTTACGTAACAGTATTATGTCAATTCAAGGATAATTATATCCTTCAAGGACTATGCACAAATAATTGGAAGAGTTATTGTGCATGTTTCATTTGAGCTTTGCTATATGAAAATATATCTTCAGGGAACATATCTAGACAGGGAAGACCCAGATTGGCTTGCATATCTATGCAGTATCAGATCAGGACCTTTACTGTCTACTTTCACAATCACTCACAATTGCAGAAAGTATCAATGTATATCAAAGACCCTGGCCCCAAGGTTATAAAACTTTTTTCATGCTCAAGTCAGCTGAGCATGAAATTTGTCCTACTAATAAATCTCAAAATACTAACAACTGCTAATTCTTACTTGCTAAATATAGCTGAGCATGAACATTTCTCTGCTAATAAATATGAAAATGCCAACTATTGGTGGCATTTTCATATTTATTAGCAGAGAAAATTTCATGCTCAGCTGAGCTGAGCTCGAAAAAGTTTTATAACCTGGAGACCTGATTAGACTGCAGAAGTACAGGCTCATCATTGACTTTGCAATATTAATTTGCCCTAAAGACACTTTTTCAAATACTCAGTACTGCTTAAGAAACATTTATCTCCTGGCCCTGAGGTTATAAAACCTTTTTCATGCTCAACTCAGCTGAGCATGAAATTTGTCCTGCTAATAAATCTCAAATTACTAACAAGTACAAATTCTTTCTTGCTAAACATAGCTGAGCATGAAAATTTCTCTGCTAATGAAAATGCCAACTATTGCCGTTTCAAATTTATTAGCCAAGACAATATCATGCTCAGCTGAGTTGAGCATGAAAACTGTTACATAACCTCAGGGCCTGGATCAATCCTATTAAAGCTGATCTACATGTTTAAATTGTTCTGTGACTGAAGTTGTGAATCACAGATCTGAGTTACTTGAGTTATTATAAGCTTACAGATCTTTTTCACTTGCTTAGGCCAAATGAGTTTCTGGGTCAATTCTTTTAAAGCTGCTCCACATAATTAAAATATTCAGTAATAAAGTTGTGAATCACAGGTCTGTTTTCATCAGTTCTGTTTTCATCTCGTTTTCTTTTAGGTTCTCATACAGCACATCTGGATATGGATCTGTGGAAAGAAAGTAAATGCCATATTACACTACAACCTCTTTATAACATGGTTCATTATAACACGGTTTCGGATATAACACGGTTCAAAGATGGATCCCAAAAATGTATAGATTATATTGAAAAATGACCATTTATGGTCATTTTTCAATATAATCTATACATTTTTGTTTGGCTATAATACGGTTTATGCTGTGGACCCCAACAATACTGTTATAAAGAGGTTGTGGTGTATCACACACATTTGGACAGAGATGCCTTAGCATTGTGTTTTTCACTGCATCGATGAAAAACCATGGCAGAAGTTCATGTCTACAATTTCACTTCAATTTATTTTCAAATAAATTTAGCTTGTCTGTGTTTTTGTGCTCCACAAAAAAAGAACTTCAACCACTTCCTAAGTCCTCCTAAAAGCAAAAAAAAGTATCCCCATATTCATATTACTTGTCTTTCATCCAGTGGCTTCCATACTGAATGCAGCATTAGATTTGAAAATGTGATGTAAGGTTTGTTGCTTCATGACATTACATCTTTTTAATGAGGTCCTGTTCTGTTCGGTGCCACTTTCAACTCTTGCCATGCTGAATAAATTAAGATGTCCCACCCACTTATAGTTTTCAGCCAATCAGATTACTTTGATCAAGTTGCTGATGCAAATTCACATACTTAATGACAAAGAGTGCAGATCCAGATCAGTTGGCTTCTGATCTGGATCTACACTGTTTGCAAAGACAGGGTATATCCGGGTTCAGCAGGACTAAGGTTAACCAGATATGGATACAACTTTGACAAATAACTTCTGAAAACTCTAAATAAAGACTTACAGCAGTACCAATACTATCAAACCACCAGTCTCATTCACCCATTGTATACTGAATAGACTCTCCCACACTATATATTGGAAGGGTCCAATTTCAATTTTAGGTTTGTCCGGCTATGAGATTTACATATTCCTAGAGAAAAATGGCTAAACTATTTGCAAACAGTGGAGACCCTGATTTGATGCCACGTTGTGCGGCTTCTGATTTGGGTCTGCACTGTTTGCCGATTACCCTTTTACGGTTATCCCGACTACAATGGGTTAATCATCCAAGCAAGGTAATGTTGAAGATAATCCTCAACAGACTACAGTCTCATGCAGAAAGATATAATTGCTGAAGAACGAGCAAACTGCCTAGCAGGAAGACATACTACTGAGCAAATATTCAATCTCCACTTCTTGGCAAGAAAAACATAAAGCATCCACATGTCTTCTCAATCAGTTTTCATAGACTTCAAAAAAGCGTCTCACTTTGACTGGTTGTGGCATGAAATGATTCGGGCAATTATGAGGCAATATAACATAACTTCCAATCTGGGTTGTGTCACTGTTGGACTGCAGGAACAAGCAAATGGTGAAGTCCAGTCCAATGCCATTGCAGGGTATTAGTCTTGGGTATGACGTAAAACTGCATCCAGCTGTGACACTCAACATGTGTGGGAATGTGAGGCTGCCCTCTATCACAGTTGCCTCCCCACCTTCAGGGTTACGAGGCTGCCACAACCTGGGTGGCAGAGCTAGGCAGCAATCATCTACAGACCAATGGCTTGGTGTTCTAGCTATTGTGGTTTGGCAGACGATCCTGTCTTTATAAGGACAACGGCAAAGCACACTGCCCAAGTGCGGGAATGGCGTGCATGCTCAGATGCCATTGAAGAACTGAGTTGGGACATCAGCTAGGACAGGCGATCCCATAAAAACAGTTGTTCCAAAATCTTTCATGGCAAGCACAAGAATAGAATCAAAGTAAGGTGGTGCCAACAGACATCAAAGCTCTGTTGGTACCGTCTCTGTCTTGGCCTCCTGTTAGGTGTGGGAGGCAGGGTCGGGCCATTGTGGCAAATCAAGCAAGCACCTGAGGAAATTCAGGGTGGGAACGCTCAATGTGACCCTGAGAGGAAGAGTCTGCGAGGTAGTGGAAGCCCTATCCCGCAGGAAAGTGGATGTCTGCTGCATCCAGGAGACCAGATACCGTGGTGGCAGCTGCCACACAATCAAGGGCAAGGACACCAGGTACAAGCTCTACTAGCCAGGGAATGGCAAAGGCACTGCTGGTGTAGGAGTGTTTGTGTAGAAGAGTGGATTGAGAAAGTTTTTGAGGTGCAGAGAGTCTCTGACAGAATCATCTTAGTGATGCTAATAGTCGGCCAGCGTGTGGTTACCTTTCTGTCTGTGTATGCCCCATAGAGTGGTCTAAGTGATGAGGTTAATCTTAATAAATATGTTGAAATACAATGAGATTTGTACCTGTATGTTTCAGATGAATGCAATACAATTTTGATTGATGTAACATCATAAAACTATATTTTTGTTAGATTTACTCTGCAACTTTAGATTGTTCGAAACTCTTTATCTACTATGGCCACACTGCACACTCACACACGTTTCCTTTTATGGAACAAATTTATATTTTAAAGAAGTTATGCATTCAAACCTTTACTCACAAAATAGATTCTGACCATGTCACCGGACATTACATGCAGGCCCCTGTGATATCATATGGTCACCAAATTACTTCATCATTTAAATATAACAATCTAACATCTGGGCCCAGTTGTTCAAAACTAACGATGTCGTTAGTTAACGTATCGTTAAAACTTTGATCCTTATATATTCCATAAGCGCTAATATTTTTGCTGAAAAAATGTGAGTAGCTTTTGCATTTGCAAAAGCTACTCACATTTTTTCAGCAAAAATACTTGTGAATTAGATATTGTACTTACTAGAACAGTTAACATTTTGACCACTAACGAGCTCGTTAAGCTAACGACGCTTTGAACAACTGGACCCTGGTTAAATAGTTCACTTACCATGACAACAAGCTGCAAACTTTATTTTTGTATACCCCTAGTACAATATCATGTGTGCATGATTCTTAACACATAATAATAAAAGTTATAATTCAACAGAGAACGATACATATGTACATGTACATATGGGGAAGAGAAATGCATAAGGCTGGTAAATTTTATAACAAACTATACTTCAAAAGAGAAACATTATGATAAAAAATGAAAAAGAGAGAACTTGAAAAATATCAGCTAGGGTATAACACAAGCATGAAAAGAACTGTATCAGCTTATAGCTTACCATCAGATCCTGCAAACAAACAACCAAAAAAAAAAAAATAAATAAAAACATTAAACTATAATACCCCGCCATTATCGTGTTGCAGGCCGATAACTCTGTCAAAATTTGATGAAATTTGCCCATTAACAATCCCAAACCCATCCAGAAATAAAAAACAGACAGTGAGACAGACGTACGGCTGAATGACGGACAGATGGACTGCCTGACAGACACGGACGTCCAACGTGAAACCATAATACCCCACCACTTTTGTGTGGCAGGGTATAAAAAAAAAAAAAAAAAAAAAAAAAAAAAGTTGTCTTATATGAAGCTAAGATACCATATCTACCCTGAATATTCAAACAATATAAATCTTTAACATACCTTAAAAAGAAAATGGAAAAACAAATTGTTCTGACGACCTGATGTTGCATGTAAAAAGTGCTGTCTGTACAGACAACAGTCAGTACCCTAACCAGACCCACTTTCTGTGGCACCCAATTTAGATCTACAACCTTGCTCTGGCACACATGTAGTTATCAGAGTGATCCTGGTAAATATGTTACAAGATCATATACATTAACAGGGTAGGCTCTGACCAGGGCCCAGTTGTTGGAAACTAACGATGTCGTTAGTTAACGTATCGTTAAAATTTACATCAAGTGAAAGGCAAATATGCTGAAATTTTTTGCTGAAAAGCTACTCACATTTTTTCAGCAAAAAATATAAGAATATTGTACATTGAATCCACTAAAACACTTAACGAAATGACCCTTAACGAGCTGGTTAAGCTAACGACGCTTTGAACAACTGGACCCAGACTGCAAAATTCATTGTAGAGCTTTGATCACACTATAGACATATAATTTCTGAATTCTGTTGCAATCCAGGTGAATGGATACAGCTGGCCCCGAGGTTATAAAACTTTTTCCATCTTCAATTCAGCTGAGCATGAAACTTGTCCTGCTAATAAATCTCAAATTTCTAACAACTGCTAATTCTTTCTTGATAAACATAGCTGAGAAATTGAAAATGTCTCTGCTTGTAAATATGAAATGCCATTTATTGTTGGCATATTCATATTGATTAGCAGGGAAAATTTCAGGCTCAGCTGAGTTGAGCAAAAAAGTTTTATAACCTCTTGTGACAGGCAATCCCTTTTCCAGACAGGCTCTTGATTACCTAGTATTTGAAACTTTTTTGGGGACTTCTCTTGCAGGAAAGAATTGGCTCCCAGAAGAAGCAAATTTCTCAATAAGAAGTGAGACCAGTGTTTCTGTAACAGAGGTATTTCCCTTACGGGTGTATCCATTTTCCTTTTAAGTGGAATAGTGGTATCCTAGCCAGACTGGTTTGTTTGTTTTGTTGAGGTTTTATGGCCCAGTCAACCCAACAGGGTCATGTCAAGCATGGTCAGTTTTACTAACCACACTTTTATTGGGCAGGCATATTCCTGTAAGTGGTTAACCAGCATTGTGCACATTCTTTTGCCAGAAACTGACAACTGCTCTTCTTGAATCAGCAGAAAGGAGAGAATGACCACAGAAAAATATTTTATTATCAATCACCACAAAAGAATGTTGCAGACCAGGAGGGGGTTGACACATCAAGTAGTAAATATGGACTTGTTCAAATTTCAGGACAAGTATGCTAAGGAGTTAAGGTGTCCCAATACTTAGGGTAAATATGGTAAACTGGATGTACTGAAATAACAGAACAAGTATAGTAAAAATGTAAGATGTTCCAATACTTAAGGTAAATACAGTAAATGTGGAGAAACAATTTATACTTGATCCTTTTTTCCTTTCAGAGTCCCCTAAAAAAAGTAAAAAAAAAATGTATATGAAACCTATTCTACTCAAAACAAATAGCAGCAGGTGACATTTTCAAATACCAAAAAACAAAGGCCGGTGACATCTAGTTTCAGACAAGAAGATTTTTAAAGTTTTGCCTATAGGAGCCTGCATAAAAAAATTTGACCTTTCCCTAAAAAAGGTCTGGGTCAACCTAATATAATCATTTTTTCAAAAATTATCGGGTGCATGTCCCTAATGCTTCTTACCAAGCCCTAGAGTCATTGGTCCTTTTGTTCCAAAGAAGATTTTAAAGGTTTTGACAATATATGGGCATGGCGGCCATCTTAGTTCCCCCTACCCACTGAGACGCCCAATGAAATTTAGTTTTAAATGGCCTAGTGGTTTCTGAGGAGAAGACATTTGAAAAGTGTGGACAACCGACGAACGATGGAGCCTGTCTATAGTATAAGCTCACCTATAAGCCTAAAGGCTCAGATGAGCTTAAAAAGTATCTAAATATTTCATATATCTAAAATAACACTTGTAACCTTAGAGCATTTATTTAGAAGGAGTATCTGGCAATAATTCTGGTATAATTCTCTCCAGTTTTCCATAAAGACATGTTGTAGGTACTCACTAGAAGTGCCTTGCCAAGGCACTTCTAATGACAACCCACAACATATGTTTTTATGGAGAAATAAGAAAAAATATCTCAGATGATCATCAAAATAAAAAAAAACTATCTCAGATTATCATCAAATACTCTTCTTAACAAGTCCTATGCATCTATATACAAACCACCCAAAGACTTACCGTAAGCTTGGTTTGCATAAAGAGATTCATTGGGAACCTCAGAGGCCCTCTTCTTCACCTCCAACATCTTACTCAAGCAGTCATGAATCATCACATACTGTGACTGAAAACATGAATATCTTTACAATGTCAGCATTTCGAGGGTTGAGCGCAAGACTGTAGTAACTCAAACATATTTTTGAAACCCTTGCTTAGGGGCAACTTTGACCCCTTTGTAAACAATGCAAATTTATTTGCCATTGCTCACACGAGCATAATGGCACCTAAATTTCCATTATTTACAGAAAGAAATGTTGTAATCTTCATAATGCCTTCATGGTGAGGAGATTAAGTATTAAGAAAAACAACCATCTGACTTGCTACAGTCTTGTGATCAACCCTTGATTTGTTCCCAAAAGGTTTGACTTTAAATTAAAATTTTTGTTATAAAGAATGTATATTTTGAACAGAAAAAGTGCATTTGTAGATATCAGAATGTGATAATTTTACTGTCATCAAGAAAACATGCCTATATCATTTGACCCCCTTAAACCCCATTATTATATAGTAAAACCAAGGTTTACAGGGGTATACATTATTTTTCTTATTTCTGTTCCAAAACATAGATTGTGGGTACTTGTTAAAACCGCCTTGCTGAGGCAGTTCTAATGAGTATCCATAATCTATGTTTTGAGCAGAAATATAGAAAATATCAGAGTTTTTTTATCTGAAAATTTTCTGTTTTTGGTGGTGAAATTTTCTATATATTTGAATAGGTGTGTTTCATAATGTATAATGTAATCTGTTATAAAGAGACAGGCTGAATCTTCATAGCATATGTTTTTGTTGAGAAATAAGAAAATATTTACCTGATACCCACTCTTATCTAGACCTATGTGTTATTTTGTTCCCTTTAATGTAGCCATCTTTTCATAAGGATGGCAAAAGCTATTTTGACAGAAGTGCCTCTGAAAGTGTATCCATTTTCATTAAAGGTTTTCTGAGGCACTAGTTATGAGTACCCACAACATATGTTTTCACTGAGAGCTGAGGTGCTTCTAATGAGTACCCACAGCCTGTACATCCACCCAGTATGACAAGTGTTCTCTTTCATCCCTCTTTGGATAGCCTGGATGCTGTAGAAGGCACACGCGATCAGCCAAGACTGATCAGACTGCATGGATGTACAGGCTGATCTGAGCTTTCACTGGTCATACAAATCAATGTAGGATTTGTCATGCACTGGCTCATTTGTAGTAACAATGATATTTTAAAACCAGCTTGCAGCTTGGATACTTAATGGCAATCCTGCGACAAGGCAAATCCAATTAATAAAATGGAACCGATTGGAAATCAGCCACAAAGCTTTATGGCCTATCCATAGGTTTTCTAAATTTATAATTCTAGTCCAAAATTCAATTCGATAAACTGCTTTTGTCAACTCGTTTAACTATAATTATATGTCATTCAAGTGCGCTAATTATAACTGAACCATTGTGTGATTATTTTTAATGTTCAAAATCTAATTCAATGTTCTTTCCATATTGTTCTTAATTTCTAAATTTATCTTATCTTTTCCACAAGGTTTTGTGCAATAACTGCTACACAATATCTTCTACCTCCCTTATTCTGATAATACATGCCTGGCTGAGGCACAATGCACTTTATGGTCTAAAAGTTCCAACTCCTTAAGGTTCAGTGAAAAATAAAAACAAACAAACAATAAGACCTGCCACAGACAGGGTAGCTTGCTTGAACACGTGATTGTCCATCATTTCAAACTTTCAAAGTCAATGTCCTTGCTATCAAGGTAACTGTATTTGTTTTGCTTCCACTAAACACAACATTGTAACAGTATCATCAGTACAAGTATCAACTAAATCCACCTAGGCATTCAAAAGATATTTCTCTTTAGAACTTTAACATAAAGCTTCAACATTTTGAGTGTGATTTTGACCTTACGGTTACTGCAGGTGGTGTATGTATTACACAATATATAAGTAAAGATTGGCATTTCCTAAACATGAAACAGCCTTCCCTAGGAACCAGGCTCTGAGATTATAAAACTTTTTTCATGCTCAACTGAGCATGAAATTTGTCCTGCTAATAAATATCAAATTGCTAACAATTGCTAATTCTTTCTTGTGAAACATTGCTGAGCATGAAAATTTCTCTGCTAATAAATATGAAAATGCCAACTAATGTTGGCATTTTCATATTTATTAGCAGAGAAATTTTCATGCTCAGCTAAGTTCAGCATGAAAAAAGTTTTATAACCTCGGGGCCAGAAGAAGAGATGAGGAACAATGAGAAAACAAACACCACATATCAAACCACTGATGCACAAAGAACTGCAACAGAGGAGCCATCTTGGGAGTGGTCGGTAGAAAAAATAAAACTGCAAACCATGCACCATGACCCCGCCACAGGGACATATTCCCTATGCACTTCTGTAGTATAAGGGCTGAAAACAATCTAAGTTAAACATGAAGAGAAGCAATAAACAGGTTTTTCAGAACTCAAAAAAAAAAAAAAAAAAAAAAAAAAAAAAAAAAAAAACACCAAAAGGTCTAAGTTAAAAATGCAATAAAAAGTGATAAAAAATAATTTCAGGATTCTGAAAAAACAATATGCATATCTTCAGACCATCTTAAAAGCATGTGTAAAGTTTCAAAAGGAAAATGTAGGAGGAGTTGCGTGTACAAGGTACATACTCCCTATACATTTCTGTAGTATTAGGGCTCAAAAAAAGTATAAGTTAAAAATGCAAAAAATGTAATAAAAAATAATTTCAGGATTCTGAAAAAACAATATGCATATCTTCAGACCATCCTAAAAGCGCCTGTAAAGTTTCAAAAGGATTAGCCTAAAACTGCAGGAGGAGTTGTGGGCAGAAGGTACATACTCCCTATACAATTCTGTAGTATTAGGGCTCGAAAAAAAGTCTAAGTTAAAAATGAAAAAAAATGTGATAAAAAATAATTTCAGGATTCTGAAAAAACAATATGCATATCTTTAGACCATCCTAAAAGCACCTGTAAAGTTTGAAAAGGATTGGCCTAAACTGTAGGAGGAGTTGCGGGCAGAAGCTACATACTCCCTATACATTTCTGTAGTATTAGGGCTCGAAAAAAGTCTAAGTTAAAAATGAAAAAAATGTGATAAAATATGAATTCAGGATTCTGAAAAAACAATATGCATATCTTCAGACCATCCTAAAAGTGCCTGTAAAGTTTGAAAAGGATTGGCCTAAAACTGTAGGAGGAGTTGCGGGCAGAAGGTACATACTCCCTATACATTTCTGTAGTATTAGGGCTTGAAAAGAGTTTAAGTTAAAAATGAAAAAAATGTGATAAAAAATAATTTCAGGATTCTGAAAAAACAATATGCATATCTTCAGACCATCCTAAAAGCGCCTGTAAAGTTTCAAAAGGATTAGCCTAAAACTGCAGGAGGAGTTGTGGGCAGAAGGTACATACTCCCTATACATTTCTGTAGTATTAGGGCTCGAAAAAAAGTCTAAGTTAAAAATGAAAAAAAATGTGATAAAAAATAATTTCAGGATTCTGAAAAAACAATATGCATATCTTTAGACCATCCTAAAAGCACCTGTAAAGTTTGAAAAGGATTGGCCTAAACTGTAGGAGGAGTTGCGGGCAGAAGCTACATACTCCCTATACATTTCTGTAGTATTAGGGCTTGAAAAAAGTCTAAGTTAAAAATGAAAAAAATGTGATAAAATATAAATTCAGGATTCTGAAAAAACAATATGCATATCTTCAGACCATCCTAAAAGTGCCTGTAAAGTTTGAAAAGGATTGGCCTAAAACTGTAGGAGGAGTTGCGGGCAGAAGGTACATACTCCCTATACATTTCTGTAGTATTAGGGCTCGAAAAGAGTTTAAGTTAAAAATGAAAAAAATGTGATAAAATATAAATTCAGGATTCTGAAAAAACAATATGCATATCTTCAGACCATCCTAAAAGTGCCTGTAAAGTTTGAAAAGGATTGGCCTAAAACTGTAGGAGGAGTTGCGGGCAGAAGGTACATACTCCCTATACATTTCTGTAGTATTAGGGCTTGAAAAAAGTCTAAGTTAAAAATGAAAAAAATGTGATAAAAAATAATTTCAGGATTCTGAAAAAACAATATGCATATCTTCAGACCATCCTAAAAGCGCCTGTAAAGTTTGAAAAGGATTGGCCTAAAACTGTAGGAGGAGTTGCAGGCAGACGAATGGTGGGGGCGCTGACAGATGGACGGACACTCAAAATTTCAGAGGGTATAACATAATGCCCCGCCACTTTTTTGGTGGCGGGGCATAAAAATGGAGGGAGAGGGGGTAGAGTGAGTACTTTTAACTGGTATCTTACATCAATTAGAGTGAAGAGGTATGTAGAGGGAGTGGGAGTGGGAGTGGGGGGGGGGGAGGGGGGAGGGGGATGGGGGGGGGTGTGTGTGCAAGGCTCTTACTGAATGCAAATATCAAGTAAAGACAGACAATAATCAACATTTCAACTGCAAAACTGTTTTAAAAGTTTTGAATTCAATAATGAAACAACTCAGTCTACCTGTTTACCAAATTAGTAGAGTGTAGCTTGTACATACTTACTGAAAAAATAACAACTGTAAAACAAATACAAATAGTCCAGTGTCAAGTGCAACAATCAGCCTCCCCTAGACTGAAAAGTTGATCACCTTATCAAAATATATACAACTAAATACTGATATTGATTTCTGGTTTGCTATTAGTAAGGACTTATTGACATGAGGATTATAAAAATCTGCATCCAATTATCAACCATTGAATAACTCAAATGGATAGTCAGTCATTAGAAGTGATAACTAGTTTAGAGATTTGCCCATGCTTGTCTATACAGACTTTGAGATAAATTCCTGATAATGCTTTTTCAATACAAATAAACTATAAAAGGAATCCGTGTCAGATGTGATATATTTTGTCATTCTCCATCACAAAAACATACCTATATAATTTTGACCTCCTGTTTTATATAGCAAAACTGGGGTTTACAGGGGTATACATTATTTTTCTTAATCCTGCTCAAAAAAATAGATTGTGGGTACTTGTTAGAACTGTCTCAGCAAAGCAGTTCTAACGAGAACCCACAATCTATGTTTTGAGCAGAACTATGAAAAATATCAAAATTTTTATATGAAAACTTTCCGTTTTGGTGGTGAATTTTTCAATATAGGATCTAGTTGAATAGGCATGTTTTCGTAATGCATAGTAGTTGTTTTGAAATCAGAGCCAACAATGAATTGTTGCATCAGAAGCTGGACTTGTAGTATTTTCAGAGACTATCTGTCCTCCTACCTCAGTTTGAATCATATTGGTTCTATTGTGTCTCATTCCTATCACCATGTCAAACAGATCTATTTTCATCTCCCAGCTGAAATCTGGACTATTTAATGTCTGCATCAGTCTGTCTAGAACTATATATGTTCCAGTTCTACCCACTCCAGCACTAGAAAAAAAAAATGAATCTAATTACTATATGACCAATGTGGGAAAATATGCTTTTGGTGATGTGCACTGAGAAAAGACTCAAATCAACTTCACTGAAACTTCTCATGATTCTTTCTCTAATTTTCAACAGAAAGCAATTATTTTTAAATATTGATGATGATGATGACGATGATGATGATATGGTATTTTATGTCCTTTTCAACTTTATTCAAACCCTTAAAGCGCCAATCACAACTGCAGCAGACGACAGTTTTAAATATTTTTTTTTTAATTTTTCAGAGAAAACAAGCGAATTCCATGGGGAATTTATGTCCCCCGCCTTATTTTTATTTGAGGTGTTAAAAATGGTAAAGTTAACCAGAGGACCACTGGTCCTGTATCAAATACCTAAGTATTGAAGCAGGAAACCAGTGATAGAAAATAATTTCAAGATTCTGAAACAAACCACATGCATATCTTCAGACCATCCTTAAAGCACCTGTAAAGTTTCAAAGGATCGGCTTAAAACTGTGGTAGGAGTTACGGGGTCAAGGTACCTACTTCCTATACGCTTCTGTAGTATTAGAACTCAAAAAAAGTCTAAGTTAAAAATGCAGAAAAAGTGGTAAAAAATTATTTCAGGATTCTGAAAAAAACACATGCATATCTTCAGGCCATCCTAAAAGCCGGTGTAAAGTTTCAAAAGGATCGGACAAAAACTGTAGGAGGAGTTAAGGGGACAAGGTGCCTGCACCCTATACACTTCTGCAATATTAGAACTCAAAAAATGTCAAAGTTAAAAATGCAGAAAAAGTAATAAAAAAATATTTCAGGATTCTGAAAAATCCACCTGCATATTTTCAGGCCATCCTAAAAGCCCACGTAAAGTTTCAAAAGGATCGGCCAAAAACTGTGGGAGGAGTTAAGGGGACAAGGTACCTACTCCCTATAGACTTCTGTAATATTAGAACTCAAAAAATGTCTAAGTTCAAAACGTGTAAAAAGTGATAAAAAAAAATTTCAGGATTCTGAATAAACCACATGCATATCTTCAGACCATCCTTAAAGCACCTGTAAAGTTTCAAAAGGATCGGCCAAAAACTGTGGGAGGAGTTAAGGGGACAAGGTACCTGCTCCCTATATACTCCTGTAATATTAGAACTCAAAAAAATGTCTAAGTTAAAAATGCGGAAAAAGTAATAAAAAATTATTTCAGGATTCTGAAAAAACCACATGCATATCTTCAGGCCATCCTGAAAGCCCATGTAAAGTTTCAAAAGGATCGGCCAAAAACTGTGGGAGGAGTTAAGGGGACAATTAGGTACCTGCTCCCTATACACTTCTGTAGTATTAGAACTCAAAAAATGTCTAAGTTAAAAATGCGAAAAAAGTAATAAAAAATTATTTCAGGATTCTGAAAAAACCACATGCATATCTTCAGGCCATCCTAAAAGCCCATGTAAAGTTTCAAAAGGATGGGCCAAAAACTGTGGGAGGAGTTAAGGGAACAAGGTACCTACTCCCTATACACTTCTGTAGTATTAGAACTCAAAAAATGTCTAAGTTAAAAATGCGGAAAAAGTGATAAAAAATTATTTCAGGATTCTGAAAAAACCACATGCATATCTTCAGACCATCCTTAAAACACCTGTAAAGTTTCAAAAGGATCGGACAGAAACTGTGGGAGGAGTTAAGGGGACAAAGTACCTACTAAAAACTCGGAACCACGCACCACGCGCCACGCACCACGCGCCACGCACCACGCGCCACGGAAAACCAAAAACAGTGTCCCTCCACTTTTCTTCGAAAAGGCAGGGGACAACAAGTCATGATATTTCATGTGAATGGTCTGCTTGGCAGACGATTCACATGATATATCAAGACTTGTTTTCTTTGAAAAAAATAAAAAAATAAAAATAAATGTTGTCTGCTACAAATTTTGCTTGGCACTTTAAGCGTTAAGTCATATCAAGATGATGGAAGGGTGGTAATGAAAGGGTCTAAGCAATACAGTCTAGAGATGAATTCTGCTTCCAGTGGCATTCAAACCTGGCACTTCAGGCTTTGCAGTCAGAAGAGCTAACCTCTATGCCACCCAGACAGTAACTGTTCTTATTAAATATCAAAGAGATACAATGGGATGGATGGACAGGCAGATGGATGGACGACAGACAAAAAGTGATCAATATAGCTCATCCTAAGCATAGCTCAGGTGAGCTAAAGGGATTAACACATTTTGGTAAAAAAAAACCCTGTTTATCAAGACATATTTTTATTTGCAGAAGCTCATATAGCATAGTACACTACAACCTCTTTATAACACGGTTCGTTATAACACGGTTTTGGATGTAACACGGTTCAAAGACGGATCCCAAAAATGTATAGATTATATTGAAAAATGACCATAAATGGTCATTTTTCAATATAATCTATACATTTTTGTTTGGATATAACACGGTTGTTTAATTAACACGGTTTATGCTATGGACCCCAATAATAGTGTTATAAAGAGGTCGTGGTGTAACTCTATATATTGGATCAGGATCTCTCGAACAAACATACAGGCCCTGAGCAGACTACTTCACTGAAGTTTACTCTCAGACTCTAAACTGCTATTCAGCAAATAAATCTACGACACATACCGGTAATCGTCAAATCAATATAGTTTACAAGTTTCAACGGAACTATGAAAGGTTAAATATGTTCCAATATTTAGTATTACTGCTGAATCTGGATGTCTCCTGCCTTTGCAAAACAGTGTAGATCCAGATCAGTTGGCTTCTGAAGCCAACTGATCTGGATCTGCACTGTTTGCCATTAAGTATGTGAATTCATATCAACAATCTGGATTAAGTAAACTGATTGGCTGAAAATTAGAAATGGGCGTGGCAATTTATTCAGCAGGACAAGGCTTAATGTAGTAGGTACCTGCAATGGACTACTACAGGACTGTCTGAATCTCTTGGAAGATGACTTCTAGTCACTTGCAGGAACTCCAAAAAGATATCATATTCTACATTGGCACTCATATCAGGGAATTCTAGATAGTGGAAGTGGTGTACAGTTCGCTTTACACTATTCTGAAATAAAAGTAAATATTCAGTAAATGTCCTAAAATATTGTACACCGGGGCTCAGTTGTTCAAAGCATCATTAGCTTAATGAGCTTGTTAGTGGTCAAAATGTTAACTGTTCTAGTAAGTGGAAAAACTAATTCAAAGCTATTTTTGCTGAAAACATGTGAGGTGCTTTTGTAAATACAAAAGCTACTCACATTTTTTCAGCAAAAAATATATAATCATATATGCCATATTTAACGATCAAAGTTTTAATGATGTGTTAACTAACAACATCATTGGTTTTGAACAATTGGGCCCAGAGTTTCTAATAAAATGGAATATGCAAACAGGCTACAATGTTTGCCTTTCCACTAATTATTCTAAGAAATTATTGTATGAAAAGCAAAATTAGGGGGAAAAAGGTATGGAACATAAAGTGTTTGAAATTTTAGGATATTAATTTACCGTACCATATTATCACGATGAAAGTAAAGTACAGGTAAATAAAAAACTAGACATGTGTCCAAAGTATACAAATGCCCCCACCTTTTGGACCCCTAGCCCCACCCCAGGGAATGACCCAGGGGCAACTCTAGCACAGAGTTGAAAGTTTGTCTGGGTAAGTAGCATACCAAATTTCAACTTCCCAGCATAAAAGACACCCAAGTTATGACCTCCAAGAGAAATGCTGATGTAAATTTGTCAATGTACATTTGAATGTAAACTTAAAGATTTGTTAGACTCTGGTTATGAACGTGACATATGCACCTACGCACATAACATCATGGTGAAACGTTATCTGCTCCATTCCTGCCTTTTACAGGTGGGGGCATAAAAATAAACTGACCTCTAGACCACAAAGGGTGGAAAACCTTTCAAACAGTATACAAAACTAAACCAAGTAATTAGTGGAGTGGGGTGTGGTTGGGGTCACCCCAAGACTGACTTTAGCTATTTTAGATCTAGAAGTCACCCCGATACTTCTTATCAAGTTTCTAGTCAATGGGCCTTTTCATTAAGGAGAAGTGTTTGGAAATAGATTTTCAAGATAGCAGCTGACTCCAGGCAGCCACCTTGGATTTTCAATCATGATGATTTTAGCTATTTTTGATCTACAAGATGCCCCAATACTTCCTACCAAGTTTCAAGTCAATTGGCCTTTGGTTTCAGAAGAAGTTTAAAATAGATTTTCAAGATGGCCACCCTGGCGGTCATCTTGGATTTCTGATTGAAAAGATTTTCGCTTATTTTTTTATCTACAATTCGCTCTGATAAGATATTTCCTATCAAGTTTCGAGTCAATTGGCCTTTCGGTTTAGGAGAAGAAGGATAAAATAGATTTTCAAAATAGCAGCCATCTTGGATTCCCGCTCGGAACTATTTTAGCTATTTTTGATCTACAAGACACCCTGATACTTCCTACCAAGCTTCAAGTCAATCAGCCTTTTGGTTCAGGAGAAGAAACTCAAAACAGATTTTAAAAATGGCGACCATCTTGGATTTCTGATCAGAACAATTTTAGCTATTTTTGATCTGCAAGTCACCCCAATAGTTCCTATCATGTTTCGAGTCAATTGGTTTTTGGTTCAGGAGAAGCTCAAAATAGATTTTCAAGATGGTGTCCATCTTGGATTTCCAATCTGAATGATTTTAGATATCTTTTATCTACAAGTCACCACAATACTTCCTATTGCTTTGAGTCAACTGGCCTTTCGGTTCAGGAGAAGTGCAACATAGATTTTCAAGATGGTGGCCATCTTGGATTTCCGACTGCAACCATATTAGCTATTTTTGATCCACAAGTTGTCCTGATACTTGTTACCAAGTTTAGAGTCAGTTGGCCTTTTGATTCAGGAGACAATGTGCAAAATAGATTTTCAAGATGGGGGTCATCTTGGATTTCTGTTCGGAATGATTTTAGCTATTTTTGTTCACAGGTTGCCCTGATACTTCCTACCATGTTTCGAGTGAATTAGCTCTCCGAGGCACAAAACAGATTTTCAAGATGGCGGCCAAGGCGGCCATTTTTGATTTTGGATTGGAGAGCTTTTAGCTATTTTCTTAACTACAAGCTGCCCAATACTTCCTACCAAGTTTTGAGGCAATTACTCTTTTGGTTCAAAAGAAGCAGGGCAAAATAGATTTTCAAGATGGTGACCATCTTGGATTTCCGATCAGAACAATTTTAGCTAGTTTTGATCTACAAGTTGCCCGGATACTTCCTACCAAGTTTCAAGTCAACTGGCCTTTTGGTTCAGGAGAAGTGCAAAATAGATTTTCTAGATGGCAGCCATCTTGGATTTCCGATCAGAATGATTTTACCTATTTTTGATCTACAAGTCACCCCGATACTTTCTACCAAGTTTTGAGTGAATCGGCCCTGGGGTGTAGGAGAAGTAGTCTTTTAAAGCAAATTGTTGACGCCACAAGATACATGACATACATTAACCAATCACAATAGCTCACCTTGAGCATTTCCTGCTCAGGTGAGCTAATAAAGCAAAACTTTTATGCAAATACTAACAAAATTTCTAAGTCTGTGACCCCAGGGCCCAGTTGTTCAAAGCGTTGTCAGCTTAACGAGCTTGTAAAGGGTCATTTTATTAACTGTTTTAGCGGATTCAATTTACAATATTCTGATATTTGTTGCTGAAAAAATGTGAGTAGCTTTTGCACTGCAAAAGCTACTAACATTTTTTCAGCAAAAAATTTCAGCATATTTGCGTATCACGATGCAAATTTTAACAAATCATTAACTAACGATGTCGTTAGCTTTAAACAACTGGGCCCAGACTAAATGATGGCTCCCTCCTCAATCTCTTTCAGATGGTCAGCACCTAGCTATCAATGTCTGTGGTTGGGCTCATTGTGATCCTGTTTGTGGTAGAGAATCCCTATGTAGACCAAACATTTATTTGTAAGGATTTGGAGCTGCATCAGAACTAAAGGTGAGGTTTTGCGCGATTAAAACTGGTTTAATCCCCCTAGAAGTTTTCCTACTGTGGTTTAATACGAAGCGTTTTTATTCCGTCCTTATTACAGACAACCCTTTTTATACCGAACTTGATACAATGACAAAATTTGTTATAATGACAATTTGATTGTCACGAAACCTTCACTCAAGACCTAACAATCAGTCATAAATTATGCAAGAATACTGTATTTAATACTTTAAAGAAACATGTTTTGGATATTTGTTAGAATTGCCTCAGTGAAGCTATTCTAACAAATATCCAAAACATATATTCTGTGAGGAAATAAGAACAAAACAAGAGCTTTCTTACATATCATTCTGTCCATTAAGGATTCTTTACAACAGCAAATTCATTATAATGGCAACATCTTTGGGAACAAATTCTGTCATTGTAACGAGGGTTCACTGTAGTTCCTCTGCTCTTCTTCTTTTGTTGCCTTTGGAAGGTTGTGTTTCGTGATTGTGGCATTTCCTGCGAATCTTCACTTATATTTTGACCTTTGATGTATTCCAGGGCCCAGTTGTTCAAAGCATCATTAGCTTAACAAGCTTGTTAGTGGTCAAAATGTTAACTGCTCTAGTAAGTACAATATCTAATTCACAGGTATTTTTGCTGAAAAAATGTGAGTAGCTTTTGCAAATGCAAAAGCTACTCACATTTTTTTTCAGCAAAAATAGTAACATATATGCCATATTTACTGATCAAAGATTTAACGTTATGTTAACTAACGATACCGTTAGTTTTGAACAACTGGGCCCAGAATTTTTATCCAATACTCCTCCATAACAGGTTCTCTGATTTCTGTAAAGAAATTGTTACTAGAACTTACCACAGAAACCTGGAATATTGTGATGTTATATTTGTTCATGGTTGATATAGAAACGGGGTCTACCACCACTTCTCCATACTGTTTGGGCTCATGAACTTCAGTGGGCCAGTAATTCTCACACTTCACCTACAATTATACAATTAGCACTTATCATGCTGATTGCTGAATAAATTAAGATGCCACACTCACTTCTAATTGTCAGCCAATCAGATTGCTTGATCCAAGTTGCTGATACAAATTTACATACACTTCACCTTAAATTATAATTAACCCCCATCACCTTGAATAAATTAAGATGCCTCACCCACTTCTGATAGAGCTTATCCAGCAGTGCTACTGACACAGGTATCAGATATTACACACAGTATGATTGGGTACAAATATCTGCTAGCTGCTGTATGAACCTAATGGATTTTCTATGGAAATAGACTGAGCTTGGTACACTTTGCTTAGTTTATTTGACTAATAAATGATATTTAGAAGAAAATCAGTTCTGCAAATTTTAATACAAAGTCTGTCAAAGAGTTACAACAGTTTCTGAAGAATCGCCGAGTTATTTTCAGTAAGACTTTGTTATGACCAATGGGCACAGGTAATGATATGACCGGTGTCTTCATTCATTTATTCATGGGGTCTTGTGCAGGCTTCGAGCCATGATCTACATCTATCAAGGTTCATCCACGGCTTCAGAAACGGGGAAAACTTTTCACTTCGTCCATGTGTGGCTTGTGACTGTAGCGACTATCGCTTCTACATTTTCCCCAAGCACACCTCTTTACTGGCCTTGTCTTATTTTAGATATGCGTGTCAAAGAAATAGCTAACATGTACTGTGCATTCAACATCTTTCAGAAAGTAGGTTTTCTTTTTTGCTTGGCAATCTACACAGAAGAAGTAAATTTTGCAAACGTTTGTCATGATTTAATGCAAAACCTTTTGTCATAGCTACCTGTGTGAAAATTTTTTTTTTATTCTAGTCACTGGTTTATAAAAAATGTAATATATCCATTTTTTCCCCATAGAAAGAAATGAATGCAAATTATGCAGAAATCTGTAGGGTAGGTATCTTGAAGGCGGAATTTCAACCAGTTCCGCTTGGTCATTTATTTATTTATTTTTTTTTTTTGAAATTTTCATAATATTGTTGTGAAACATCAATAATTCAAATTAAGCAAAGAAAAGTAAAAATATTTTCCTGGACAAAAATTCCAAAAAATCAATTTACTACAGAAATCGCTATTTTTTGGGACTTAAATTTAATTTTTGGATAAATGTTTGTGAATAAAGCACAGAAACAGATCAAGAGGGCCATGATGGCCCTGTAACGCTCACCTAAGCATCATAGCATTTTGAGAACCTGATCTAGAACTGATCAAGGCAAACATTCTGATCAAAATTCAAAATGACTATATCAACAAGTAAGACAATGTAGCATGTCTAATGGACTGTGAAATAAAGGTCAAGGTCAAATATTGATGACTGCACTCAAGAGGCCATGCTAAGATGTATGCATGTACACTGGATGTAGGAGCAATAGTTACTGAGAAACTGACCTAAACACAAACACTTCACAAGTACCAAATATCACTCTGTAGGACCAATAATTACTGAGAAACTGACCTAAACGGAAAAACTTATGAAAGTCACTGGATAGAAAAATATACATCACCTTGAAATCATCAAGACAAACATTTTGAGCAAGATTCATGATGATCACTTCAAAAATGTGACCTCTAGAGCATCAACAAGGTTTTCCTTTGATTTGGCCAGGTGACCTAGTTTCTGATATCAAGTGACCCAGTTTTAAACCAGACCTAGAAATCATCAAGATGGACATTTAGAGCAATATTTATGATGATTATTTAAAAAATGTGACCTCTGGAGTGTTAACAGTTTTCTGCTGATTTGGCCTGGTAACCTAGTTTTTGACTGCATGTGACCCTGTTTTGAACTTGACCTAGAAATCATCAGGACAAACATTTTGAGAAAGATTCATGATGATTGCTTCAAAAATGTGACCGCTAGAGTGTTAACGAGGTTTTCTGCTGATTTGGCCTGACCTAGTTTTTGACCCCAAGTGACCCAGTTTCGAACTTGGCCTAGAACTCATCAAGACAAACATTTTGAGCAAGATTCATGATGATTGCTTAAAAAATGTGACCGCAAGAGTGTTAATAAGGTTTTAGCTGATTTGGCCAGGTGACCTAGTTTTTGACCCCAAGTGACCCAGTTTTGAACTTGATCTAAAAATCATCAAGACAAACATTTTGAGCAAGATTCAAGATGATTGCTTGAAAAATGTGACCGCTAGAGTGATAACAAAGTTTTCCGCTGATTTGGCCAGGTGACCTAGTTTTTGACCCCAGCTGACCCAGTTTCGAACCTGACCTAGAAATCATCAAGACAAACATTTTGAGCAAGATTCATGATGATTGCTTAAACAAGTCGCTCCGATGCTTCCTAGCAAGTTTGAAGTCAATTGGCCTTTTGACTCAGGAGAAGCAGCAAAAAAATAGATTTTCAAGATGGCTGTCATGGTGGCCATCTTATATTTCCGATTGGAACGATTTTAGCTATTTTTGATCTATAAGTCACCCCAATGCTTCCTACCATGTTTGGTCAATTGGCTTTTGGGTTTAGGAGAAGAAGCAAAAAATAGATTGTCAAGATGGCTGCAAAAAGATTAGTATAAAATTGTATGAGGAGTTGTGCTCACGAGGTAGCCCCTGTCTATATATTGAGGGTGAAAAATGACTAAGTTCACAATGTGGAAATAAGTAAAAAAAAAAAAATAATTTAACAATTACATCCAAACCACATGCACATCCTCATACCATGAAGAAAACACATGCAAAGTTTCATAATAATCAGTACAAAACTGTAAGAGGAGTTGTGCTCACAAGAGGTACCAACTGTTTATATATATAGGGTGAAAATGACGAAGTTCACAATGTAGAAAAAGTGACAAAAAATGTTCTAACAATTATATCCAAACCACATGCCCATCCTTATACCATGAAGAAAACATATGCAAAGTTTCAAAACAACTGATACAAAACTGTAAGAGGAGTTGCACTCACAAGAGATACCCACTGTCTATATACTGAGGGTGAAAAATGACTAAGTTCACAATGTGGAAAAAAGTGACAAAAAATGTTCTAACAATTATACCCGAATCACATGCACATCTTCATACCATGAAGAAAACACAAGCAAAGTTTCAAAACAATCAGTATAAAACTGCAAGTGGAGTTGCGCCCACAAGAGGTACCCGCTGTCTATATATTGAGATGAAAAAATGACTAAGTTCACAATGTGGAAAAAGTGACAAAAAATAATCTAATAATTATATCCAAACCACATGCATATCTTCATACCATGTAGAAAACATGCAAAGTTTCAAAATGATCGGTACAAAACTGTAGGAGGAGTTGCGCTCACAAGACACCCACGGTAAATGTTGACGGAAAGACGAATGGACGGACGGAAACTTGCACACCTAAGTCGCCCATGCTAGAGCAGGTGCAACAAAAATGAGTAAGGTGACATTAGCAATCTTTCTCCAGCATTGCATTCCAAAGAAAATGTTATTTGAACTTGATATAAAAGTAATGAGGAATAAAACAAGAGGCCCATGGGCCACGATTCGCTCACCTGAGTGACATAGCCACTGCAGACATGCAGATGTTACGCAACATTTTTCCAATCCTATCATCACAACTAATGAAAATATCATCATTTGAACAGTTCTTAGTTTTCAAGAAGAATATATGGGCCTGACAGTCAATGGAGCATGATCATTTGAATAAACTATCAATCACATTTCAACAGAAGGATCAATGTGAAATTTGGTGGAAATTGGCTAAGTGGTTTCTGAAGAATCGTGATTTTATACATGTAAACAGCACAGTGGCAGGGAAATATTATAAATATAAACCAGATGATGGCCATTTTAGATTTCCAATCAGAACAATTTTAACTACTATTGATCTACAAGTCACTTCGATACTTTCAATATAAATGTATATGGCCCACACAAATAGGGAAGCAAATTTGACCTTGGAGGCAAAAAGGTCAAATGTCAACACAGAACCATCATTTGAGCAATTTTGGTAGATCTCCTGTCCCCCGTAATTTGTGCAAAGATTAGAACCCAGGGCTTATTTGGTTATGGAGAAGAAGATTTTTAAAGGTTTTTACCATATATGGGCATGGCAGCCATTTTGATCAATGGACCATACCCATTTTAGTAATCTTTCATTCTCCTGCCCACGGAGGCTCCACATGAAATTTGAGCAACACTGGCCTGGAGGCTTCAGAGGAAAAGCCATTTGAAATTATCAACATTTTTTCCATACAAATGTATGGGGCCCATACAAATGCATACAGAAGCAAACTTGACCTCGCCGTAAAAAGGTTAAATGTCAATGCATGACAATTATTTCAGCAACTTTGGTAGACCGCCCGTTCCAGATGATATATGCAAAGATTCAGCCACAAGCCATCCTCGGTTTTGGAGAAGAAGATTTTTAAATGTTTTTCCCATGCAAATGCATAAGGAAGCAACTTGACCTTGCCGTAAAAAGGTCAAATGTCAATGTATGACCATTATTTTAGCAACTTTGGTAGACCCCCTGTCCCCGATGATTTATGCAAACATTCAGCCCCAAAGCATCCTTGGTTCTAGAGAAGAAGATTTATAAAGGTTTTTACCATATATGGGCATGGTGCCCATCTTGGTCAACGAACCGTGACCATTTTAACAATCTTTTGTTCCCCCTACTTAAGGAGGCTCCATATGAAATTTGAGCAAAATTGGGCCAGAGGCTCCAGAGGAGAAGTTGTTTGAAATTCTGAACATTTTTCCGATACAAATGCATAAGGAAGCAAAATCGACCTTACCGTAAAAAGGTCAAATGTCAATGTATGACCATTATTTTAGCAATTTTGGTAGCCCTCCTGTTCCCGAAGATATATGCAAAGATTCAGCCATAAGGCATGCTCGGTTTTGGAGAAGAAGATTTTTAAAGGTTTTTCCCATACAAATGCACAGGGAAGCAAACTTGACCTTGCCAAAAAAAGGTCAAACGTCAATGTACAACAATTCTTTTAGCAATGTTGGTAGACCTCTCGTCCCCCATGATTCCTGCAAAGGTTCAGCCCCAAGGCATTCTCGGTTCTGAAGGAGAAGATTTTTAAAGGTTTTTGCCATATATGGGCATGGCGGCCATCTTGGTCAACGGACCGCAACCATTTTAGCAACTTTTCGTCCCCCCACCGTAAGGAGGCTCCATATGAAATTTGAGCAAAATTGGCTCAGAGGCTCCAGAGGAGAAGTTGTTTGAAATTCTGAACATTTTTCCGATACAAATGCATAAGGAAGCAAAATTGACCTTACCGTAAAAAGGTCAAATGTCAATGTATGACCATTATTTTAGCAATTTTGGTAGCTCTCCTGTTCCCAAAGATATATGCAAAGATTAAGCCATAAGGCATGCTCGGTTTTGGAGAAGAAGATTTTTAAAAGTTTTTCCCATACACATGCATAGGGAAGCAAACTTGACCTTGCCATAAAAAGGTCAAACGTCAACGTACGACAATTCTTTTAGCAATTTTGGTAGACCTTCCGTCCCCGATGATTCCTGCAAAGGTTCAGCCCCAAGGCATTCTCAGTTCTGGAGGAGAAGATTTTTAAAGGTTTTTACCATATATGGGCGTGGCGGCCATCTTGGTCAACGGACCACGACCATTTTAGCAATTTTTCGTTCCCCGACCCTAAGGAGGCTCCATATGAAATTTGAGCAAAATTGGCTCAGCAGTTTCAGAGGAGCAGTCGTTTGAAAATGTTAACGGACGGACGCATGGACGGACGGACGGTCACACGGACGGACAACGGACAAAAAGTGATCACAATAGCTCATCCTGAGCAGAGCTCAGGTGAGCTAAAAATACAAGAGGGCCATGATGGCCCTGTAATGCTCACCTGAGTATCATAGCTCTTTGAAAACCCAACCTAGAACTGATCAAGGCAAACATTCTGATCAAAATTCAAAATAATTATATTAACAAGTAAGACAATGTAGCATGTCTAATGGACTGTGAAACAGAGCTCAAGGTCAAATATGGATGACTGCACTCAAGAGGTCATGCTAAGATGTATGCATGTACTAAGTATTGCTGGCTGTAGGAGCAAATAGTTACTGGGAAACTGACCTTAACACAAACACTTCACAAGTACCAAATATCACTCTGTATGACCAATAATTACTGAGAAACTGACCTAAATGGAAAAACTTAAGAAAGTCTCTGGACAGTGAAATATACATCACCTAGAAATCATCAAGTCAAACATTTTTGTAGCAAGATTCATGATGATCACTTCAAAAATGTGACCTCTAGAGTGTCAACAAGCTTTCCTTTGATTTGGCATGGTGACCTAGTTTCTGACATCAAGTGACCCCGTTTTAAACTAGACCTAGCAATCATTAAGACAAACATTTTGAGCAATATTTATGATAATTATTTAAAAAATGTGACCTCTGTAGTGTTAACAAGGTTTCCCTTTGATCTGGCCTGGTGACCTAGGTTTTGACCCCATGTGACCCAGTTTCAAACTTGACCTAGAACTCATGAAGACAAACATTTAGAGCAAGATTCATGATGACTGCTTCATAATGTGACTGCTATAGTGTTTACAACGTTTTACACTGATGTAGCCAGGTGACCTAGTTTTTGACCGCATGTGACCCAGTTTCAAACTTGACCTAGAAATCATCAAGACAAACATTTTGAGCAAGATTCATGATGACTGCTTCAAAAATGTGACCGTTGGAGTGTCAGCAAGGTTTTCTGCTGATTTGGCCCAGTGACCTAGTTTTTGACCCCAAGTGACCCAGTTTTGAACTTGCCCTAGAACTCATCAAGACAAACATTTTGTGCAAGCTTAATGATGATTGCTTCTGCTTCAAAATGTGACCTCTAGAGTGTTAACAAGGTCTTCCTTTGATTCGGCCTGGTGACCTAGTTTTTGATTCCATGTGACCCAGTTTCAAACTTGACCTAGAACTCATGAAGACAAACATTTTGAGCAAGATTCATGATGACTGCTTCATAAATGTGACCGCTAGAGTGTTAACAATGTTTTACACTGATGTAGCCAGGTGACCTAGTTTTTGACCGCATGTGACCCAGTTTCGAACTTGACCTAGAAATCGTCAAGACAAACATTTTGAGCAAGATTCATGATGACTGCTTCAAAAATGTGACTGTTGGTGTGTCAGCAAGGTTTTCTGCTGATTTGGCCCAGTGACCTAGTTTTTGACCCCAAGTGACCCAGTTTTGAATTTGCCCTAGAACTCATCAAGACAAACATTTTGAGCAAGATTCATGATGATTGCTTCAAAAATGTGACTGCTAGAGTGTTAACAAGGTTTTCCTTCCATTTGGCCTGTGACCTAGTTTTGACCCCAAGTGACCCAGTTTCAAACTTGTCCTAGAAATCATCAAGACAAACAATTTCAGCAAGATTCTTGATTGCTTCAAAAATGTGACCTCTAGAGTGTTCACAAGTTTTTCCTTTTATTTGACTTGGTGACCTAGTTTTTGACCCCAAGTGACCCAGTATCAAACTTGACCTTTTATAGGGGCAGACATTCTGGGCAAGTTTCATCAAGATTGCGTCAAAATGTGACCTCTAGAGTGTTAACAAACTAATTGTTGATGACGAATGACGGACGATGGACGACAGACAAAGGGTAATCACAATAGCTCACCCTGAGCTTTTGCTCAGGCGAGCTAAAAATTCATAAAACAAAACAATTGATGCATACTTTTGAAGTCAACAGCAGGAGTTGTTAACCCTCAAAAGTGATATTCACCTTGGCTTCGCCTCGGTGAACACCACTTCCTCTGGTTGACATATCCTGATGTTTACCTCAAAAAGAATGCATCAAGGCCCTGTTTAGAACAAGCAGATATGCAGGTTGATCTGTACAAATTCTGTTACAGTTTCAGGGGAGGGGGTGGGGGGACTGTCAAAATTGCTTTTGTTCCTTCTGATGACAGGTCAGATTCCTTTCAGAAGGGGATTGGTGTGCAGGAAAACAAACAGGAATAGTTTCTAAGAAGTCACAAGAATTGTCTCCCTTGTATAAAATGGTGGAAAATTGGCCAAATGTATGAAGTTCCCCTAACAATGGTAAATCATATAATTATCCTGGCAGCAATCTAAGAAATAATACAAATGGATGCATGGAAATGATACTAATGGATGTTTGATTTAAGTTCTATGTGAAGTGATTATCTATTACAGTTATAGCTGCAGGTTTTAGTCTCACACTATTAATCAAAGTGTCAAAGGCACTGAAATGACAGATTTTGATACCGTGCAAGATTTTTGGCAGAAGCCAGTGCTAATGAGAGGTATGTCTTCATTGTAGAAGCAACAACGATGACCGAATGATATATCATATTTTAATTAGTTCAGTTAGTTACATTTTCCTCATGCATATGCATTTGTCACTTAAATTAGGAATTTTTTTATTCTTGTTTTTTTTTTTTCTTTCACATTTATCAAACACTATTTTCAAAATTTGAGAGACAATGCTCTTAAATATCAAATAAATCTGATTTTGACTATATGCATTTGTAAATGTGGCAAAAATTTGAGTAAAAGTTGCACTCCTTTTTGTGTGGAAGCATGTTCACTTGTAGGAAAACCACTAACACTGTTCATGGTAACAACCACTAACACTGTTCATGGTAACAAAAAATTCAAAATATACCATACTTGTGCTAAAATTTGAACAAGTCCAGTTTGCCACATATTGAGTAGGAGTCATTTCCCTAGCCCAATAAAATGGTTTTCATACAGTAAGTTCACTGAAAGTCTTAAGAATCCAAATAAATGCCAAAGTTTCCTGGAAACTATAATGAACAAAAATGACTTATCAAAAACAGAAAGCATCACGAAAACATGTCTATATAATTTTGACCCCCTTAAACCCCACTTTTATATAGTAAAACTGAGGTTAACAGGGGTATACATTATTTTTCTTATTACTGCATAAAACATAGAATGTGGGTACTCGTTAGAACTGCCTCGGCAAGGTAGTTCTAACGAGTACCCACAATCTAGTTTTGAGCAGAAATATGAAAAATATCAGAGTTTTAATCTGAAAAAATTCAGTTTTTTGGAGGTGTAATTTTCCATATATTTGAATAGGCGTGTTTTCATAATGGAAATGCTGTTTAAACCCATTAACATCAGGTAGACTCTTCTACTACAGCTCTTTGGACCAGTCTATTTCCAATAGCAGAGTATTTTGTTAGTTTTTATTATTAATTAGTACTATGTTTTTTGTTGTTTTTTTTTTTCAAATGCATCTGATCTGGGTCTGCACTATATAATGCCAATAACCCCTTTTTGGGTCTCAATGGATTAAAGTCAATGGCACTAAAGTTTTGTTTTTTTTTTCTTTTTAGTTTGTTTGCTATAAAGAAAAGAAAATGAAGAATATGGTTAATTTGATATTGTGATTCATATTTTAATGATGAGAATGAATAAGATTTTAAAGCTCACAATGACTATGTTTAGTTTAAATATACACAGCAAACAAGAATTGTTAATAAGCAGGACTTATTACCTATTAAATACTAGCCCCTGCCCCTCTCTCAGAAAACAAAATGTATCAGACACACAGATAGATGGATGTGAAAACGGTACATAACCCACAAACACAATTTGCGTGGGGTATAATGATTAAAATGTAAATAAATTCACTGAAAATACTGTGTTTTCTAGCAAAAAAGATGACTGACAAAACTATACACCACAATCCCTATTAATATGTATAGCTTAAACATATGAAGCAGACTATTAACACTTAGATGCTATGGAAAAATTCAACAGATGATAAATTGATGATATTTCTTTCTTATTTTTCTCAGAAAATAGGAATTCAACATTTCATGCAAACTGTCTCCAGTTTGCATGAAATGTCAAATGCCTATTTTTTGGGAAAAATAAGAAAAAATTAAAAAAATACTGTCTGTTGAAATTATTACCCAGCATGCTAAGCACTTACCATAATCTTGAAGCAGATGATTAAAATATATGAATAAAATATAAGTAACACTACTTTGCTTAATAGCAAATCAGATGGCATATATAATATGCTAGGCTTGCTGGCAAAAAAGATGGTATACAATATATGCCATGATGTTAGAGAGCTTATTAAACACCTTTTCATCCCTGAGTTTCTGAAGTGGACTCTTCCATTCTTAAATTTGGTCAAGTCCACTGATGAAAACAAGGGTCAGTTGAAAATCAAAAACAGAATGGCAAACAGTGTTGATCCTGAGCAGTCTCATCTGGATCTACACTGTTTGTGTAAGTATATGTATTGGTCTGCGGGGCTGAAAGAGCTATGCATGTAACAAGAGCTGTTAAACAGTCCCATAACTTTACACAAAACAAAAACGTTGACAGAATAATGAGATATTTAAAAAAAAAAAATACTCAGAATGTAAGAAGGGGATGTGGTGGGTTAACCATTTCCTTCAAACTTAGCCAATCATGGGAAGTGTTTCACAATTTTACTAAAACTTTGACAATCAGAGAAAGCGTTATCGATTTAGACAAAAGTGAATTTGTACATGTCACCTGACATATTAATTTAGCATATATTAACTTGGAAAGCCTTATCTTATATATATATATATATATATATATATATACAGTCGACTCTCGTTATCTCGAACTTCACGGGACCTGATAAAAATGTTTGAGTTATCAGTAGTTCGAGACAATCAAATTGTGACGTCACAGATATGACGACTGTTTGCCTCTCTGTTCGCCAAAACGTGCTTGGAAGGCACATGTATATGGCAATTTAAGTAATTTACACGTACTTCAGTTTGCATTGTTACTGTTTGTTTTAGGAGATGCAATAGTTCTCTTGGAATAATATCGTCAATAAATGTTAATAATAATAAATTTCAAACGTCTCTTGTTGACTTTTAATAGCTATAAAATAAATTACTGGTTTCCGGGTTGTTTTAGCTATACGTTATGAACTGGTTTGGATTAGCTCCCTTTGCATAGACGACTCGATAAAGAGTTGACTGGTTTCCGCTTTTGCATAAAACACTTACAATGTTAAGCGGCAGTTGTAAGCTAGTTTGGATTATCTTCCCTGGCATAAACGGGCAAACTGTAGATCCTGCATAGAAAGCCCATTATGAACCGTCTCATCTGGACCTACACTATTTGTGCGGGTATCCGTACCAGTCTACAGGGTCGGAAGGGTTAACATCAGTACCCACTTGTGATTCGTCTATTTGAGGCCGTGCAAGACAACTCCTATTAGAAGACTGTGCGACTGTCAAAGACTCGGATCAGCCTGCACGCCCACGAATTTTCCATTATACGCATTAGCCTTATCTGGGCTTACCAAAGAGCACCGCCTGACCAAAGAGTAACAAGCGAAGATTCAGACTTAGCTAGCCTGATCAATACAGGCTGATCTGAGTCGGAACCTGTCGTGCACTGGCTTTTCTTGAAGACGCTATATCACTTAGACGGACAGTACTCAAAAGTGAAGAGCATATCTAAACAATAAATTAAAGTAACTTTGTTGATTAATCTTCCATAACACTATTCTGGGCCGCTTTTTATCTTACAAATCAATGACACGAGACGGTGTTGAGCGTCGCCTGTCAAACCCAACTCGACACGCACATGATTTCATAATTACAGATTTTAGACATTGTTTGTGCTGTTTGTAATTACCTGGACAAAGGGGAAAATTAAAATATTGATTTATTTATCAATGGCCTATTATGACTTTCATTAACTGAGAGATAGATAGAGTTGGGGTTTAACGACACGTCAACCCTTGTGGGTCATTTTGTGTCGCCTCCCTGAAAAAGGGAGAAAAGAGATAGAATAGATAGTAGAGGAGAAGGAAGAGAAGGACAGGGAAGAAAGGGGAACAGGAATGAAAGTGAAGAAAAAGAAGAAATAAAAACATTCCCCCTCTACCCTTACCTGCTACAAGGGTAGCAGGTCTTGCCCAACTGTAAGCCAATATTAGTTGGACGCCCCGGTGATGTAAGCTACACGACACCATCGCACCACCCAACCACCCCACATTAACTGAGAGACCGGCGGCGCTGCATCTTACATTTTTTTTCCTTCGTCATGGTCCGAGTTCGAGATACGCGGTAGTAAAAACTGTGAAAAATATATTCAGGGACTGAAAACGATGGACGAGATAGCCGAAGTGTCGACATAAAAGTAGTTCGACATAGGCGAAGCTGAAATACAATAAATACATAGAAAAAATAATCGGGACTTAGAAATCAGTTCGACATAAGTGATAGGATCGAGATAAGAGGGGTCGAGATATATATATACACACACACAGTTGACTCTCTTTATCTCGAACTCGCTTATCTCGAATAGCCGCTTTTCTCGAAGCGATAATCTGGTCCCTGCTTAAAATGAAAATCTAACAACGGGTAACAAAATATTGTGGAAAAGAGGAGAAATCGCTCTTAAGGAGCAATTTCTCCTCTTTTCCACAATATTTTCAATATATCTCTAACTTCAGGGGTCAAATTACATATACATTTGTTAAATGTTGCTGTTCGATTCATTTTTTCCTAAATTCTGCAAATCTGATATGTCGATGTACGGATATCTCGAAGTATTTCAGAGTCCCTTGGAATTCGAGATAACGAGAGTCGACTGTGTATATATATATATATATATATATATATATATATAAATATATGTGTATATATATATATATATATATATATATATATATATATATATATATATATATATATATATATATATATATATATATATATATATGTGTATATATATATATATATATATATATATATATAAAGACTCTAAATATATTTCTTGCCTTCTGATTTTCAGTTAAATTAAAAGTTATAAACCCAATCATAAAATAACATTTTTGTTAAAATGCTTTCTGTGGCATCTGACCTGGGTCTACACTGTTTGCTCAGACTACACACTGCATCTGATCTAGGTCTACACTATTTGCACTAATATGGTATCCTGTTTTAAGGCATAAGAAGTCCTCCTTACACTAAATGGTATTCCCATGAAAAATATAGAATACTGGGCTCAGTAGTTCAAAGCTAACGATGTCGTTAGGTAACGATTCGTTAAAATTTACATCAAATATGCTGAAATGTTTTGCTGAAAAAAATGTGAGTAGCTTTTGCAGTGCAAAAGCTACTCACATTTTTTCAGCAAAAAATATCAGAATACTGTATATTGAATCCACTAAAACAGTTAACGAAATGACCCTTAACAAGCTTGTTAAGCTAATGACGCTTTGAACAACTGGGCCCAGATAGCCTAAACACATACGAGGGATGTTCGAAATGAACTGCTTATTTCTATCTGGAGACTTCAAATTTCAAGTTAGCCCAAAAGTACTCATTTCATGCCCTCGAAGTACTCCCCGTGGCTAGAAATGCAAAGTTTCAGCCGCTGTATCCACTTCTTGAAGGCGTCACGGTATGCTGATTTGGGCACAGTAATAAGGTACTGATGAATGGCAGATCCAAGTGCCTGTCGGGACTGGTATTTCCGCCCAGCAAGGAATGCTTTCAATTCCGGAAACAAAAAGAAATCACATGGGGCAAGGGCTGGGGGGGGGGGGGGGGGGGGGGGGGGGGCAAAACAGTTACTTTTTCTTTCTTCAAAAACGCCGTAACTATTGCGGAGGTATGAGCTGGGGCATTGTCATGTAGAAGACGGACATGTTTAAAACCAGTGACAGGGCGTCGTTTCTGATAATACTTTTTCAGTTTCTTCAGTACTACGTCTTTGTAGTACTTTCCGGTGATGCTTTTGCCCTTTTTCACTGGCACTTTTATTGCGACTCCTTCACCAGAGAAGAAGATTGCATACAAAACCTTCTTTGTACTCTAAGAACGTTTGGCTATTATTGGGCGTTTGCTGTGTTTAGTGGCCCAGATCTTATTGCTAACCTTTCTGACGGGCTCAAAATAATGGACCCAGGTTTCATCACCTCTGACGACATTGGCAAACTGCTTTTTGTCATATTTTGGAAACATTTGAAGCAGTTTTTTGGCCTCTTTAACCCGTTGCCTCTTTTGCTCGTCAGTCAACAGATGTGGCACCCATCTAGCAGAAATCTTTCTGACTTTCAAATGCTTCTTCAAAATAAGGTGAACCGTTGATAGTGATATGCCTACCTTTCGTGCAATATCACGAACTGTAAATCTGGCATCTCCTTCAATGATTTCCTTTATTTTGGAAACGATTTCTTTACGAGATGCAGATTTTGGCCTACCTGATTTTGGTGCATTTTTGATGGACTCTACACCAGACTCAAATTTCTTTTTCCACCGCCGAACTGTGTCATAAGACACACAAGAAGGTCCAAAAGCAGTAGAAATTTCAGTCATCAGCTTCTTCATAGAACAACCAAGTTTTGAGCGAGCTTTGATGTAAGCCCGTATTTCATCTTTTTTGTCGACGCTTCTACCAACCATTTTTACTGCAGTGGTCAATGACTGTGTATATTCAAATGGCAAATTTTATGTCTTACACTTAGTCTAACATGTACATTTATACACCATTTTGTAGATATTGAATAGCCCTATACAGGTATATATTGGTTTTTATCGTGCCCCACGTGGATATCGAGCTAGAGGACAATAAGCAATTCATTTCGAACATCCCTTGTATTCTTTTAGCAGAAGAAATATTCTACTATAGAGAAATATCAGCAGAGAAAGTTTTGCAGCTGACACAAATGTACCATATGGAACTACACACACCTGTATACTTCCCTGAAATTAAATTAGAAAATGATCATACATCACTGTCACATTTTTATGAGGTTTCCATTGGTTTTTTTTTGTTTTTTTTTTTTTCTTCTTTTTGGTTTTTTTAATGAACAAAATTTTGCTGGAGATTTGTACTGTGGCAAATAAGTAGAGATCTTGTCACACAATATTACAATGCAATTAAGTTCAATCCTATTATAATTACATGTATCTTCAGAGAAATCACTATACCAGATACTTTGGAAGATTATGGTATTTTGCAATTTTCAAATCGGACAATTTCTTTCCCTTGGTCTTCATACAATCAACTCTTCTTGCTTCTATCTGCAGAATTCTGTGTGTGGAATTCAACAACAAGATCAGTCTTACATTTCTTTTGTCACAGCAGAATAAAGTCTGTTTGGAGCTCCACAGTCAGAGCAGTCTTACATTTCTTTGACACTGCAGAATTTCTGTGTGGAGTTCCACAATCAGATCTGTCTTACATTTTTTGTCACTGTAAAGTAAAGTCTGTATGGAGTTCCAGTCAGAGCAGTCATATATTTCTTTGTCACAGCAGAATGTCTGTGTGGAGTTCCACAATCAGATCTGTCTTACATTTTTTTTGTCCCTGCAGAATAAAGTTTGTGTGGAGTTCCAGTCAGAGCAGTCCTTACATTTCTTTGTCACTGCAGAATTTCTGTGCATAGTTCCGCAATCAGACCAGTCTTACATTTCTTTGTCACAGCAGAATAAAGTATGTGTGGGGCTGCACAGTTGCTCTGAGCAGTCATACATTTCTGGTTAAGTATAGAATTTCTTTCTTTGTGGAGTTCCACAATCCGATCAGTCTTACATTTCTTTGTCACAGCAAAATAAAGCCTGTAAAGAGTTCCACAGTCAGAGCAGTCTTACATTTCTGTGTCACTGTAGAATGTCTGTGTGTAGTTCCACAATCCGATCAGTCTTATATTTCTTTGTCACAGCAAAATAAAGTATGTGTGGGGTTGCACAGTTACTCTGAGCAGTCTTACATTTCTTGTTAAAGTGTAGAATTTAATTGTGGAGTTCCACAATCAGATCAATCTAACATTTCTTTGTCACAGCAAAATAAAGTCTGTAAAGAGTTCTAAAGTCAGAGCAGTCTAACATTTCTTTGTCACTGTAGAATTTCTGTGTGTAGTTCCACAATCAGATCAGTCTTACATTTCTTTGTTACATCAGGTATGTGAAAAGTTCCACAGTCAGAGAAGTCATAAACTTTTGTGTCAATGTGGAATTTCTGTGTGGGGTTCCACAATCAGATCAGTCTTACATTTCTTTGTCACATCAGAATAAAGTCTTTGTAGCATTCCACAGTCAGAGCAGTCTTACATTTCTGTGTTGCTGTAGAATTTCTGTGTGGATTCCACAATCAGGTCAGTCTTACATTTCTTTATCACTGTAGTATTCTAGATGAAATTCCACAATTAGATCAATCTCTCATTTCTTTATGGCTCCAGATAAGAGCGGGTATCATGAAAATATTTTTCTTATTTTTCCACTAAAACATATGATGTGGTGCTCATTAGAAGCACCTCAGCAAAGTGCTTCTAATGAGTACCCACAACATGTTTTGGGTAGGAAAAATGCCTTGTCTGGAGCTATGTTTCCAGGTGATGTGATACTTACTCTGTTTCCCTCTTTACATTGTGTCAGCATGACAATAACAGCTATATTCTGTTCCCATATCATACGCCAGAAGTCATCAATTGTCCCAGGCAGGGGACCCTGGGTAGCTATATAATCTCTCTGATGTTTGAAACCCTGTAAAGATGGAAAGCAAGACTGATTCACCATCCAAAATAAATCAGGTCAAATATGTACCTAACATTTACCACTCTCTGGACTAAGACAAATTGACAATATTTTTCTTTTTTTTCCCCCCAAAAAACAGGCTTTGACATTCATGCATTGTCTCCCTAAGGAATAACAAAAATATATGTTGTTGGTACTCAATAGAAGTGCATCAGTGAGGCATTTTTAATGAGTAACCACAACATATGTTTTTGTGGAGAATAAGGAAAACATATGTGGACATCATCATTTTGCCTCCTATATGGAGCTATGCAGACATATCTCAACATATGATGTAATTACTGTTTTAGGTTGTGTTATCAAACACCTTGCTGTGTTATCAAACTTCTAGATATATCATCAAATTCTAGATATGATACCAAAACACCTCTAACTTTGGGCGTATCTAGACCATCAAAAATTTTAGTTTAAACAATGTTTTATCCTATAATTTACATTCATGTTCACATATGCAGTAGCAAGAAAAGGATTTGGTTGGGCACTCATAGGTTTATTTAGAGCATCTCCTCCAAAGTCTTCTTGGTTGAACTTGAATGTACTTGGATCAAGTCAAGAGTTTACTCTATCCAAGTTTGTATTGGCTAGCTTTCAAGTTCTTGTCAACATCTGCACAATCTACCTTTTCTCATTCCCTTTAATTGACTTTTTCACTTTCAAGTCTATTCAAACTGAATGGAAAAAAG
This sequence comes from Anodontia alba, assembly GCA_964016985.1. Lineage (NCBI taxonomy): Eukaryota > Metazoa > Mollusca > Bivalvia > Lucinida > Lucinidae > Anodontia > Anodontia alba. The sequence continues at coordinate 68,607,725 of OZ024824.1, read as the reverse complement.
GATGCATTTCTATTCTGTTCAAGTTGAATTCAACTTGATTCCAGTCTTTTCAAGTGGTGAGAAAGCTTGTTCAAGTCAACTTTATGAAGAAGCTTTATGCAGAATTGACCAACAATTCAAACTTTTATGACAATTTTTCTGAGAAAAATAAAACATGGCATCATCTGCCTGGGAGTTGTTTAAAAGCAAGTGGCCTATGGGCCACAATTTGCTCACCTGCATATTTGCAAATGCCATGCAAGTCTCCCAGTATTGCCACAGCAACTGGAACACAAATTTGACCATACCATAAAAAGTTCAACGTCACCCTAGTCTTATCACTTTAGCAAAATTGGTAGACCTCGAGTGCTTGATGTTGTATACCAAGATTCAGCCTCAAAGCTTTCTTAGTACTGGAGGAGAAGATTTTCAAGTGTTTTTACTATATATGGGCATGGCAGCCTCTTGTTCAATGATGCAGAACCATTTGAACAAAGTGTCAACATCCCTTTGACAGAAGGCCCTATGTGAAATCTGGTGAAAATTGGTCAAATGGTTTTAGAGAAGATTTTAAAGATTTCATAGTTGTATACCTGTATATAGCTCAGGGGTAAGGGCAGATAACCCCAGGGGGGCAAAATTTTGGTCCTAACTAAAGTTTCAGCCATTAGTCTTAAATACACATTGAAAAAAATGATTTTTAAACTTTTCCCGTGTTACAAATCTATAGAGACGCAAATTTGACCTTGCAGTAAAGGTAAAAGGTCAACCTATGATCATTATTTGAACAAACTTGGTAGACCTAAAGTCCTCAATGCTATATAATGCTATATACCAAGACTCAGCCCGAAAGCTTTCTTGGTTCTGGAGAAGAAGATTTTTAAATGTTTTTACCATATATGGGCATGGTGGCCATCTTGTTCAATGGTGTGGAACCATTTGAACAAACTGGCAATACCCTTTTGAAAGAAGGCCCCATATGAAATCTGGTGAAAATTGCTCAACCCATTTAAGAGAAGAAGACATTTAAAAATTACACAATTGTATAGATGTATAGGGTCCTGCAAAAAATTTTGTCACTGGGTTCGGATTACTTCAGTGCTACGTTTTTCAAACATATTTTTATAACCAACCTTCAAAGTACTCCCCTTTTACTGAAACACATTTTTGCAACCTTTTTACCCAGTCGCGAAAAGCAGATAAATAATCTTCTTTTGGTATCTGTTGGAGACACTGATAAATAGCGCTGCCAAGAGAACTTCTAGACGTATACTTATTTCCAGAAAGCATTTTCTTAAGCCTTGGCCCGCCGTGGTTCAACTATTGGTTTTCATTTACTCTGGCATACAGTAGAATTAGCCATGAGTACTTGTCTTTGTTCATTATAGTGCTTAATTTGATTTTTATGTTTTCGCTTTGATGCATTGACTGAGTTGGGAACCTTTATGCGAACCGAATTTTTATGTATTTCTGTATTAAGAGTAGCATCGGGGCCCAGGGTGAAGTTAGCTAGCTGTAAAAGTGCTTTAAACCCCCTGGTGGTTTGCTCTTCCGACCGTTCTAAGGCGGTGGTCCCAGTGTTAGTCTTACTCTTTGTTGCTTTGTGGTTTAGTCTGCGAGGCAATTTGTTGTATGGCTTTCCGTGTGTCATTTTGTTCTTGTGTTTTTCAGTCCTTTTAGTATTGCGATTACCTCGCTTGGGGAAGAGAGAGCTAATCTTAGTGCTTTTCGTACGTTTGTTCGATTTGTACAAATTTTCAATCCCCCTTTAACAGAAGGCTCCATATAAAGTTTGAAGAAAATTGGCCCAGTAGTTTCAGAGGAGAAGTTGTTCAAAGGTGTGGATGGATGGACGGACGGACGACGATGGATGGCAAGTGATCACAATAGCTCATCTTGAGCTTTGCTCAGGTGAGCTAAAAAAGGGAACAGAACTATAAAGAACTTTGTGAAATTCATGTCCAATCTGTGTACTAAAATGTGAAAACAAGCACCAGAAGAATGAGAGTCGTCATCATTGTTTAACTCAGTGAGATAAAACAATCAGTAAAGTGAAGTTAACTATAAAGTTTTACAGTTTGTAGACTTTATTTAGGATGAATGCTACAATGAAGTCTTAAGTTTAGTGGCAGACAAATAAATGGATGAATGAATGGACGGTAACTTCTTGCCTAAGTTGCCCATGCTAATGAAGGTGCAACAAAAAGTAGTCTGCTGCAGTTGTGATTATCACTTTGATGACTAATATTCGTTACATCACAGGAGCTAGTCACAAAACCATGGCATGTTACTATACATAAAGGTCCATTTTAGTTACCACTCTGTTAAGTAAACTGATAAGAATAAGAAACCCCCATTTCTAACTCATTGTACAATATTTTGTTAACTGTAATTAAAAATTGGAGAAGAACAATTCCATTTGCAGAACTGATCATTTAAGAGAATTGATGATTAACTGGACAGCAATTCAGGATCACATCATGCTTCAAATATTGAATTTCAATAGACTAGTAAGAGCAATTTCACTGACACAATCAGTAGCACGTGTGGCCATCTCTACTTGCAACCACAGCAGCAAGGCATTGCCCCATGGAACCACACAAGTTACTTAGCAGATACAGTGGGATTCTAGCCCACTCCTGGCAGAGTGCTGCTGTCAGTTGCTAGGCATTGGCAGACTGCTGTTGAAGTTTAAGTAACTGTCCTCCAATCCCAGGCGTGTTCAGTGGGATTGCAGTCCCGTTAACATGTCAGCCAAGGCAAGATGTTAATGTTGCTGGTCTGTAAAAAGTTTGTGGTGCAATGTGTGATTGCACATTGTCATGCTGGAAGACCAGACCATTAGCGGAACAAAGGGACAATAACAGGACATAATATCTGTTCCATGTAACGCCTGGCATTGAGATTACCAGATTGACACATGACGAGTTGGGACTTTTAACTCATAGTTGATGGATGCCCAGACAATAACTCCTCCCCCATCGTAACAGTTGTGCTGCACAATGCAAACGTTAGTGTAGCATTCATGCCGTCACCTGTAGACATGGATACGTCCATTAGGGTTCCACAAGTTGAAACTTGACTTGTCACTAACCACTGTTCTGCCAATGCTGACAGTGATGATTGCAAGCCCAAATAAGAAATTGTTGTGCAAGAACTAGACCACGATAAGGCATGCCACAGATAATTTACCAGTCTCTAAGCCAGTTTCTGATTTAGGTCAATTTACAGAGCGTCCTCAGTTACCTACCACTAAACGTGATGTGGATTCAGCTGTCCAAATCTGTCATGCAGATGGCATTGACAGATGTTATTATCCTGCCATACTGACAGATACGTGGTCTACCTGAATATGGTCTATCAGCAAATGTTCTCGTGACTCTGACACATCGAATGAGATGCAATGTTGTCAAACAAGAGACTTTAAAATGTCTTGTCTTGTTCTTGCCTTCGCCCACATTCAAGCATGGACAAAACTCAGGCCCTCTCTTCAGAATTTAGCCTCAGCATTATCAGAAACTGGATAATTGTCAGAAAATCTCTGAACGTATGGTTGTGTGTCGATTAACACAAGTTCCAATGTAAAATTTGCTCGACAAAACCACATGGTTGACATGAATTTAACAATGGGCTGAATAAAATCGTACAAGTTTAGAGTTTCAGTTGGTTGGATTTATCATTTAGAGTACATGAACATTTCTGACACAGTAACCTAATTTAAACTATGTAATGAAATTAACCCTTAGCGTGCTGAGAAAATGAAACAGGCCTGTAAGAGGGGGTACCACTACTTGAGAAGTCATTACTCTCTTAATTTTGCCTCAATTTACATAGAGTTGTCACATTTAATTTGCCGATTGTAGGTGGCCATTTTACCGGCAAAAGGATAGTCACGTGACTAGAAAGTCACGTGATAGTCACATGTAAACCAGGAACCCTTCAAGACAAAAAAAAAAAATGTTACAAGAGACCAGCGCCTACTGTGTACTACTGCGAATGAAAAGAGTGACATACATAGGTTCTACTGTTATTTCTACTTCTTCCTCACTGGAAATGATTTACTTTTGTGTTATTGTGTTATGGGCTTTTTCTCCAGGAAATCGTGATCAATCTGTTGAAGTGAGTGCTGAAATTAATGGCAGTTTCAAATTCGGTATTCTTGGTCTTTATTAGTGTGGGTAATATCCAGCACCCGACTATCTAATAAAAAGTGGCATGTTTGTATGAAAGCAGGTTCACTCCTGTATGAGAACACTTGCTCTGAATGGTTGCATGTGGTGTATAGTAAGAATGACAGGCTTTAGAGTTGGCAGACCCCTCCTGGGCGCAAAGTCGTCTACAGCAGTGTAAAGGTTAACTCCAACTTTCCACGAAGTGTTTATCTCATCAGTATATATAAACTGACCTATTATATACTCTTAGAGAGTGAGACCCACTCCAATGGACCAATGCACTGATTATTAACCCTTAAACTGCCAATCACAACAATTGTCGTCTGCTTTGTCATCTGCTTGTAATTTTAAAAGTCATTTTTGCAAACAGTGTGGACCCAGATCAGACTGCTCCTTTAGGAGCAGTCTGATCAGGGTCCACACTGTTTGCCTGTATGCAAAAAATAGGTTTGAAAAGTTTGCAAGAATATTCAGCAGACAACATAAACAGACAACATTTTCAGATGCAGGTTTTCTTGGCACTTTAAGGGTTAATGTTTGCTTACACACTGTCTGTAGACATATGAAGAACCTTATATCAGACTACATGGCTAGTAAAACATCTACATCTATGCTGCTGGTACATATAGCTCCCCATATCCAAGTTCATATGTCTATGACCTAGAAACTACATGTATGAAACATTTACTTCTACATAATTATATTCACCATGTACCACATAATATAACTTATTTTAACCCTTAATATGCCATGCCAAATTGTAGCTGAGGATATTTTAAATTTTGAAGAAGAACTTTTCAAAGAAAAAAGGCTTGGCATTTCATATGAAGTGTCTGCTAGTGACTATTTTCATATAACATCAGTTTTCTTTTCTCTGAAAAATATAAAAATACACACTCAAAATATCAGCTGCTGTAGTTGTGATAAATGTTTTAAGGTGGCATTACTGAATATTCATAAGTCGATAACATATATATATATATATATATATATATATATATATATATATATATATATATATATATATATATATATATTTCTGTTTTTGTTTTTTTTTTGCTATTGTTTTCACCTCAGAATATCTCATTAACCCATATCATGCTGAATAAATTAAGTTGCCACACCCACTTCTAATTTTCAGCCAATCAGATTACTTAATCCAGATTGCTGATATGAATTCACATACTGAATGGCAAACAGTGGAGATCCAGATCAGTTAGCTTCTGAAGAAGACAACTGATCTGCATCTTCACTGTTTGCAAATGCAGGGTATATCCGGGCTCAGTAGGATAAAGGTTAATGCTCACTGGAACTTGTACAGTGATGCCATTCTAATGAGTTAACCATAAAATAATGTGTTTATGCAATAAATGATAAAAGTTATCTTCTGTATATTCCATTTACCTGTGATATTTAAGCAAATATTTTTATACTATAACAATACCATCTACTGTATCTGCTGTGCTTTCGAAATCTTTCAGAAAGTTGCTTTTTGCTTGGCCATTTACATAGAAGAAGTAAATTTGCAAACATTTTTCAGGATTTAATGCTAAACCATTTTGTCCTAATTACTTATGCACAAAAAGGTTTTATTCTAGTCCTTGTTTTTTTTTGCTGCTTTTTTTTCTAGAAAAAAAAAAAAAAAATACTTTCACTTTTTCCCATAGTAAAAATGAATACAAATTATGCAGAAATCTGTAGGGGAGGTAACTTGGAGTCAGATTTTCAACAAGTTCCACATATTCAAATTTTCTGAAATTTTCACAATATTGTTGTGAAACATTAATAATTTAAATTCAGCAAAGAAAAGTACAAAAACATTTTCTTATACAAGAATTCAAAAAAATCACTTTACTATTGAAATCACATAGGTCAGACCAATTTTGGGCTATAAATTTAATGTTAGGGTACGTATTTCAGGACAAAACGCAGAAACAGAAAAGACAAATGGTTTCTGTTTAGATATAGTCAATCAGAACAAAATATTTTCATTTAAAATAAAACTCCATGCATAAAACAAATATGTCTTTCCTAGTGATGTTGAAAGGACATTAGTCTACTTATTCACAGACAGGCTACAGCAAACAGTGTAGACAATAGACCAGATGTCACAAAATGTGGCATCTGATCTGAGTCTACACTGTTTGTCACTCATACAGCAGTCAGTTTTTACACACATCAACTGGTATTAAAATGCATTTGTTCATTTTGTAAGACAACTATTGTACATAGTTAAAGTGTTCAATTATTTAGGTATACCATAACCTCTTTATAATAATGTTGTTGGGACCCAAAGCAAAAACCATGTTAGCTAAAGAATCATGTTGTTTCCAAACAAAAATCTATAGATTATATAGAAAAATGACCAAAATTGGTCATTTTTCTATATAATCTATACATTGTATTTTTGTTTTAATCACTTAGAAATATGACCATAACAGGTCATTGTCATTTTTCTATAATATAAATTATACATTTTTGTTTAGATACAACAGTTTTGGGTTCCACCTTTAAACTGTCTTATATCCAAAACCATGTTATAATGAACTGTCTTGTGAAGAGGTTTCAGAAACTTGTTTCCATCACTGCCAGACCAGTACCAGTGCTGGTGTATCCACAACAGGACTCTCCACCTAGCAGCCATAGTTAACTGGTATGACAGAAACTTCTCTTTAAGTCACACTAAATTAGATTAAAGGTTAACTGAACACAGACACAAACAGTTAATGCTCAGACCAGTTAGTTACATTCAGAATTTGATTGTGTTGGGGTTTAACGACACGTCAATCCTTGTGGGCCATTTTGTGTCGTCTCCCAGAGAAAGGGAGAAAAGAGACAGAAGAGATAGCAGAAGAGATGAAAGAGAGGGACAGGGAAGAAAGAGGAACAGGAATGAAAATGAAGAAACAGAAGAAATAAAAACATCACCTCCCTACCCTTACCTGCTACAAGGATAGCAGGCCTTGCCCAACTGTAAGCCAATATCAGCTGGACGCCCCGGTGACATAAGATACATGACACCTTCGCACCACCCATTACATTCAGAAATGAGACTGACTGTGGCTTAGTGAGAGTCACCTCTTGTGATTATCAAGTATCAGCTCAATATGTCATCTGCTGAAAATTCTACCCAGTGTGCTAAGCATTAATGAATAAAAGTATGCTCTCTGTAATATTTTAAGATAAAAATTCTTATGTGGACTGGATACACTTGGTGGATTTTCTGCCACTTCCACCAAGGAAGACAACTTTTGTGACTTCCTGTTTGCTTTATTATTGCACACCAAGCCCCTTCTGAAAAGGAGTCTACTCTGAAAGGCAAGTATTTGCTCCCTGAAAACTCCTTTTAGAATTAATCCCTTTTCAGATGGGAAGTAAACCCTCCACTGAAAGTGTATCCAACCTCCTTAATTGTCTATGTCCATGGGCGTAGACATTTTAGAGTTTGCCTTAGCTCTGTAAGCACTTTATGAAAGGTCATGGACTGGCCCAGTGCCATTTTCCATGGACAGCTCAACATTAACCCTTAAAACGCCAATCACAACTGCAGTAGAAAACAATTTTACTTTTGACATTTCATGTGAATCATCAGCCAAGCTGATGATTCACATGAAATGTCAAGACTTATCTTCTCTGAAAAATGAATAATAATGAATAAAAAATTCAAATGTTGTCTGCTACAAATTTTGCTTGGTGCTTTAAGGGTTAATTATAACCAAGTATTAGCTTTCATAAAAAGCTTGGTCTATGCTTAGCACACATTGTGTGCTAAGCTAAGCATAAACCAAGTTTCAGTTTTTCTACTACTGTGACCTTGACCTGGAAACTCTCATCAGTTTTTTTGGTATATATTCATGAAAATTTAGTAAGAATCCAACCACTGGTTCAAAAGATATTGTGCAGACAAAAAAGTGTCACAGGATTTTCAGTTTTTCTACTCCTATGACCTTGAAAATTACCTCAAGGTCACCAAAATCTAATAGTTCTTTGTTTATGTCTCAATTATATACCCATGCAAACTTTGGTTAAAATCCAACCACTGGTTCACAAGATATTGTGCAGACAAGAAAACAGGCCTTCCTGGGGGGTGGGGGGGTGGGGTCCATGTTCCCTAAAAATAATGGGCATTGCTTCCCTTGTTCCCTAGAAGAGATTTTCAAAATTTCCATGTTCCCTGTTCCAGAAAATTAGTTTCTTTCCCTTGTTTCCTTATAATATTTGCCAATGTTCCCTTGTTCCCTGAAAATAAATGGGTATGTTCCCTTGTTCCCCAAAACCCTGGGGAAGGCCTCAGAAAGTGTGAGCCAATGCCAATGCTGACATCAAAGGGATCTGCACAAAAACAATGTCCCCCTCATCACCTGACGGGAAGGGACATAATTATATCAGTTTGTAATTTAAAGGGTGTTTGAAATTAGGTCATTGACCATATTTAGGGTTTAGCAGAAAGTTTCATCTAAAGCTGATTACACTGTAGATCCAATATATCGCGGTCCTTGGGTTCCAAAGTCCGCTATCGCAATATAAACGGAGCGTGATGTAAGTCCAGACATGTACCATGCAAGTATAAGGTCAGGTATAACACTCGCTTGGTTTGTCGCTGAGGTAGTTTGCCGAGACATCACTGATAAATGGCATTCAGTCATGCTATCAGCCATATTTCCCAATTAAAATTGGATTAGAATTGCTCAATGGCATAATTTACAATGGTGGGCTATATCTAACAAGTAATTTTGATCGAAACCATCTGATAAGCTACGTTTGAAAACAAGAAATCATCGTGTTGACAATTTAGGACGCCATTTTGGATACCCTGGTTCCCTGGAATGGTGAAGGGAAGTAACTCAAATTGCTTCAGTTGTGCTTAGATAATTTGAGTTGCTTCCCTTTACTTATTGTGTTGCGGGCGCAAAAAACTGTCGTTTATCAAAGTTAATTTCTTTTATTTTAGTTTTATTGTTATTTTTTTGACGCAGTTGTTTTCTTTTAAAATATTTATTGCTACAGAAGTGTAAGATGAGCAGACTAAGATCTGTGTATGTGGGACAGAAACATCGTAAGACTACTGTCTTGTAAAATTTGCTGGTGTTGAAAAGGAGGTGGACCGTTTTCACCTGTTGAGCAGAATTAGTTTGTGGGCATCATTGACTGATTGAGCATTGAGTAGATCTATGTACTCAATGATGATAATGATTATGACAATAATTGTGATTATAATTTATTGTTTGCCAACTATAATCAACCTGTGGGCTGACTGACGCTAAGTGGATTGTTTGTCATAATACCGGACGTGACTTAGCGTCGGGATAGGTGCGAAAAATCAATTACCGGAGGTGGAACGCATTTTTTTTTTTTTTTTTCTGAAGTTAAATAAAACAACAAACATTTTATTTATGTTTTTAATTTTTTTGCTTATGGAAAATTTGGGAGCCATGGCTGATTCGCGATATACTGTATTTCACCAAATAACGGACCGCGATGTATTGGATCTACAGTGTACCTGTGAGGGGAATGGATACACTTTCAGGGGTGGTAACTCTTTTGAAAATTGTTCTATCCACTTCTGAAAAGAGGTCTTCTCTAACTGGAAAGAATTTGCAAATTCTTTCCATTTAGAGTAGACTCCTTAAGGGGAGAAGGAATTGACCTGTATAATCTTATAGCTTATAAAGGGGAGCAAGCTTATACAGGAGAGCAAATTCTTTCCATTTAAAAAAGCAGCTCGTTTTCAAAAAGGGATTGGCGCATAGGGAAGTACACAGGAAGTCTGAAATTATCTCCCTTGTACAAAATGGCAGAAAATCTACCAAGTGTTCCCAGTCCCCTTGATCAATATCTAGAGTAAAACCAAGTATTGGCTTTCACAAAAGCTTGACCTACAGCACACATTGAGTAGTCCATGGAAAATAGCATAGGACAAGTCCATAACCTTTCATAAGGTGCTTCTAGAGCAACATCAAACTCTAAGATTGTCTACACCCATCCCTTGCCTGTGGCCTGGCACACAGCATCATACTTGTTCTAAATATTCATAAAGACAGGGCCAGAAAAATCATTACCCATTTGCCCAAGGCAAGTTTAATTTTTGGTTGAGCAAGAAAATTCTTTATTATTCTTGCCCCAAAAAATGTATGGAATATATAGAGAAGATTTTGAGTCATTTTGAAGGTGCTGTCTGTCAGGGAAGTAGTTCAAATGTTGATTTGTCAGACCCTGATAATTTCATAAAGGCATGTCGATCCTAGTAAGCATAGAGCCTGGCCTTGATAAAGGTATGCCTAACCTAGTAAGCAAACAGCATAGAGTCTAGCTAATCTGCTCTAAAGGTCCTAAAAGAGTTGTCTGAGCAATTTCTATGCTCTTGGCCATTTAACCAGCACATGTTAAGTCAAATGGACTTGTTTAAGGGAATTGTTAGTTTTTCAGCCATCTTTACAAGGGAGACAACTTCTGTGTCTTCCTGTTTATTTTCCTGCATACCACACTTCTTCTGAAAATAGGTTAACCCTTCTCATGCTGAATAAATTAAGATGCCACACCCACTTCTAATTTCCAGCCAATCAGATTACTTGATCCGAGTTTTTGATAGAAATTCATGTACTTAATAACAAACATTGCAGATCCAGATCAGTTGGCTTCTTTAGAAGCCAACTGATCTGGATCTACACTGTTTGTTAAGACAGGGAATGACGTGATTAGCAAGAGAAGGTTTAAATTCTTTTTCTTTTGGAGTAGACCTTTATATCAGATGGGAGGCATAAACAATTTTGAGAGAGCTGCCTTCTCTGAAAGTGTATTCCTAGCTCCTGCCAAGGTGTTTTTTTTTTTTTCATTTTTTTTTTTTTTTTTTTTTTTTTTCAATCCAAAAGCATTGATATTTTTCTTATTTCTCTCAAAAACATATTGTGTATGCTGTGGTACTCATTAGAGGGGGTATGGACATTTATCCACCCAGACATTTACCCATTTGACTTTTACTCACCCCTCTTAACCTAAAAGAGGACATTTACTCATTCGAAAATATCTTTGGTAACACCTTCTTAAATGCAAAAAGATATATTTTTGAAGTGATCTTTAATTTGTCATATATTATTTTTCGTTCATTTATTCCTTTTTTATTAGTAAAAAGGACTTTGTATCTATTTGATAGTTTAAGCTGAAAATGAATTTGTATCAATTCTGAAAGCTAAAAATGACTTTGTATCAAAGTCTATTCACATTTTCGTCTATTTTCATTTTGTCTATTCCCATGTTGTCTAAGTACTATTTTGACAATTTTTCTCATTTCGTCTACTCACTAATTCCAGTTTCGTCTACTGGGGGTATTTTCACACCTATGCAGTCTACTCAAGATCACAATGGTGGTACGTATAAACCTATATCATATATGTTATATATAAAACATGGCAATCAGGCAAAGCAACCAGTGTAGACCCAGATAAGACTAAAAGCAGTTGGTCTGGTTCTACCTTTTTGGTGTACTTGTTTTCCTAATTATCCATCCTCATTTATTTTTTATGTAAAACATGGCGATCATGCAAACCAACCGATGTAGACTTGGATCCTAATCATTAATCAGCATTTCAATGATCAATTTTAACCTTTGTCATGCTGAATAAATTAAGATGCCATGCCCACTTCTAATTTCCAGCCAATCAGATTACTTGATCTGGGTTTTTTTGATAGAAATTCACATATTTAATGAATAACAGTGCAGATCCAGATCAGTTGGCTTCTTCAGAAGCCAACTGATCTGGAACTACACTGTTTGCTAAGACAGGGCATGTCATGCTCAGCAAGAGAAGGGTTAATCGTATAATTTGGACCTGAACAGCTTTAGTCCAAATCTTGGATATTAAAAAGAAAAATAAAGAGTAGACAAAATGTGAATTACCCTCAGAAATGGAATAGACAAGAAGGGAATAAATACAGCAGATGAAATGGGAACGGATGAAATAGGAAGTTACCGTATCAAAGATGAAAGGATGAAATTGACATATTTTTTTTTATTTTTCAAAACTGACTTTGCAGTTTTTATCTAAGTTTCCTTTGATATATATTTTTATTCATAAATCATAAATAGCAATTTGTGATTTTTTTCTATATCATAATACAAAATTATACTAAATTACCACAATATATATAACTGTATATTAGATCAAAATTTAATGATGTTTAAAGTACATCAAATTTATTAACAATTACTCAAACTTACTAATTAGTTTACAAACATTTTCAATGCTACTGAAAAGAATTTAAGGTTCAATGTAACTTTCATTTTCTAAAAAATTATTTTATCATCATCCCAAAATGTTAACTACCAGGTTATGATTATATTGGAAAATGTGGGTAAATGTCCAGGTGGGTAAATATCTGGTTGGGTAAAATTTATGTCTGGATGAGTAAATGCTCAAAGGGTAAATGTCCCAGTGGGTAAATGTCCTACACTCTATTAGAAGTGCTTCCCTTTGGAGATATAAGAAAAATACTTACCTGATACCCCTCTTATCTACAGATAGTCTATCAATTCCCCTTAAATCATAAGACAGGTACCGTAAAGGAGTAAAGGTGTCAGAATATTTAGGGTACTTACAATATAGAACTGAATATAACCAGAGTGCAGGAAAATCAGCAAATGCAAGCCAGCAACTAGGTCCCAAACAGGCCTACAATTCTAGGCTGGGTTGGTCAGGGCCAATATTAATGCAACATACAGTAATCAAGCTTTAAGAGGAATAGAAACAGCTTGAAGGAAATAACTCTGACATACAAATATTTATCTCCCTTGCCACGGGGGCTTCTCTTAAAGGAAGGTCCCATTAACAGGCCTACAATTCTAGGCTAGGTTGGTCAGAACATATACAGATGCAACATACAATAATCAAGCTTTAAAAGGAATAGAAACAGCTTCAAAGAAATAACTCTTGACAATTTATCTCCCTTGCTACTGGAGGGCTTCTCTTGACCCTTCTCTTGCTGAACACGACATGCCCTGTCTTAGCAAACAGTGTAGATCCAGATCAGTTGGCTTCTGAAGAAGTTGAAGAAGCCAACTGATCTGGATCTGCACTGTTTGTCATTAAATATGTGAATTTCTATCAAAAACCCAAATCAAGTAATCTGATTGGCTGGAAATTAGAAGTAGGCATGGCATCTTAATTTATTCAGCATGACAAGGGTTAAGGAAGGAGCGGTAGCATCTTCTTTCTTTAATCATTCTTAAATACTAGAGCTCTTGTTTAATGACACTTAGTGTTGTCTCCCAGAAAAAGGGAGAAAATAGACAGACAAGCAGGTATAAAGATGAAAGAGAGAAAGAGAGGAGGGTGAGGGAATACGTGAATGACAGGCCAGAAACAGAGGAACTAGTAACATGCCCCTTTCCTCCACCTACTGAAAGAAGAGCAGACCCTTGTCACCATCCTACCGCCCAGATTTATTATTAGGTAAGCAAATTTATTTTCAAAACTTGTCTCCCTTTGAAACATCACGAAAACATGCCTATATAATTTTGACCCCCTTAAACCCCACTTTTATATAGTAAAACTGGGGTTTACAGGGGTATACATTATTTTTCTTATTTCTGCTCAAAAACATAGATTGTGGGTACTTGTTAGAACCGCCTCTGTGAGGTGGTTCTAAGGAGTACCCACAATCTATGTTTTGAGCAGAAATATGAAAAATATTTGAATTTTTTGTCTGAAAATTTTCAATTTTTCGGTGATTAACTTTTCAGTATATTTGAATAAGCGTGTTTTCGTAATGAACTGGCAGCTAAATCTCCAGGTGCACTGGTTCACCATTCTATATCTAGCAATTAAACAGTGAAAATCCTGACCATTTAGTTGTGCAGATAGGCAGGACAGGGCCTTCACTGGTAATTTGTTTGAATTCCTGCATACTAGCTCAAGTTATGTTATATAAGCAACTAACAAGACACAACTAGTCCATAGTTCCAGACTGTATTATAACTGGGGTAATAATTTAAAATTTTATTTCTGCTTTCTTTGCATCAAAACATACATTGTGGGTATTCAATGGTATTGCCTCACAGAGGCAGTTCCATCAAGTAGCCACAATACATGTTTTGAGGTAATTGTAATGAGTACCCATAAGATATATTTTGATCCAAAAATTAACCAAAATTTTCTTCTCAATAATCCCTTTACAATCTGGACCTATGATTTGTTACATCACGAAAAACATGCCTATATAATATTGAGCCCTTTATATGGTAAAACTGGGGTTTACAGGGGTATACATTAGTTTTCTTATTTCTCAAACACATAGATTGTGGGTACTTGTTAGAACCGCCTTATCAAGGTGGTTCTAACGGGTACCCACAATCTATGTTTTGAGCAGAAATATGAAGATTATCAGAATTTTTTGTCTGAAAAGTTTAAATTTTTGGTGGTAAAATTTTCATTGATTTGAATAGGCATGTTTTCATAAAGTACTACTGCATACACCAAAGCATTCCAGTAAGCCAAGAGAAGTAGGCTTATTAAAGTTCCCAGATTAAACTAGGCACTGTTTTGTAGTTTTATTTTTTCCATTCCTTAAATAAATCAGAGCAAGTTCTTGCATGATAAGACACTTCAACTTTTGTTTATTCCCTCTGATCACAATGTTTTACACATGCTGTTACAGTCATTATTTGCTCATTGAAGTTAACCAGCCATGACATAGTGGCAGACATGAAATGACATTTTTTTTTATATTTCCATGGCAACAAATAAAACTCTCAATGGCCTAAATACTAATACTGCCAAGTAGGGCTCAAAATACTTCTTTGATGTCAGAGAACATGTCTTTGATGTCAGAGAACATGTCTTTTAGATAATTTCCTATTATAAGTCTATGATAAATTTTGATTGCCATGGCAACTAATGAAAACAAATGGACACATTAGTATTCACATCTTTTGCCCTTAAGGTCATTGGTGGAGGCTGGGCTTGCCCTGAACAAACTTTGAACCAGTATCTAAATCCATCCAGGCATTCACGAGATATGAATCTTCAAATTTTTCAAGAATCTTTGTGACATTTTTAACAAAAAATTTTTTATCATTTGTGGATGCTAATGCCAACACCATGGTCACTGACTGTAAGTATAGCTCTTCATGGACTTTCTTACAGATGAGTTAAAAAGATGATAGGGAAATTTTCAGAAAATGTGAGACAGGAGAAAATAAAACTTTAAAATGCCACTGCCAATCATAACTGCAGTAGATGACATTTTGAAATATTTCTCTTTATTATTCTTTCAGATGACTTAAGCAGATGATTCACTTGAAATGTCAAGCCTTATCCCCCTACCCTTTAAAAGAACTATCAGCTGCTACTGCCTTGCATTTTCAAGTTCAACAAGTGCACTTGAATAATATCTGGGAACTTAAATCATGCCATGCCTGTTGTTATACACATATGCTCACAACTTACAGGTATATAATTAGCATTAATATAATCTGATGTTGGGTCATCGTCATCAAGCTGTTGGAGTTTGACTCGACTGTGATCAACTTAACAAAGAATACAGAAACAAATAAAGCCATAAATTAAAACATTCAACATGATTAACAGCTTGCATGCTGGATAAAAAATTCAGCAGTTGACATTTTGAAACATTTTTCTTATTTTTCCTAGAAAATAGGATTTTACAGTTCATGCAAATTATATCCTAAGCAGATAATTTGCATGAAATGTCAAAACCTGATTCCTGCGAGAGTAAGAAAAATATTTCAAAATGTTGTCTCCTGAAAATCTTACCCAAGAGTGCTAAGCGTTAACTAGTTAGAAATAAATAAACTTTGCTTCTTCTTTCATTTTCTCTAACCTTGACCTTTAACACTCAAATACAGCAGATGAAAAATTAATATTTTTCTTATTGTTCCAAACAAAAGGGCTGTGACATTATCAAAGCCCATTTTCTGGAAAATTGAAATATGAAAAATATAGTCTTTTGAAATTTTTACAGGGCATGCTAAGGGTTAACCCATTCATGCCAAATGTCCCATAAAGTTATATTCAGTGAACAGTGTAGACCCTCATCAAATGCATCTGATCAGAGACTGCACTAGTTGCCTTATACTATACAAAAAATCAATGTATTATAGAACACCCCTGTAGATACTGAATGGATTAGTCCAACTAGCATGTTGGAAGAACTGACCAAGCATAAATGGGTGAAACCAACTTTGCATGCTAAAGGGAATTTCACTGAGGCACTGCATATGCATAGTTCGATGAATGTTTACTATGTTTTACATTAAAATTTCAGTATTTCACATGTGACGTAATGGATAGTAAACATTCATCTGTTTGTAGTACTGTATTTGCCTATATTTGAGTTAGCGTATGACAAAACCAACAGAATGGTATGTGTGCCCAGCAATGACAGATCAGCCTGGGCATCCACCCAGTCTGATCAGTCTTCATTGTCCGTATGAAGAAAGCTTGGGTCCTAAGCTACCTACTGAGTGCACAGCAAAGACTCTGATCAGACTGGGTGGATGCCCAGGCTGATCTTAGCTGGGCACACATGCCATTTTTTTGGTTTGCCATGCACTGGCTCATTTATTGTTTATTTATTCGTTCTAGAACATGTCTGACAGAAATAAAAACAAAATAACAACTCTGGAACATAAGACAGCACGCATGCACTACAACAATGCAAAATGAAAATGTTTGCTAAGTTAGGACCTTCAGAAAAACTTTTAGCTAACTTCTACTTGCTGTGAATTTAGTGAACTTAAAAAAGATCAGTGTGATTTCTCATGAGCATAGATAAGAGGAAGCATTATGTAAATATTTTTCTTATTTCTCCATGAAAACATATTGTGGTACTCATTAGAAGTGTCCAGACGAGGAACTTCTCATGAGTAGCCAAAGCATATATTTTTATAGAGAAACAAGAAAAATATCAATACTTTTTGGTTTAAACAACAACAACAACCAAAAACAAAAAACAAAACAAAAAAAAAAACAACAAAAAAAACAAAAAACAATTAAAAACACCTTATCTAAAGGGTTGAGCGCAAGACTGACGTGTCAGACGGTTGTTTTTCCCCAAACTTAATCTCCTCACCATGAAGGCATTATGAAGATTACAACATTTCTTTCTGTAAACAATGAAAATTTAGGTGCCATTGCTCGTATGAGCAATGGCACCTAAATTTGCATTGTTTACAAAGGGGTCAAAGTTGCCCCTAAACAAGGGTTTCAAAATTATGTTTGAGGTACTACAGTCTTGCGCTCAACCCTCGATATGATCATGATTGTATTGTGTATTTCTTGTTTTCAGATGTGATTATTTCTTAAAACTTATTTTCAGACACAATGCTACATGGGCTATGCCATATAAAATGGTCTCTTGGTGTATGTGGATCAGATTGTTCAGATCAACCTGGACATCCATCTAACCTTATCAGGGCCTTCATTTTCTACAAACCAATTCACTTGATACTGTATCATGTAACAAAAGACAGCAAAGGTCCTGATTAGACTGAGCCAATGTGCAGGATAAACTGAATATGCATATTTTGCATATGCTCCAAGACATCTGTGTTATAAGACATCATCTGGGCCCAGTTATTCAAAGCGTCGTTAGCTAAACGAGCTCGTTAAGGGTCATTTCGTTAACTGTTTTAGTGGATTCAATATACAATATTCTGATATTTTTTGCTGAAAAAATGTGAGTAGCTTTTGCACTGCAAAAGCTACTCACATTTTTTCAGCAAAAAATTTCAGCATATTTGCATATCACACGATGGAAATTTTAACGAATCGTTAACTAACAATGTTGTTAGCTTTGAACAACTGGGCCCTGGTATACAAAATAATTGTTTGTTTGAGTTGGGAGTTTCATGGCCCAATCCAGACTGTTAAGGTCATATCGAGCTGGTCAGTTAACCGATTGTAGTCAGGAGACCCTTAAAACAGTAGCTGGCAAACAGTACAGACCCAGATCAGATGCTGCAGAATGCCCTTCTTGACTCAGTGGAAGGGTGAGAACATATAAATGATTTCATAATCAATCTCTATGAAAGATATGTAGCCAAGCTAAGATCCAAACATACAACTCCTGAATCTGCAGTCAGACGCACTACCAACTGTGCTATGGTACCTACCTGTTTTGCTTATTGGTTTTCATTTGGGCTGAGGTTTTATGGCCAAGTCAACCCAATGGGGTCATGTCCAACATGGTCAGTTTACCTTACCACACTTTTATTTGTGTTGGGGTTTTATGGCCCAGTCAACCTGATGGGGTCATGTCCAGCATGGTCAATTTACCTTACCACAATTTTAGTGGGTGGGCTTAGTCTTCTAAGCTGTTAATCAGTATTGTGCACATTTGACAACTGTCGTTCTAGAATCAACGGAAGGCAGAGAATGACAAGAAAATATTTCAAGATCATTTGCTTATTGGTATCAGTAAGTTTTAAGCAATTAAAAGAGAAGCAGTATTTATTGAATAATGTCTATTGATTAATATTAAGTACCGTCTACTATTTGGGCATATCTACAGGGCCAGACTACCTGTGCTGCGAGCCTAAAGAGTATAGAGAAAAAAAGAACGTAATAATGGAACCACCTGAGTGGGGAAGTTCTATTGAATACCAACAACATAATATAACAGTATGCAAAATGTTACAATTGCATGACTCTTTTATCTGAAGGCCTGATCACTGTCATTTCCTGTCATTTGATCTATATTCCCGATTAAGTTTGCCATGTGTTTAACAAAAATTATCCTTATGAGGTAAGGTGAATTAATACATCTCAAAGGAAGAAGACTCTGAACTGAAAGTATTTGTCTCCCTTCTTAAGGTGGGGCTACTCTTAAAGGAAAGAATTTGCTCCCAGAGGGAGCAAATTCTTTCCTTGAAGAGTAGCACCACTTTGATAATAACTTCATATATGAAGAGATTTAATAAAACCCAGTTTCAGATTTTCATTCTTTTGTGTGTTATTCATTAACAAAATCAACCTTTTAGATGTTTAATTTGTATACCAAGGAAGCAAATTCTGCTTTGAGAAGGGAGGTAACAACTTTTAACTTAGAGTGCTCTCTCTTTGAGGAGTATCCATTAACATTTGGCTGGAAACATGTTTTATATAAACAACAAGGGTTATATAAACAGTAAATACACTTAAATGCTTGTAGGGAAAAAACATCAACACCAACTCAACAAAAATGATACACAATCAAACAAGGGATAAAAAAATCAACATAAATATACATATGTGAATAAAGAAATAAAAGATGAAAGAATAAAATTAATTAAAAATGCACTTCTTTTATCACTTAAATTCACATGGGCTGTATTATTTTTCAAACGGCTATTCTAATACAGCTCATACATTTAAGGAGGATGGATACACTTTCAAGGGCAGCAACTTGTCACAACTGGTTTAGCCACTCATGCCCATCTGAAAAGGGGTCTACTTTAAAAGGAAAGAATTTGCTCCCTGGAAGGGATCTACTCTAAAAGGAAAGAATTTGCTCCCTCTGGGAGCAAATCCTTTCCTTTTAGAGTAGACCCCTTTTCGGAAAAGAATGAGTGAGCAGGAAGGAAAACAGGATGTGACAAAAGTTTTTCACCCTTATAAAATCTGGGCAAAAACTAGCATGTGTACCAATTCCCCGGAAAGCAAACACAAATAAAATGTTTATCATGCACATTATTAGTTGCAGGGCTGTCAGTAGGATACTATTCTTTAGATAAAAAAACCTGACATTTTATTTTATTTGTTTATTTCTCTATGAAATCATATTTGAGGCCACAAGTATGAGAAAAGTGCCCTTATCAAATGTTGGTTGGTTTGGAGTTTAACGCCCCTGTCAACACTATAAAGGTCATGTGGCACCAGTCAGTTTACCTAATCACACTCCTTAGTCATCTAAATGGTAAACCAGTACTTGTGCTCATTCTTTCGCCAGGGCCCAGTTGTTCAAAGCGTTGTTAACTTAACGAACTCGTTAAGGGTCATTTTGTTAACTGTTTTAGCGGATTCAATATACAATATTCTGATATTTTTTGCTGAAAGAATGTGAGTAGCTTTTGCAAAAGCTACTCACATTTTTTCAGCAAAAAATTTCAGCATATTTGCATATCAATCGATGTAAAGTTTAACCGATCGTTAACTAACGATGTCGTTAGCTTTGAACAACTGGGCCAGAAATTGGCAACTACCCTTCTTGAATCAGCAGAAGGGAGAGAATATACATAGAAAATATTTCATGATCAATCTCGATGAATGACTGTTGCCGGACCCTGTGGGGATCACCAGTTGGTTCCATATCAAATCCACATTTCCTGTTCTTTAAGCTTTAGCACTTTGCAGGCTAAATCATTATATGGAAAAATAATGATATTTTCTTGTTTTCACAAAAATGAATTATGTACTCATTTGCCTTAAATGAGAAATCATAGAGTAAATCAATTAATCCGCAAACCACTAGTGGACACTGTAAAATATGCATTCTGAGGCATCTGATCTGGATCTACAATATGTGCTCAGGTCTCTGTCCAAATACAAATGTGTAAATATGGTAAAAACATGAATTTCTGGAGAAATATTTTTCTGAAATACTCCTCTTACCAACAGCCCTGATAAATACACAGAAATGGAAAAGAAAATTCTTACAATCTGCAAAAGCAGAATGGTACATGTCGTAAAAAAAAAAAAAATAAAAAAATAATAATAATAAAATAAAAATAAACATGCTTTTGTCATTCTTTTCATCCCATAAGTTTATCAGAAGCAAAAGAAGAGGCTTTCACAAAATGCTGAATGTAAAATTTAGTATTATTTTGTCTGTAATTTTGGAGTAGCATATTTACGAGTACCTTAGATATTCAGATATCCTAACTCCTTACCATATTTGTCCTAAATTTTGAACATGCCCATTTTACTACGGTAAATGTCCTAAAATTTTGAACACCAAAGTGTACAAGAAAAATGACATATGCAAACATTGCAGACCCAGATCGGACTGCTCCTGAAGTGTAAAAAGTGTTTGAAATTTTAGGACATTTACAGGATTTCGAGACCTACTTGACAATTAAAGCTATTTTCACAAAATTTTAGGGCTAAAATTAGAATTTTTAATGCAGTTTTTAGGCAGAACTCTAACATCACCATGATGTTTCTAACCTGAAAGTTTTCACAAGCTCTTAATATGTATTAAAGTAATAGGAGACTTTTCTGCACTGACGTAATTGAATCTTGACACACAATGAAATAAAGATAATACTGGTGGGTCTTGTGGGGGTGGGGGAGGGGGGGGGGTGGGGGCTCTGCCCCCTAGAGGCCAAAGGATTTCTTCCAATTTTAACCATATGAAGACTGAAACCTGAGAAAAATTAGGGATGAAAATAAGGGCTTTTTAGGAATTTGACACTTTTTCAGTGATGTTTTAGGAATTTTAGGGAGACTTAAAAAAATTTGGATTTTATAGGAATTTTAGGGCCACTTGAAAGCCTGCATTTACTGTACTTGTTGATGTGACTAAAATCTGCTGGATAAGTAGTAAACAGTGTAGACCCTGAACTCTGGATGTTATACACTGTTTGTTCAAGCCTGTCTGTCCTAATACTTAGGATACATATGTTATATAAATATTTTGACATGTACTGTTTCTTTTTCACTTCAGTAAAAACATCTCTGGCAAAATAAAATCATCATAACTTCCCTTTTTCAGGCATATAGATATCAAACCATTCACTTGAACTTAACCATGAAATGAAAAAGAGGGTCCTGCATGGAAAAAAAAGAGTAAAAGATGACAATTTTTTTTTTTTTTTTTTTGTTGAGGTTTTACGGCCCAGTCAACCCAATGGGGTCATGTCGAGCGTGGTCAGTTTACCTAACCACACGTTTACTGGGCAGGCTTAGTCCTCTAAGCGGTTAACCAGCATTGTGCACATTCTTTTGCCAGAAACTGACAACTGCCCTTCTTGAATCAGTGGAAGGGAGAGAATGACCGTAGAAAATATTTCATGATCAATCTCCACAAAAGAATGTTGCCGACCTCGGCGGGGGTTGAACCCGCGACCTCCTGGTCTCCAGTCGGACGGCGCATCCAACTGAGCCACCGAGGCCAAAAGATGACAAATGCCAAGGACAAAGACCCAGGTAAGCCTGCATATCCAGGCAGAGCTGTAGATAAGTTTTTTGTTGTTTTTTTTTTTTGACAAAAAATTTTGATAGATTTGTATTTTTCTCACTGCTCCATGAAAAAAATTATGTTGTAGGTACTCATTGGAACTGCCTTGCTGTGACCAATGAGTACACATAACATGCTTTTGTGGAGAAATATGAAAAAAATAAGTACATTGATACCTGTCTTATCTAGCTTTATATCTAGGTAGTCGAACAATGATAAAGCTTCAGTATCCACATAGGTCCCAAAGTCCCTTTTTCTCACAATGTGACTTTAAGCTTTCTCATAATTTTTCTCATGCTGGACCCCATTTTTAAGCCTGGCCCTGCTGAACCTGGGTATGCCCCACCTTTGCAAACAGGTAGATCAAGATCAGTCAGCTGACTGATCTGGATCTGCACAGTTTGTCATTCATTATGTGAATTTTTATCAACATGTATCAAGCAATCTGACTGGCTGTCGGTTAGAAGTGGGTGGGGCATCTTCATTTATTCAGCAAGACGAGTTAATATTTAAATTACCTGTGTTTACTCATCCAAGATTGTTCAGTATGACTGTAAAATTGTTATTAAATGATGTAGAAAACAATTTCAAAGACCTACAATAACAGTGACATTATACCTAGTGCACATTATTAAGTATCTAATGAGCATGACTTAGCATTTCGTAAGCATGACTTAGTTGATCACACAGCATAGAATCTCAAGTGCATGACTATGTTTATCACATGACCGTCAAGTTATTCAGTGAAATAACCCATGTCATAAAAATCATATAACCACACATGTTATAACACCTGCAAGGCTTCCCATTGGTTAGCCTAATAACCCTCATTAATATTCGTATTACACCGCTTATTGATAGCAACCAAGATGGTGTCCGCATTCGCCGCTACAACTTTTACATTTGGAACAGATTCTGCCTTCAATTTTGAGATGATTTTGAGAAGAACGATAAATGTCAGACCGACGGAGGGGGAAGACACAAAACAATCACACTGTGAATAACACGGCTACCAGAAATATTCATGGTGGTTAAAATTCGATGTTTTCCGGCAACATATTTGTAGGCACTCTCAACATCGATATCGTCAAACTGTCAATGAAAGAAAAAAAAAAAAAAAAAAAAATACCTCCTCCAAACTCCAAAAAAGCATTGGAGGATGACATGACTCAGACAGTCAATAAATGTGTCAAATCAAAATCCAAACTACAGTTAAAACGTTTAATAGTCTTGAAATCTGTCGTTTACTTGAGTGCGTCAACCACCGCATAAAACTGTATTATCAAGGTCAATGACCTTTAAATACATGTATGACAGCTGAGTGTGGGGGAATTCCCCACTGATTCTCAGTGACGTATTGACTCGCTGAATGACGTTGTTCAATAGAATATTTAGTTTTGAATTGATTTATTCAAATGAAATGTTTATTAGCTCAAATAAAATTCATCATTATTTCCTTCAGTTTAACGAAGTAATAAATGGCATATTTATCTTGTTTCTAATTATTTTCGGTACTTATCAAATAATATGCGAACTATTTTTGTAGCGTAGTACTATTGACTCCTTGGTAGTGAGTTGTTCCGCTTAGCTATGGAAAGCTGTTATCTTTAAAACTATATTTTGCGCACTTTTTGTCATCGGAAGGGCCATGTGATAAACAGAATCTTACATGAGTGGTCATTTAATATGAAATTTATGAAACTCATTGGGTAATTTCGGTATTTTGCTCGCTAAAGCTCGCAAAATACCAAAATTACCCAAACTCGTTTCATAAATTTCATATTAAATGACCACTCATGTAAGATCCTCTATGTACAACATGAAAAAATAATGTAACTGTGTTAAAAAAGCAACTGAAGGTACAATTACCTGTCGCAAAATTATATACAATCTTCCATATTTACCCTTAGTATTCAGATGGACATGCCTGAGCAAACAGTGTAGACCCAGATCAGATGTCACAGAATGTGACAGCTGATCAGGGTCTACATGGTTTGACAATCATCAAGTAGGTTTTAGACAAGTCCCAGGTAGTAAAATGGACTTGTTCAAATTTTCCAAAAAGTATGGTAAAAAGTCAAGGTGTTCAAATACTTAGGGTAAATACAGAAAAATCTTAGGTGCAGACTACAGGCTAAACATGAGAAATAGTCGGTTTTCTTTCTGACATTATGTGGTGTTTTATATCCCTTTCAACCTTATTTAAGTCGTATTAAGTTGTACTGAAATGATGAAGGGACAATAATGAAAAGCTCTATGCAATGAAGCCTCCTTTAGTCATATATAGTTAAATTTTGAAATCTATCCTCTCTACCTGGCAAGTTAGATCCATGAATGCAAGGTTGTGCAAATATAGGCATATGCATGAAGTTACTGTGGCCTCCATGTGCCTCGGGTGCCTGGTAGCAATTCAAAGTCTGCACAAAACAGATACTAAAAATAAACCAGCTGACTTTAGGGGAATGGTTACACCATCAAGGGAAATAATTCTGACAAAAATATTTACGTCCCTTCCTACTGGGAGCTGTATTTAAAGGAACGAATTTGCTCCCAATGGGAGTAAATTCTTTCCATTAAGAACTGCTCCTGTTTTGAAAAGGGCTTAAATACTATAAAAGCAAATTCCTGTCTGTGATAGTTGTCTCCATTCCAAAAATGGTAGCAAACTCTTCAGGTGTATTAACGTGAATGGATACACTTTCAGGGAAGACAACTCTATTAAAATTTGCTTGTCACCTAATAGAAAGGGCTCTACTCTGAAGAGAAAGAGGGAGCAAATTCTTTTCTCTTAGAGTAGACTTCTTTCAGAATGGATTTGATGTTCAGGATCGCAAACAGGAAGATACAAAAGTTTGACTCCCTTTTAATTATAAAAATGTGAAACGATAATACCCAGCCATTATCATGTCATGGGTAGATAACTCTGTCAAAAATTGATGAAATGTACCCAATAGCAATCCCAAATCAGATCTCCACAATATCAATGCACATAACAAGTTTGGTGGAACTTTGTTGAGATTTACTCAAGTTATTGTCCTGAAACAAAAATATGGATTTGTTGCAGGCCGATAACTGTCAAAAATTGACGAAATTTGCCCATCAGCAATCCCAAACCAGATCTCTACAATATCAATGCACACACCAAATTTGGTGAAAATCCATTGATATTTACTAAAGTTATCATCTGGAAACGAATAATCAGACATGTCGTGGGCAGATAACTATGTCAAAAAATGACGAAATTAGCCCATTAACTATCCCAAACAAGACTTCCACATTATCAATGTACATACAAAATTTGGTGAAAATCCACTGACATTCACTGAAGTCATCAGCTGGAAATGAAAATAGGGACAAATGGATGTACAAATGGACATATGGATGACCAACGTGAAACAATAATTCCCGGCCACTGTCGTGTGGTGGGGTATAAAAATGTGTATCCAGTCCCCTTAACCCTTACCTTGCTAAATAAATTAAGATGCCACGCCCATGTCTAATTTCCAGCCAATCAGATTACTTGATCTGGGATTTTTTATAAAAATTCACATATTTAATGACAAACAGTGCATCTCCAGATCAGTTGGCTTCTTTAGAAGCCAACTGATCTGAATCTACACTGTTTGCTAAGACAGGGGATGTCGTGTTCAGCAAGAGAAGGGTTAAATGAAATGTCATGTCTTTGTATCAAACATAAATAAAAAGTAGTCTGTTCATTATCATCTGATCAGCATCTTGTTAAAGGTTTATAAAAAAGCTATACTTACAGGGCAGGATGTTAACCCATCTGTTTTTAGCCTTGTTGTCCTCAAGATTGGCCGCATCTGTCGTGTACCTGTCATATATCATCTTACTCAGCTTCTGAATATCCTATAAATAGAACACTTCACTATATATCTATGTTCCCATGAAGCACTCTCTGATCTGGGTCGACACAGTTTGCTCAGGCTTGTCTATCCCAGTGCTTGGGGTTCATCCCGGCAGGCACATGACGTAAATATAACGTCGCCTCAACGTCGATGCAACGTCATGACGTTGCATCGATGTTGAGGCGACGTTATATTTATGTCATGTGCCCGCTGGGATAGCTGCAGATAAGAGAGGGTATCCACAAATTATTTTTTTTATTTCTGCAGAAAAAACATATATTGTGGGTACTCATAAGAAATGTCTCCCTGAGGCACTTCTAATGATTACCACACCATATGTTTTTGTGCAGAAATAAGAACAAGTGGGCCCAGATGGCCCTGTATTGCTCACCTGTGCACCAGACAAGTGGCCCCTGGGTCGGGCCTTTTTTACCCCAAGGCTGTAATTTGAACAAGTCAACTCGATACTTCCAATGAAGTTTCCAGTCAATTGGGCTTATAGTTCAGGCAAAGAGGTTCAAAATAGATTTTCAATCATAACTATTTCAGCTATTTTTGATCTACAAACTCCTATACTCCATGTCAAATTTTGAGTCCATTCTCCTTTCCACTAAGCAGAAGTATTTTGAAATTGATTTTCAAGATGGAGATCAAGTTTCAAATCAACTGGCCTTTCTGTTCAGCAGAAGCGCAAAATAGATTTTCAAGATGGCGGCCATCTTGGATTTGCACTCAGAACAATTTTAGCTATTTTTTATCTACAAGTTGCCTCAATATTTCCTGCCTAGATATTTCCTACCTAGTTCCGATTCAATTTGCTTTTTGGTTCAGGAGCATACATGCTATAAGCTGTGGGCTTGAATCTGTGAGATAAGGCAAAATTTTAAGGGAGATTTGACAAAATTCTGTGAAATTTTCTTAAATATCACTTTGGAGCCCCTCCTCCCACCCCATGTAAGAAGCTTGTGAAAACCACAATAGTGTGTGATTTATGTTTATTTCTTCATAAAAGCTATTGTAAAATGGTCTGAAAATTCTGTGAGATTTAAATTTTTTATGGGAATTGCCTTTCAGATTGGCCAAATTCTGTGAGATTTTATCTCACAGTTTGAGGCATGGCATGTATGCGGGAGAAGAAGCACAAAATAGATCTTTAAGATGGTGGTCATGGTGGCCATCTTGGATTTCTGATCGGAACAATTTTTACCTTTTTTTATCTACAAGTTGCCCATACCAAGATTAGAGTCAGTTGGCCTTATGTTTCAGAAGAAGCACAAAATAGATTTTCATGATGTTGGCCATCTTGGATATCTGATCAGAATGATTTTAGCTACTTTTTATCTACAAGTTGCCCTGATATTTCCTACCAAGTTTCTAGTCAATTGGCATTTCTGTTGAGGAGCAGAAGCGCAAATTAGATTTTCAAGTTGGCAGCTATCTTGGACTTCTGATCAGAACAATTTTAACTACTTTTGATCTGCAAGTTGCCCTGATACTTCTTACCAAGTTTTGAGTCAATTGGACTTTTGGTTCAGAAGAAGAAGCGCAACATAATTTTTCAAGAAGGCAGTCATGGTGGCCATCTTGGATTTCTAAATGGAACGATTTTTGCAATTTATAATCTACAACTCATCCCAATGCTTCCTACCAAGTTTGGAGTCAATTGGTCTAGGGGTGTTGGAGTGGGCTTTTAAAGCAAATTGTTGACGATGCATGATGGACACTGACTGATCACAATAGCTCACCTTTAGGACTTCGTGCTCAAGTTAGGTAAAAAATATCAGTACTTTTCAGATGAAAACAATGCCTTATGTGGAGTTATGGGGTTATTATGGTATAAAGATTTCACCATCCCCAAGTCATCACTACTTTAGTGCCATTTAGGTTCACTAAGGTCAACATCATTTTGGCACTCTGACAACACTTCCTCCTAATGTATAGATTGTTTTGGCTTATTTAAATCATTTTCTGTTTATGTTTACTTTCTGAGGAATAGATAATTTCAAAAAAAATGTCACAGTTAATTAACTGCATTGGTTTTGATTTTTATCCATCATACCTATAGAACATAGTAAGGGCTGTTCCCTTTAATGTGGTAGTGCCAAGCAACTATATAAGTTGTGATATGAACTGGGTCTTCATTGCCCAGTATGGCATAAGGGCTCTTTGCTTGCATTGCATATTAAATTTGTTTTTGAAGTTAGCATACTCCACCCAGAACTCCTTCCCCTACTAAGGCACCTACTTGTCAACATACCACATGCACTAGATATTGTCACTTTGATCCATAGATAGAAATTTATCAGGTTAAAATGTGTGAAGGAAAATGTTAACCCTTGTCCTGCTGAATAAATTAAGATGCCACGACCACTTCTAGTTTTCGGCCAATCAGATTACTTGATTGGAATTGTTAATATAAATTTACATATCTAATGGCAAATAGTGCAGATTCAGATCAGTTGGCTTCTTCAGAAGCCAACTGATCTGGATCTACACTGTTTGCTAAGGCAGAGTATATCCGGGTTCAGCAGGACAAGGGTTAACAATAAAATCATGAGAAAAAAAATTACACTCTTCTGGAACACCCTTCATATCCACCAACCAGTTCAAGAGATGTAGTGCACACAAGAAATTGTCACACAAATGCCAACATTGGAGCTGATGCTACTAAAACAAATTCAGATAAAAAAACAATGTCTCCCTCCACCAGAGATGGAGGTATAGTCTAACCAGTCTTAACAAGCACCCATAGGATAATGCAAAACTGCTTGCTTAAGACAGGTGCTTGCTTAATACAGGTTGGTCCAGGACCAGGAATTTTTGTGGAACCATTTTGTCCCAGCCAAGGGAACTCATCAGGTAGAAATCATGTTTAAAGTAAGTATCACAAAAATCTGATATATTGATTTGTTTGTGTTGAGGTTTTACGGCCCAGTCAACCCAATGGGGTCATGTCGAGCACGGTCAGTTTACCTAACCACACGTTTACTGGGCAGGCTTAGTCCTCTAAGCGGTTTACCAGTATTGTGCACATTCTTTCGCCAGAAACTGACAACTGCCCTTCTTGAATCAGCGGAAGGGAGAGAATGACCGTAGAAAATATTTCACGATCAATCTCCACGAAATAATGTTGCCGACCTCGGCGGGGGTTGACCCCGCGACCTTCTGGTCTCCAGTCAGACGGCGCATCCAACTGAGCCACCGAGGCAAATATATTAACACACATTTTAACATCAATAGAATAACAGGGCTCAGTTGTTCAAAGCATCATTAGCTTAACAAACTCATTAGTGGTCAAAATGTTAACTGTTCTAGTAAGAACAATATCCAATTCATGGGTATTTGTGCTGAAAAAGTGTGATAAGCTTTTGCAAATGCAAAAGCTACTCACATTTTTTTCATCAAAAATATTAGCTTATTGCCATATTTAATGATCAAAGTTTTAACGATATGTTAACTACATGTAATGACATCGTTAGTTTTGAACAACTGGGCCCTGGTCATTTTTCTATATAATCTATTTATCTATATAATTTTTATATGTATATAACCCTTTTGGGGTCAATCTTTATGTCCGATCTTTATGTCTTATCTTATAAAGAGGTTCCAGTGTACATGATTTTGTTTGTGTTGAGGTTTTACGGCCCAGTCAACCCAATGGGGTCATGTCGTACATGGTCAGTTTACCTAACCACACGTTTACTGGGCAGGCTTAGTACTCTAAGCGGTTTACCAGTATTGTGCACATTCTTTCACCAGAAACTGACAACTGCCCTTCTTGAATCAGCAGAAGGGAGAGGATGACCGTAGAAAATATTTCATGATCAGTCTCCAAGAAAGAATGCTGCCGCCCTCGGTTGAACCCGCGACCTCCTGGTCTCCAGTCGGACGGCGCATCCAACCGAGCCACCGAGGCCGGCCCAGTGTACATGAAATATAATTATGTCATCTTTCAGTGTTATCTTCTTGATTATTTTGTTGTTCCACGTCTCACTTCATATACTTACTTCATACTGGCAGGAAAATAACAGATTGGTGTCCTTGTGTAACTCAAGAATGTAGTTGTCAAATTCTGCAAATTTTATTGGTCTGAAACAAAAATAAGAACAATCTAATTGCATGTGACTAATATAAGAAAACTGTGCATCATATAATTAAGGATCCTGATGCCACTGTTGCAAAGGGAGACAAAATTTACAAACAGTATTTTTTCTCTGTAGGATTTGACACCGTTCAAGGATGGAGGCTACTCTTAAGAAAAGAATTTACCCACATGAGGAGCTTTTATTTTTCTTTCAGAGTGACACCCAATGAGAAGGAAGGGAAGAATTATTTCCCTTTGAGCTGTATCCATACCCCTTAAGGGGACTGAACACACTTGATAGATTATTTAGCAACTCTGTACAAGGGAGATAACTTTTGTGACTTTCAGTTTGCATTCCGGCACACCAAGCCTTTTCTTAACCCTAGTCCTGCTGAACCCGGATATGTCCTGTCTTTGCTGGGAATATATTACATGTCCAAGCAATATACAAGAGAACAGCAATATTCCTGATCAGATTCACAATACATACAGCATTTTATAAAACTACCATTAACTTATCAAATGCTCAAATTTGGCTTCTAGTAATGTTAAACATGATTTTATATTTGCTGTATCTATTCAATGTCCAAAAGGACTTGCTTGAGCAAATAGTGTAGATGCTGGCTAGTCCGACCAGATTCTGCTCTGTTTGCCATTCAGTCAATTCTATTTTGGACATGTCACTAGGTAGTCAAAAGCACATGTTCAGATTTAAGGATAAGTATATGGACATGTTCATATTCAAGGATAAGTCTATTGGACATGTTCATATATAAGTATATGGACATGTTCAGATTTAAGGATAAGTATAGGGACATGTTCAGATTTAAGGATAAGTATATGAACATGTTCAGATTTAAGGATAAGCATATGAACATGTTCATATTTAATAATACATATTTGAAAATGTTGATATTTAAGCATAAGTATGTGGACATGTTCATATTTAAGGATAAGTATAACGACATATTTGTATTTAAGGATAAGCATATGTTAAAGAGCTAAAGTTTACAAAAAAATCTGGTAACCAAAATATCACACAGAGTTCTTATACAGCTCATAAATTAAGGTCTGTATCTTAGCTGTTCACATTTTAGCCATAATAAGTAAAAAGATTGACGTATGGAAATATAAAACACCATGAATTATATAATGTTGATTTTGTACATACACATGATGACATTATACATGATAACATTGTATATATATATATATATATATATATATATATATATATATATATATATATATATATATATATATATATATATATATATATATATATATATATATATATATATACAGGATACAAGAAACATACAAATCTATAACACTATGAATAACATATTAGTGTGTAGGGACATTCACAGTAATAAAGAATCTATGCAATCATAAACTCGTTTAATGGAACCTTGAAATAAAAAACTATATAGTCAATGACATTTTACTTATAGAAAGGTATAAAACATAATTTAGTTCTAGCCTCTAAATGATCATACTTACCCTAAGTATTTGGACAGACAGGCCAAAGCAAACAGTGTAGACCTAAACCACAAACTCATTATAACTGAATTCCCCACATATGATCAAGGTCAACACTGTTGTATGAGAAGTAAAGACATCTAAACATTTGGGTAACTAAATATAGTTAATAGTTTGTACATTGCATCTGAACAAGCACAAACCTTTACCACTTGTTGGGCTAATCCAGCAGATGACTACTTGATGACATTTTTTATATTTTCCCCTGAAAACAGGTTTTGACATTTCATGCAAATTGTCTCCTATGGAGACAATTTGCATGAAATGTCAAAACCTGTTTTCTGGAAAAAATAAGGAAAATATTTCAAAATGTAGTCGCTAAACTTTTCACCCAGAGTGCATACCATAAGCTGTAGACTAAAATTTGTAAGATAAGGCAAAATTTTAAGAAATTTGACAAAATTCTGTGAAATGTTCTTTAACATCAATTTGGTGCTCCCCAAATATAGTCGTTAGTCTTTTTTTTTTTTCATGTAAGAAGCTTGTGAAAACCACAACAGTGTATGATTATGTTTATTTCTTCATACAATCTATTGTAAATTTGTCTGAAAATTCTGTGAGATTTGGATTTTTTTTTTATACAAATTGCCTTCCAGATGGGCCAAATTCGGTGAGATTTTATCTCACAGTGTGATGGCATTTATGAGAATTAATTAACCCTTGTCCTTCTGGTCAAATATATGCCCTGCCTTTGCAAACAGTGTAGATCCAGCCAAGGCCCATCTGTCCCAATGCTTGAGGTAAGTATGGTAATATCTTAGATATGGTGATGTCTTAGGTGTACCAAGAAGTCTGACTATACTCTAATTCATAATTTGATCCACAATCTGAGACAAAGTACAGTATGACCTCTGTACCAAGTGAAGACTCAGGTCATCAGGTCAGCCTGCTCATCTGAGTGTTCTGATCAGTCTGCACTGTGTACCTGAAGAAATCTTGGAAAATATCCAAAGAGCACCTGGACTTATCAGACTGTGTTGATGCACAGGCTATTTCTTGGTTCACCATAACCTCTTAATAACACAATTCAAAACCATTTTAGCTTAACAACTATGTTGTATCCAAATAACAATGCACAGATTATATAGAAAAATGACCATTTATGGTCATTTTTCTATATAATCTATACATTTTTGTTTGGATACAACACTTTTGGGGTCCACCTTTAAGTGGTCTTATATCCTAAACAATCTTATAATGAACTGTCTTATAAAGGGTTCCAGTGTATTATATGGGAGCACAAGATACACTTTATCACTCTGTGGGTCATTTGTTCTTTTGAAAATGTTTAGACATTGATATCAGGCTTTCTAGCAATACCCGACCCAATATAAGGCTATTTTCACAAAATGTTAAAAGTTTTTTTTGATTAAGTTGAGGTTTTATGGCACAGTCAACCTATTAGGGTCATGTCTAGCGTGGTCAATTTACCACACTTCCTGGACAGGTTTAGTCCTCTAAGTGGTTAACCTGTACTTGTGCACCCTCTTTTGCTAGAAACTGACAACTGCCACTCTTGAATCATAGTAGAGAATGACCATAGAAAGTATTTCATGACCACTCTCCACAAAAGAGTGTTTCTGGATCCGGCAGGGATCAAACCCACAACTTCCTCATCAACAATCAGACACGCATCTGTCTGAGCCACCAAGGCCGGCAAATGTTAGAAGTCAAAGCATTTTCCTGAAACACTTGAAAATTAAAAAGATTTGTGAATGATTAGTTTTTTTTTGTTGTTTTTTATAGGTATTTGACACTTTTTGAGCATTATTTTTTTTTAGGAATTTTAGAGGGAGGGCTAAAAAAAATATTGTTTTTAGGGAGGTGGGATTTTAAGGATGCTGGAAAGCCTGTAATAGAGTTATGGAACTTTATATCTGGTGGGAATTAAGGCAAAAATATATGACAGAACTGGGAATAAGTCAGAAGTAAGAGTAAAATAACTTGTCAATCTTTGAAGGAAACATTTTTTTTTTTGTACATATGTATAGTCATGTGAACATATATGTCCATATGTACAGTCATGTGAACATATATGTCCATATGTACAGTCATGTGAACATATATGTCCATATGTACAGTCATGTGAACATATAATCAACATTTCATTTACATATGCATTAAGTTTCCATTTACATGGGATTTATTATTTTTCAGAGAAAATAAGGCTAAACCTTTCATGTGAATCTTCTGCTAGAGAGACAATTCACATAGATGGTCAAGCAGCACTTTCTCTCTAAAATAAAATACAACAACTGTATTTCAAATTTAGTCCACTGCAGTGGAAGCAGCCTACAGAAAAAGCATAAAAATATGAATTAGAGACAAAAAACCTAGAACAACAACAACAAAAAACAACAACAACAAAACACACACACACAAAAAAAAAAAAAGAACTTGAAAATGACTTATTGAGAATTTTATGAAATTCAGACTCATTTGAATAGAAACAAAACACTTAAGTACTTTGTTTTACAAAAAAAAAATAATTAAAATATATGACATTTAGATAAACAGTGTGGGGAATCCATGTGAACAAATGACTAGGATTTTTTAGAATATTTCTATTCATACCAAATGGAAGTGCAGAGTATGCAGAAAATCAAGCTCTTTCTGGTGGTGTCAGTGCTATTCTGCAATCTGGTCTAATTCTCAAGAACATTCGAAGAATGTTTTGCTGTCAATCTGGGCTACCGGGACAATGTACATGAATTTAGACAAAAAACATTCTCTGAATGTTCTTGAGAATCAGATCAGATTGCAGAATAGCGCTTATACCATCAGAAAGAACTTGATTTTCTGTGTACTCTGCACTTTATTTGAACAAATTCCATTAAGTATAAATCTGAATATTCTAAAAAATCCTACCTGATGCAAAGCTAAAAATAGTAACAAACTCCGTGCAGTTAGCCATTTGGTCATGTGGATTCCCCACACTGATAAAGTTGACTGTTTAATAAAAGTCTAGTCAGAAACCAGGCTAGGCTGGCCAGGCCAGGAACCAGACTTTGTTGAAATGACAAGATATATAAACTCCCATGACCACAGAAACTAAAATTCTGAAATTCTGTGCAAAAACCTACCTGATTAATCAATATACATTTATATAAAATGCAGTGAGCATACACAATGTTATGTCCATTGTTTTACACAAATGGTCATTTTTCTATATAATCTAAACATTTCTGTTAGGGTACAAGATTTGTTTGAGTCATCTTTAAAATAGTGTTTTATCCAAAACCGTGCTATAATGAACTGTATTACATAAGGTTGACATGTATTTTGAAGACATCTTATTCCCTTAAAGGGGTTTATAACCCAAGTATTATACACACACTGTGCCATGAGAAAAAGGGACAGGAGGGCATGTACCAGTGAAGGCCTAGATCAGCCTCCATCTTCAGAGCTCTAATCAGGGACTCAACTGTTCAAATATAATGTAATTGTTAGTTTGTGTTGAGGTTTAATGGCCCGGTCAACCCAATGGGGGTAATGTCGAGTGCAGTCAGTTTACCTAACCACACTTTTATTGGGCAGGCTTAATCCTCGAAGAGGTTAACCAGTATTGTGTGCATTATTTTGCAAGAAACTGACAACAGTTACTGTCCTTTTTGAATCAGCGGATGGGAGAGAATGATTGTAGAAAATATTTCACGATCAATCTCCACGAAAGAATGTTGACGATCCAGTGGGAGTCAAATCCACAACCTCCTCATCACGAAAACATGCCTATATAATTATGACCCCTCTAAACCCCACTTTAATATAGTAAAACTGAGGTTTACAGGGGTATACGTTATTTTTCTTATTTCTGCTCAAAAACATAGATTGTGGGTACTTGTTAGAACTGCCTCGGCGAGGCGGTTCTAATGAGTATCACAATCTATGTTTCGAGCAGAAATATGAAAAAATATCAGTTATTTTATCTGAAAATTTCCAGTTTTTTGGTGGTGAAATTTTCTATATATTTGAATAGGCGTGTTTTCGTAATGTGATCACAGTAGGGCGCACATCCAAATGAGCCACCGAGGCCGGCATAATGTAATTGTACAAATATTTGTCAAATGTCTGTTTCCTTTTTTGTAGCTGCCATAAAAGTGCAAAATTAAATACCAGTGAATATGTTTATCAAGCCTTGTCCTGCTGAACCCAGATATGCCCTGCCTTTACAAACAGTGTAGATCCAGATCAGTTGGCTTCTAAATATGCACGGTTTGCCATTAAGTATGTGAATTTATAGCAACAATCCGGAGCAAGTAATCTGATAGGCTGAAAATTAGAAGTAGGCATGGCATCTTAATTTATTCAGCAGAACAAGGGTAAAGGGAATCACAGCTTTATATAAATGGAGTATCCAGACAAATGCTATTTCTTACTTCTCCACGAAAAAACATATATTGTTGGTACTCATTTGAAGCTAGGTACTCATTTGAGGAGTTTCTGATGAGCACCCACAGCAAATTTTCGTGGAGAAATCTTACTACATGACAGTCGTAACAAAGAAATGAAGCATAGTTGAAAAACTTTCCCGCTTGTCGTGAGAATTGAACCCGGTCCTCCTGGTTAAAAATTCAATGCTCTAACCACTGAGCCAAAGAGTCGACTCCCTGACGCAGTTGTCAGAGACTGAATATATACTTAGAAGCTATGCGTAATCTATGTGTAATCTGCCAACGCAGATAATCAAAGGTAACTCTGCCAACACAGATAATCGAAGGTAGGAGTGCTTGGCCATAACAGAAATAAGAAAAACATCAGTGCATTATGGCTTATACAGGACACATAGGTGTGTTAATGTAACAATATAATAAAAAAATACGGTAAATGTCCTAAAGTTTCAAACACTTTATTCCATACTTTTTGGCCTAAATTTTGCTTTTTATGCAGTTGTTTCTTAAAATACTTAGTGGAATGGCAAACAGTGTAGACCCTGATCAGACGGGAGCCATCTGATCTGGGTCTGCTCTGTTTGCATAGGCCATTCTGTCAGAAATTTTGGTGTACAAAATTTTTGGATATTTAACAATTTCAAAATGGTGTCTGCCACAGTTGTGATTGGCTTTAAGAGTTAGGATATGCTCAAGGACTATTTTTCTCATGGCATGCATACAGACAAAGAAAGAAGAATAGAGGACTTGTTAAGCTTATGGTCAAATATTACTCCTTAACTTTTACCACTCTCCGGGCAAATTCAGAAGACGGCAAACTGATGATATTCTTCTTATTTTTCCCAGAAAATAGCCTTTGTGATTTCATGCAAATTGTCTTCCAAAGCCTATTCGTTACGAAAACATGCCTATTCAAATGTACTGAAAATTTTACCACCAAAAAAAATGCAAAATTGTCAGATAAAAGGTTCTTATATTTTTCATATTTCTTCTCAAAACATAGAATGTCGTTACTCGTTAGAACTGCATCGACGAGGCAGTTCTAATGAGTACCCACAATCTATGTTATTGAGCAGAAATAAAAAATAATGTACATCCCTGTAAACCCCAGTTTTACTATATAAAAGTGGTGTTTAAGGGATTCAAAATTACATAGGCATGTTTTCATGAAGTTTGGGAAAAATAAGAAAAAATATTGTCAAATTCTATAGAGTGGTAAAAATTAAGGAGCAGTATTTGATCAGAATTCTTGGATAATTTCTTCATAAAAAACATATATTGTGAGTACTCATCAGAAGTGCTGAGGCATTTCTAATGATACTCACAACATTATGTATTTAACACTTAGCACTCTGAAAAGACTTTTCAGCAGACGGCATACAGAAATATTCTTATTTTCCCCCTAAAACAGGTTTTGGCATTTCATGCAAATTGTCTCCAGTGGAGACAATTTGCATGAAATGTCATATCCTGATTTCTAGGACAAATGAGAAAAATATCTATTTGTTGTCTGCTGAATTTGCCTATAGAATGGTAAAGGTCAATATAAAAGAAATACAAAAACTTATCACAGAATCACAGAATGCTTCTTAACAAGTCCTCAGAGAAGGACAATATTAACCCTAAATACTGGGACACCATATCTCCTAATCATCATGAAAATATGCCTATATAATTTTGACCCCCTTAAACCCCACTTTTATATAGTAAAACTGGGGTTTACAGGGGTATACATTATTTTTTTTTTTTATTTCTGCTCAAACCATAGATTGTGGGTACTCCTTAGAACCGCCTCATCAAGGCAGTTCTAACGAGTACCCACAATCTATGTTTTGTGCAGAAATATGAAAAATACCAGAATTTTTTATCTGAAAATTTCCATTTTTTGGTGGTAAAATTTCCGATATAGTTGCATAGGCATGTTTTCGTAATGTTTGTTTGTGTTGAGGTTTTACGGCCCAGTCAACCCAATGGGGTCATGTTGAGCGTGGTCAGTTTACTTAACCACACATTTACTGGGCAGGCTTAGTCCTCTAAGCGGTTAACCGGTATTGTGCACATTCTTTCGCCAGAAACTGACAACTGCCCTTCTTGAATCAGCGGAAGGGAGAGAATGACCGAAGAAAATATTTCATGATCAATATCCATGAAAGAATGTTGCCGACCTCGGCGGGGGTTGAACCCGCGACCTCCTGGTCTCCAGTCGGATGGCGCATCCAACTGAGCCACCAAGGCCGGCGTTTTCGTAATGTCATACTTGTCCTAAATTTGAATAAGTCCCTTTCACTACATGATGATTTGTCTAAACTTCTGGACTGAGTGATAGAGTAGACCCTGATCAGATATTGAATTCTGTGACATCTCATCTGGATCTACGCTGTTTGCTTAGACCTGTCTGTCCCAATACTTAGGGTTACAATGATATACACTATTTATGGGTAACTGCAGTAGAACATGATTGACAAGTCAGAGTTTCTGTGAATACAACATACTACTACTATTTTCTTTGCAAAAATAACCTGTTTACCTGCTTGCAAGAAAATCAAACTTTCTGTGGCTATGCTTCCCAGAGCTAAATTTGTTTAGTAAAAAAATAGGTATTACATTTTTTAGCACATTCTGTTAAATAATTACTTATGAGTAAAGAACATGTTGAAGACACTGCTTTTACACTAGTAACTGTTTTCAGAGAAAACAGATATTCCCCAACCATGAATTTTCAGTTTTTCTACTTCTGTGACCTTGAAAATGAGGTCAAGGTCACCAAAATCTATCAATTCTTTGTCATGTCCCAATTATTAATCCATGAAAATTTTGATAAGAATCAAGATACTGTGCAGACAAGAAAGTGTCACACCGACGCTGATGCCAATGCCAGCAGGATCCTCACCAAAATCAATATAACCCCCTCCCCATAGCTTGGGAGACATGATTATATCAGGATTTAAAACAAATTCTCTGCTGAGCACCATATTTACCCGGAACCCAGCTAGCATTCTACATAAAACTATAGCGGGCCGTTATCGGCCCGTCAGCTACCCTGACGGGCCGATAGCGGCCCGCTATAGATTTATGTAGAATGCTAACTGGGAATGTGGGGCATCTGATCAAGGTCTTGATAATGATGTCAGTGTTTTATATCCTTTATAACATTATACAGTCAAACCTCAATGGCTCGAACATCCTCAGGGACACTAAGATATGTTCAAAATATGGGTTGTTCAAGCCACTGAGAGTTAATCCTATCACCAAGTCAGGAAGCGAAAGGCATAATTTAGGCAAATCTTTTTGATCTTTTACACAATAACTGTGTGTTGAGAGAACTCATTAGAATTGCCTCATCTATGCATTCTAATGTGTACACCCAACATACTATTTCATGATGAAATGACAATTTCCCTAAATATTTTTTCTTGAGCAATCAGAAGAATTTGGTAGGGACTCGAAAACAAGTTTGAATTAACCATGGTAAATGAGCAACTGATGTTCAAGCTACTGAGGTTTGACTGTAGATTCTTTTAGAAATGATCCTTGAGAATAATGCATAAAACTGATGACATAGGCTTTTGCTGTTTCCGTATGTCATAAGAGCCTTTACTCGCTGCACAACCTTTTCTTTTTAAATCATTAGAAATTAGCTTTATCAAAAAATCTTGTTTGAATATTAGAAGTCCTGACATTAAACTGCATACATGGCTCTAGATAAGATGCTTCTTCAACCCTTGTCCTGCTGAATAAATTAAGATGACACGCCCACGTCTGATTTTCAGTCAATCAGTTTACTAGATCTGGATTACTGCTATAAATTCACATACTAAATGGCAAACAGTGCAGATCCAGATCAGTTGGCTTCTTCAGAAGCCAACTGATCTGGATCTACACTGTTTGCAAAGGCAGGGTATATCTAGGTTCAGCAGGATAAGGGAATCTATTTTTCTTATTTTTCCATGAAAGCATATGTTGTTGATATGCACTGAAATTTCCTCAGTGAGTTGATTCTAGTGACTAACCACAACATAATTTTTCATGGAGAAACATAAGAAATATATATCTAGATAGTTTTCTGCCCTTGAATGCACTGAAATTTTCTCAGTGAGTTGATTCTAGTGACTAACCACAACATAATTTTTCATGGAGAAACATGAGAAATACATATCTGGATAGTTTTCTGCCCTAGAACTAAGATTAGAGCAAGCCACCATATCTCTAGATAAGGCACTTTTTTCAACTAAAAAGTACTGGGCCCAGTTGTTCAAAACGTTGTTAGCTTAACGAGCTCGTTAAGGGTCATTTCGTTAACTGTTTTAGTGGATTCAATATACAATATTCTGATATTTTTTGCTGAAAAAATGTGAGTAGCTTTTGCACTGCTAAAGCTACTCACATTTTTTCAGCAAAAATTTCAGCATATTTGCGTATTAAAATTTTAACGAATCGTTAACTAACGACATCGTTAGCTTTGAACAACTGGGCCCTGATATTTTTCTTATTTCTCCATGTAAACATATGTTGAGGATACTCATCAGAAGCACCTTGCTGAGATGC
This sequence comes from Anodontia alba, assembly GCA_964016985.1. Taxonomy (NCBI): domain Eukaryota; kingdom Metazoa; phylum Mollusca; class Bivalvia; order Lucinida; family Lucinidae; genus Anodontia; species Anodontia alba. The sequence goes on along the minus strand of OZ024824.1, from coordinate 68,566,975 downwards.
TGCTAATAAGTACCCACAACATATGTTTTCATGGAGAAATAAGAAAAATGTTAATGTGGATACCCTTTCTTATATGGAGGTTTGCATTTAATAATTTTCAGATATATTGTACATGTTTATGTCATTGTTACCAAGCTCATCATCTGATAGGGTTAAAAATGAATTAACGCTGTTAAAAGCATCTCTCGTGAATTTCTTCTTTTATATAATGAAAAAAAAAAACAAACAACAAAAACAGACAGAAACTTGACACTGTTGTATAGTTACCATATTTCCCCTACATATTTGCACTAACATACCACAGTAAACAGTGCAGACCCTAATCACACTGCTCCTAAGGAGCAGTGTGATCAGGGTCTGCACTGTTTACCATTCAATCAGCAGAGTGTAGCTATCCCTGCTTGGTAAAATCACCTTGTTCAAATTCTACGATTAGAACAGTTAGGAGTTACGTCCAAATATTTAGGGTAAATATTGTTGAAATGCAGTTTGAGAAATAGTGTTACTCTTGAGAGGACAATTACCACGCCTACCAATCACTCCCATGCAACATTTTGAGCTCCATTTCTGCAAAACCAGAAGCTCCTCTCATTGACTCTTTTTCTTGACTGCGATTTTGCATGAGCTTGTTTGGTAGGCATGGTTACACATTTTTCAATAAGTACAGCTCCAGACAAGATGCTATTTTCAATAGAAATGTATTAACCTTCTCATGCTGAATATATTAAGATGCCACACCTTCTTCTAATTGTCAGCCAATCAGATTTCTTAATCCAAATTTCTGATATAAATTCACACACTGAATGCCAAACAGTGCTGTACAGGTCAATTAGCTTCTTCAGAATCCAACTGATCTGGATCTACGCTGTTTGCAAAGTCAGGGCATATCTGGTTCAGCAGGACAAGGGTTAATATTTTTCTTATTTTGCAATTAAAACATATGATGTGGGTATTCAGCAAGGCACTTCTAATGAGTACCCACAACCTATGTTTTTGTGGAGAAATAAGAAAAAAATATTTACCAGGTACATTACCCCCACCCCCATTCTCATCTGGAGCTATGTATAAGATCTGACAACAAGGCATTAGGCATTAATTATAATCTTGTCCAAGAGGAAGTAAAGGAATATGGGCAAGGCATGCCATGCCATGCCAACACATGCTACACAAGACAAAGATCTGGTGAATTTTCAGCCAGTTTTATCTCACCCCTTTTCAGAAGGCATCGGTCTGAAAGGTGGGAAATAATTAATATAAACAAGGAAAATATTATAAATCAATCCATATTTCTCACTAGACAAAGTATTTATCCACAAGTCAGTCTCCATGAGGATCTATGTATTCTCTAGTCTAATTTGGTGAGTCGACATTCTACAGTACATGAGCTATGCTCTGATTTTTTTTTTTGTCCTCTAGGTAAATCCCACCTGACCTGCTTTAGGTATGGAACATATACAGTCTCTCCAGATCTGTTCAGCTTATGCCATAATCTACAGGGATCCGATTAGCTTATGCCATAATCAACAGGACCAATCATGCTGACATTTTTTCCTCTTACAAAAATCTGTCAACATCCACACAATTTAAATGGTGCTCAGATACTTATAAAAAGTCTGCCACAAACTTATTATCTAAGCTATGGTAAATGTCCTAAAATTTTGAACACTTTATTCCATACTTTTCTGCCTAAGGTTTTGCTTTTTTATGCAATTGTTTCTTAAAATACAGAGTGGCAAACAGTGTAAACTCTCATCAAACTGCTCCTTCAGGAGCAGTCTGATCTGGTTCTGAGCTGTTTGCATATGTCATTTTGTCAGAAACTTTGGTGTATGAAATTTTAGGACATTTACCATAAATGAATTAAAGCACAATCTCTTTGAGAAAATGCATACCACAAAACCTCAAAACCATTTTTTCTTTCCTGACAAGAATTTGCTTCAATGACCTGAATCTGTTTCTTGTTAATTAATAGTTAGTAATAGTAGTATTTTCTTGTGAAAAAGTCCTTTACCTGTCTGAGGAGTAACCACTGGTCATCACATACATGTAGATTACACAAGACCTATACACACCAGAAGCACACACATTGTGTAATGTTTATTGACGAGCACATGGCATATTTGGTCTGGGTAATTATCATCCCTTGGACTCTCTTACAGGCAAATAATAAAGCCAACATTAACCCATTTAAGCCTAGCTTCCCATAAAAGGGACATTGGCAAATAGCGTAGACCCAGATCAGATGCCGCAGAACGCGGCATCTGATCAGGGTCTACACTATTTGCATTAAGTACTGGAATCACTATAAAACATTGTTATAATAAAAAGAACCAGACACCCCTTTTATTTGAAATGCATCGGTTTGTTTGTTTGTGTTGAGGTTTTACGGCCCAGTCAACCCAATAGGGTCATGTCGAGCACTGCCTGCTTACCTAACCACACTTTTACTGGGCAGGCTTAGTCCACTAAGCCATTAACCAGTAGTGTACACATTCTTTCACCAGAAACCAACAACTCCCCTTCTAGAATCAGCGAAAGGGTCAGAAACCATAGAACATATTGCATGATCAAATCTCTATGAAAGAATGTTGCCGACCCGGCGGGGATCGAACCGGCAACCTCATGATCACCAATCGGATGCGCAACCAATTGAACCACTGAAGCCGCCAAAATGCATCGGTCCGAAGTTATGGTAGAAGAGTCCACTCAGCATAAATGGGTTAATAACAGGCACAACAGGGTGGAAGACTCTAAGAAAAAAAGACCTTTTCATAACTAAATAAGAAAATTTTCCTAAGATAAATGTGACAATTGTCACAAGACCAAAAGAAGAAATAAACACAACAACTTGAACATTTTTTTTTGTGTAAGTTTTGGGCATATTTCAATTCAATCACCTCACTGCTGAGCTCTGGTTTGGAGCTATCACTAGACATGACAGATATCCTAGGTATTTGCATTACGTAAACACGCCTATTCAAATAAATACAAAATTTCACCATTAAAAACTGAAAATTTTCAGATCAAAAACTCTGATATTATTCATATTTCTGCTCAAAACATAGATTGTGGGTACTCATTAGAACCGCCTCAGAAATAAGAAAAATAATGTATACCCCTGTAAACCCCAGTTTTACTATATAAAAGTGGGGTTTAAGGGGGTCAATTTTATATAGGCATGTTTTCGTGATGAACTTGATTGTTTCATGCCTAGTGCATTCATTCTATCCCTCTCATACTTATCTGGGTTATTCATCATTACTTTTGCTTTCTCTGGCCCAATTTCCATTTTGTAGGCTTAAGTGGTTTTGCTGAGATCATCAAGCAGTCCATTGAGCTCATTCTTCTAGCAATGTCATTTGTAAATCTGGGCCCAGCTGTTCAAAGCGTTGTTAGCTTAACGAGCTCATTAAGGGTCATTTCGTTAACTGTTTTAGCGGATTCCATATACAATATTTTGCACTGCAAAAGCTACTCACATTTTTTCAGCAAAAAATTTCAGCATATTTGCGTATCACTAGATGTAAATTTTAACGAATCGTTACTAATGATGTCGTTAGCTTTGAACAAATGGGCCCTGATGTAGAAAATTCCTCTAGTGTGCCCAACACTCCTTTCATGATCTGCTAACACTTTACATGCTAAGTAAAAAATTCAGCGACCACATTTTGAAATATTTTTTCAAATTCTTCCTATAAAATAGGATTTGTCACTTCATGTAAATTGTCTCCTTAGAAGACAATTTGCATGAAGAGTCAAATCCTGTTTTCTAAGAAAAATATCATCAGTTTGCCCATAGCATGGAAAGTATAAGACATCAGCCATTATCCTTTGGAGAAAGACTTTTAAGAGTAGTGGCAACAGATGACATCCCTGCCTCACTCCAGCTGTAGTCGTAACTACTTGCCTGTGGCGCCACTGAACAGGACTCCATTAGTGGCTTAGAACGATCATTCAGATTACATTTCAGACAGATCAGACACACTTGTAGATATAAAACCATTATCACTGATACCAAAAAGCAGGACAAAAAATATGGGTCTTTAAAGTCTAAATTTCTTCTTTTGTTTTCCATTAAAATCTAACACATATTCACACTGTTTGATGACAACCCATACCAATATCTATGGTATACCTCTTATTTGTTTGAGTCCAGGTTTAACATCCCACTCAACAATACTTAAGTCATGTTGAGCTGTTGCCTCTGAATCTGAAGGAATTTTACATGACTCCAGATAAGAAAGCACTGCCACATAATATTATTCTTATATCTCCATGAAAACATATGTTGTGGTACTCATTAGAAGCACCTCACCAGGTGAGGCACTTCTAATGAGTACCACAACATGTTTTTTTTTTTTGTGGAGAAATATTAGTATTTTTCAGTTGAAAAACATGCCTCATCTGGAGCTACGCTTTTTCCCAACCTGGATGAATGATGACCTACTTTAAGTTACTCGCACTCTGCAAGCAAGGCAATAAGCTGTGCGTCTATTTCATGACTCCAAAAGGCAGAGGCTAAAAATACACATTACACATTATTATATAGGCAGTTAGCCAGCCTCTACTATAACATGACACAATAAAATCAGTTGTAGAAATGCAATATATTATATATACAAGTATATATTTACCGTTTTGCCATGATAGGACTCTCTGGTAGTGGATCTAGAGGTCCACGTTTCTTTTTAAACAGTTTTCTTCTACAAAAAAGGAAAGTTAAACTTTATATCATAGTAACTCTAAGTATTGGGACAGACAGGCCTGAGCAAACAGTGAATACCCAGATCAGAGGCCACAGAAACTGATCAGGGTATACACTATTTGCAACTCATCCAGCAATATTTTAAATATATCAACAGGTAATGGAACAGACTTTTACAAATTATAGGACAAGTATGGTAAGGAGTTAAGGTGTCCCAATATTTAGAGTATATAAGATACATAAAAAAACACTTAATTCTCACTGCTGTAGTTCAAAGTACTGTCAAACCTGTGTTATGCAAGCACCTAAGGGAAGGCTAAGAAGTGGTTGCTTTAGACAGGTGCTTGCTGAATACAGGTAAATTTACATTTATTTCCTTTATATGGGACCTGAAAAACTGGCTTTTAAATACAAGTGATTGCTTAATACAGGTGGCCTTTAAGATAGGTTTGACTATATATGTACAGGGAACACTCATTACAATGACATCATTTGTTCCAAAAGACAATGCTATTAAAATGAATTTGCTGTTGTACAGAATACTTAATGAGTAGATTGATGTGTAAGAATAATCTTGTTCTGTTCTTATTTCCTAGGAGGCTCTGCTGTACAATGCTGGTATGTGTTAAAATTGTCATGATGATAAACTGATAAACATGATAGAAGATTGCTCCCTAAAGATAAGTGACATTCAGCCATCACAAAGCCCACAATATGACCCGTGATGAATTACCATGACATAAGTATTCGTGGTTTCATGATGGACAACCATAGCAGACAGTGTTTAAGGCCCGTTGTTTTCCTTTGTTTGTTTGTGTTGAGGTTTTACGGCCGAGTCAACCCAATGGGGTCATGTCGAGTGTGGTCAGTTTACCTAATCACACATTTACTGGGCAGGCTTAGTCCTCTAAGCGGTTAACCAGTATTGTGCACATTCTTTCGCCAGAAACTGACAACTGCCCTTCTTGAATCAGCAGAAGGGAGAGAATGACCGTAGAAAATATTTCATGATCAATCTCAACGAAAGAATGTTGCCGACCTTGACTGGGGTTGAACCCACGTCCGACTGGTTTTCCTTTGTGTAACTGGCCGAAAACACCCTGTAACTGGCGAATCCTCTTAACATAACGAATGAATAGGTTTCAGAGCTATTGTTTATCATAAGGTTTTGCATTATTTAGCCAGGCAACTGAAGTATTTTGGGGGTAAAACTGAAGTGGACTTATACACATCAATTTCCTGGTCAATTTCCGCCATGTTTTTGCCCAAACTTCCCGGATGTTTAAACAAAATAGGTGTAAGTCATTGCAAGTATCGGTCTGTAGGCTGGTCCTACTAAATGCCGAGAGTGACTATTAATGACTGTGCTAGTCGGCATATTTAATACAACTTTGTGTTGTGCATGAGACTTTGAAAAGAGTTACGTCATGCCATAACAAACGGGGGTGATGGAAATCCATGTCTCCAGACAGATTATGGGTGTGAGGGGTAGACAGAAAAATCCATCCCTTGCAATCAGAGACTGGCATTACGAGGCAGGTCTCGTGATGTCAGACAGTGATCCTTGGGATGAATTTTTCTACCTACCCCTAACACCAATGGTAGATCCTTATAATCTAGATACCTTCTTTTTTATCCTGAGCTAGTGAACTCTGTAGACTTCAATTTGCATGATATTATGTCTAAAGTTCGCTTTTCACCTGACATGGTCTACTTACAAGTCAATAACTCCTCTGAGCTGCAAGATAGCAAGGATGGCCACACACAAAACTATACCAGCTGCCACCAAGACCCCACCAATGATAGGACCTGCACTGGAAGGTGCTGAAAGGAAAACAAAAATAAAAACATAAAATGATAATACCCCTGCATTATGCCACGGGTAGATAACTCCGTCAAAAATTAATAAAATTTGCCCATTAGCATTCCTAAACCAGAACTACACAATATCAATGTATATACCAAGTTTGGTGAAAATCAAGTTATCGTCCAGAAACAAAAATAGGGACAGACAGATGGTGATTGACATTAACTCAAGTAATTGTCCGGAAATGAAAATACAGATGGACAGACAGAAGCACACATGACAAACGTGGTACCATAATAGCCCTCCATGATTATGTGGCAGTATGATAGAAAGTTTGAAGACACTGAGTAGTAGTCCATGCATTTGTACCGACTGACATCATTACATTAAAACATGTAAAATGTATTCTTTAAATCACAGCTTTAAATAAGTCAATTTTTTAACAATAAATATTGCTTTTTTTCCCATTCTGCACAAAAACATGTATTGTGGGTATTCAGTAGAAGTGCCTTATCTACCGAGTACCCATACTTATATTCCTTTTTATTTAGTTTGAATAACAGTGTTTGAGAGAATGACAGAAACCTGTACATGCATGAGATTTTTGCTATTTGCATCTGACATAATTACAATACAAAGCCAATACAACGCTTATCAATTTCCTCGCTGATATCAGTATAATGCGGTTGATCAGTAGCCCCAATTTTTTTTTATTAAAATATAGAAAATTGTGAAGAATTAATGCAATTTTTTTCAATGATTTTAAACCTTACCGTAAATAGTCTTTTATGATTGGTGCCATTTTCAGCCACGGGCCAGGTTTAGTCTTGCCGTTATAATGCAATGATCACCTCTGACCTGGTCAGCTGCCTTGGACCCGTGTCCACATTATATCGGCGCAATGTATTCTTTTCTCATGCAGTGGCTCAATGAAAGGAAAATGGGCCAGAACATGAGAAAAGGGTACCTAACACGCAGATGACCATCAAAGGCTCAGGTAAGCTTGCGCATGAGTGCAGTCTTGCCAGAGTCTTTACTGTTTGCAGACATGTAGTAGAGACAACTTCAGACAAAAACGCATGTCTGCAGCCTAAATAGGGGACTGGGCATGTGCATTTGAAGATCAAGACACCAGAAAACCATAAGATTCCTTTTTTGTGTATTGGCTCAAATACTCACATTCAGGTTTAGGCAAAGCAGCCGTAGAGAAGGCACCATAGAACGGGGAATGTGTGCATTTATTACCACTTGTACATGCATATGCCATGACACTGTAAAAGAAAGTAAAGCAAAAATTTCTAGCCTTAAATCTCCAGATCGAGGGTTGAGCGCAAGACTCTAGTAAGTCAGATGGTTGTTTTTCCCCAAACTAAATCTCCTCACCATGAAGACGTTATGAAATTACAACATTTCTTTCTGTAAACAATGAAAATTTAGGTGCCATTGCTCGTATGAGCAATGGCACCTAAATTTGCATTGTTTACAAAGGGGTCAAAGTTGCCCCTAAACAAAAAACAAAAATATGTTTGAGCTATACTACAGTCTTGCGCTTAACCCTCAACACTGTAGTCTGATGAGACACAACAGAAATATCTAAGGTAGGTGCTTTTAATGAGTACCACAACTTAGGTTTGTGTGGAGAAAAAAAAAAAAAGTATCAATATTTTCTGGTTAATTAAATTATCCAGTAAATATGGATATCTTTTTTATTTCTGCTTGAAAATGTATGTTGTGGTACTCTTTAGAAGAACATACCTTAAACATTTCTAATGAGCTCACAACATACATGTGTATGCTTTTTATGGAGAAATAAGAAAGTATTAATATTTTTTTTCTCCACGAAAACATACATTATGGTACTCATTAGAGGCACCTACCTCAGACATTGCTAATGAGAACTCACAACATATGTTGATGATGATTTAGAGTTTTACATCCCTTTCAACATTATTTAAGTCATATCAAGACTATGGAAGGAAAATAATGAAAGTCTCCGGGCAATGAAGTGCTGTTCAGTCGAGCTGAATTCCGTCATCTAGCGGGATTCAAAACTGAAACCTTGTGATCCAAAATGGTGAGCGCTAACCATTCCACCACCTGGACGCTTTGATATGTGTAAGTTTTTATGATGAAATAAGAAAAAAAAATCTTTCTGGACACTCCTCTTATCAAGGGCTGTGAGAACAGCTAGCGTCCAATAAATGGGACATTGGAAAACAGTGGAGACCCAGATCAGACGCTGCAGAATGCGGTATCTGATCAGGGTCAGCACTGTTTGAATTAAATCTATGAATTTCTATAAAAATAATAAAAGCTAAACATACACCTCTTATATTGGAAATGGACAGGTCCAAAGAGTGATTGTAGAAGAGTTCATTTGGCATAAATGGGTTAAAGGTTGATACCTTAGCTGATTTTGATATAATCTCGCTTTTTATCTGAAAATACATTTCTTAATGCAATTCAGCTGCCACTAGTTTGCTATAAAAAGCTGCTAGGACTGGGTAATGAAGTATTATGACAGTAAATATTGTTTTGACAGGTAGTTTGCAGACTAGGCTATGTAGCTAATTTAGATCAAGGGAGACAATTATGTAATCAATTAAACATTGATTATAATCTTAAGGCTATAAAAGTTCTGTGGTATGTTTCTTTTCTTTTGTACATTTTTATAAACATTTACATGCATATTATTTTCACAACAAATGTATAGAACCTACAGAGAGCATGACGTTTTTGAAGCTTAAGTATCAGAACCCTTATTCTAATTAATTTTGTACCTTATTCTAATTCATTTTTAGGGAATATTATTAACAAAACAAAAGTGTGGAAAAAATCAGTTTGCAATTAATATAAGGCTCCTGTGACTTTTGCTACACCAAAATAGTAAAACAGTTCAAATTTCAACCTTTAAGAAATCTGCTAAAAAAATTCACTAAATGAATATGGCTATGGATGACATTTCATTATGTTTATATATTACAATATAAAATCAGTACTTTCACATTACATCATTTGGACATGTCAAGTGAACTAGTGTCCACAGACAGCAAAGACACAACCCCACCCAACTCCCAAAAATCTTTATATCTGCAGTCTGATCAAGCCTTTCAATGACAGCTTACAAAATCCTTAGATACTAAAGAATCTAAAAATAACAAGTAAATTCCATGGGGAATTTATGTCCCCCGCCTTATTTTTATTTGAGGTGTTAAAAATGGGTAAGTTAACCAGAGGACCATTGGTCCTGTATCACTTACCTAAGTATTGAAGCAGGTAACCAGTGATAAAAAATAATTTCAAGATTCTGAAAAAACCATATGCATATCAAAGCCCATGTAAAGTTTCAAAAGGATCGGCCAAAAACTGTGGGAGGAGTTAAGGGGACAAGGTACCTACTCCCTATACACTTCTGTAATATTAGAACTCAAATAATGTCTAAGTTAAAAATGCGGAAAAAATGATAAAAAATTATTTCAGGATTCTGAAAAATCCACATGCATATCTTCAGGCCATCTTAAAAGCCCATGTAAAGTTTCAAAAGGATCGGCCAAAAACTTTGGGAGGAGCTAAGGAGACAAGGTACCTGCTCCCTATAGACTTCTGTAATATAAGAACTCAAAAAATGTCTAAGTTCAAAATGTGTAAAAAGTGATAAAAAATAATTTCAGGATTCTGAAAAAACCACATGCATATCTTAAAGCACCTGTAAAGTTTCTAAAGGATCGGCCAAAAACTGTGGGAGGAGTTAAGGGGACAAGGTACGTGCTCCCTATACTCTTCTGTAATATTAGAACTCAAAAAATGTCTAAGTTAAAAATGCGGAAAAAGTGATAAAAAATTATTTCAGGATTCTGAAAAATCCACATGCATATCTTCAGGCCATCCTAAAAGCCCATGTAAAGTTTCAAAAGGATTGGCCAAAAACTGTGGAAGGAGTTAAGGGGACAAGGTACCTACTATCTATAGTCTTCTCTAGTATTAGAACGCAAAAAATGTCTAAGTTCAAAATGTGAAAAAAGTGACAAAAAATAATTTCAGGATTCTGAAAAAACTACATGCATATCTTCAGACCATCCTTAAAGCACCTGTAAAGTTTCAAAAGGATCGGACAAAAACTGTGGGAGGAGTTAAGGGGACAAGGTACCTACTAAAAATTCGGAACCACGCGCCACGTGCCACGCACCACGGAAAGCCAAAAACAGTGTCCCTCCGCTTTTCTTTGAAAAAGCGGAGGACAATTAAATGACCCAGCTCAAGAAAGCTTGAGGGCTGTAGACATTTTCAGCTGAAAAGACTCACATTACATTATAACACTTAGCATACTGGGTAAAATTTTCAGCAGACGACATATTGAAATAGTTTTCTTAATTTTCCCAGAAAATAGGCTTTGACATTTCATACATACACTGCGACGCCGTTATTACGCGGTCCCTTATAACGCGGAAACCGTTATAACGTGGTTGGTCTGTGGCTCCCATTTTTTGTGCAGTTTTTTCCCCAATTTTGAAAGTTTTGCCCTTTTTCCGCGGAACTCAGCAGTCAAAAAGATCGTTAGTCTCGCGGATTTACACATTCTGTTTTACCAAAGTTGTCATCGGTATTTTGCCTTTTGGCTATTTCAGACACAAAATAGGTGTCATATTTTTCATTCATCTACCTGGTGACCGATAAAAGTTTAACCCTTAAAGCGCCAGTCACAACTGCAGCAGAAAAAAAAATTTTACTTTTATTTATTTTTTTATTTTTTTTTTTCAGAGAATAAAATCTTGGCATTTCAGGTGAGTCATCTGCCAAGCAGACGATTCACATGAAACGTCATGACTTGAATGATGCTCTGAAAAATAAATAGTAATAAATAAAAAATTCAAAATGTTGTCTGCTACAATTTTTTGCTTAGCGCTTTAAAGGTTAGTTTAAACGGTAGCTGTCAATCAGCTCTTTGATCTTGCCTGCAGTAACGGTAAATGACCTCGTGTCATTTATGAGTGAAACCTGAGCAGAAAAATCCTTTGATGTTATCCTAGTTTGTGAACACATTTGACCCATAAAGTGCCAAGCAAAATTTGTGGTAGACGACAATCTTAATTTATTTTCCCTATTTTCAGAGAAAACAAGTGTCTGCCAAGACGATTCACATGAAATGCCAGGACTTGTTTTCTGTGGCAAATAAAAAAAAAAAAAAAAAAATAGTCAAAATTGTTGTCTGCTGCAGTTGTGATTGGCGATTCATATAGATGAGCTGCCGAAATAAAAAAAAAATGCCCAAGAGTGTAAAATGTATAACTTCATTTAACCCATAGAGCGCCAATCACAACTGCAGTAGAAAACAATTTTACTTTCATTTTTTTCAGAGAATAGTCTTGACATTTCATGTGAATCATCAGCCGATGATTGACATGAATGAAAACTTTAAAAAAAATCTAAACGGGTTGAGCCCTTCGAACATATGCAGGCAACGCGGTTCGGAAATCAACCTGCTCATCATGTACGTTTGAACTTCTCTTCCATCGTTTATTTGTTTGTTTTTTTCGGACGAGTGCGAAACAGCAACTAAGGTCAGAATCCTCAGGAACATCAGCAGGCACGTAGAGAAGCACTTCAGAGGAAAGTTACAACAAACTTCTTTATCAGCGGACATCAACGAAAACGAGTGGAAGCAGGAAAAAAAACAAAAAAAAAAACAAAACAAAAAAAAACACAAAAAACAAACATATGCAGACAGCGGGGTTTAAAAAGTCAAGCCTGCGCATCATCATATGTTTGAAGGTCTCTGCCACCATTTATTTATTTATCAATTTATTTATTTGTTTTTATTTATTGGCCATTTTCGCTGTTCGGTCTAGCGGTACAGCTGAAGCTATACATACCGCAAGACTGTTGCAGTTAGTTCCCTTGATTAGGGGTGCTTGATTGGTCATAAAAGAGCAACAAATATTTTAAAGTTTACAAATTTATTATTCACTGGATAAAAACAATGAAGAGGATATCAAACAAGGTACATGCACAAAGTTTCAACAATAAACAAACATAAACGACATGCAATATAACATAAAATACGTGCAATACGAAACATCTCATAATAACAGGAGGAAATGGCTATCATGCATGCAAAATAGTGGGTGGGGGTTGCCGAGATCGGTAGAGCGCGGACCGCATAAGTCGCGGTCGGCGTTCATGGATCCCGACGACCGCGCTATAACGGCGCTGCAGTGTACTTTTTGCTAAGGAGACATGTTGTATGAAAGGCCAAAGCATACTTTCTAGGAAAAATAAGCAAAATATTTCAAAATATCATCAGCTGAAACTTTTACCCAGCATGCTAAGCATTAACCTTTTTCTTGCTGAACCCGGATATGCCCTGTCTTTGCAAACAGTGTAGATCCAGATCAGTTGGCTTCTGAAGAAGCCAACTGATCTGGCTCTGCACTGTCTGTCATTAAGCATATGAATTTGTATCAACAACCTGGATCAAGTAATCTGATTGGCAGAAAATAAGAAGTGGGTGTGGCATCTTAATTTATTCAGCATGATGAGGGTTAAATATTCTTACTAGAATTCTTGACTAGAAGGAAGTTTTCCATTGCACTTGGTAGCTGATTGTGCACCAGCAGGACAGGTCTCATTCTCACCAACTGTCACTTCGAATTTATCTCTACCATCTGAAAAATAAGACTAGCCATGAGTCCAGCTACAGTAAACAGCATCCAAGGACAAATGTGCAGTCCAGAAGAAAGAATATACCTACAGGACATACAGTCATAGATCCAGATATGGCACTTTTTTCAATCGAAAATTATTGATATTTTCTTATTTCTCTATGGAAACATATGTTGTGGGTACTCATTAGAAGTGCCTTGCCTTGGCAAGGCACTTCTAATGAGTACCCACAACATATTTGTTTGTGGTGAGGTTTTAAGGCCCAGTCAACCCATCTGGGTCATGTCGAGCCCGGTCAGTTTACCTATCCACCTTTTTTACTGGGCAGGCTTAGTTCTCTAGGTGGTTAACCAGTACTGTGCACATTTTTTTCACCAGAAACTGACAAAAGCCCTTCTAAAATCAGCTGAAGAGAGAGAATGACCAAAGAAATATATTTATTGATCAATCTCCACAAAAGAAATTGCCTACCGGGTGGGAGTTGAACCGGCAACCTCCCATCACCAGTCGGACACGCATCCAATGGAGCTACTGCAGCCGGCCCACACAAATAAAATGTGGAGAAATAAGAAAAATATGCAGATACCCTCCTATCTGGAGCTATGTACAGTGATGATAGCGTTCTTTCAAACAGAAACTCGTGTAAAAAGCAGGCAAAACTTACAGAAAAAGTTACATTATGGAAACATTTGAAGCAAAGTGCAGTTACTTTCATAGAGATCGATCATGAAATATTTTCTATGGTCATTCTCTCCCTTCCGCTGATACAAGAAAGGCAGCTGTCAGTTTCAAGTGAAAAAATGTGTACAAATACAGGTTAACTGCTTAGAAGACTAAGTCTGCCCAGGAAAAAGTGTGGTTTGGCAAACTGACCGCCTAAACATGGCCCTCATGGTTTGAGTGAGCCATAAAACCTCTACTCAATCAACAACAAGAGGCCCACGGGCCACAGGTCGCTCACCTGAGTGACATTGCCACTGCAGATATGCAGATGTTATGCAACATTTTTCCAATCCTGTCATCGCAACTAATGAAAAGATAATCATTTAAGCAGTTCTTAATTTTGAAGAAGAATATATATAAGGCATGCCAGTCAAGGGAGCGTGATCATTTGAACAAATTCTAAATGGTGGCCAGCTTGGATTTACGATTGGCACGATTTTAGCTATTTTTGACCTACGAGTCACCCCAATGCTTCCTACCAAGTTTCAAGTTAACTGGCCTTTCAGTTCAGGAGAAGAAGCGAAAAATAGATATTCAAGATGGCTGCCATGGCGGCCATCTTGGATATCCGATTGGCACAATTTTAGCTATTTTTGATCTACAAGTCACCCCAATGTCTCCTACCAAGTTTGGAGTCAATTGGCCTTTCAGTGCAGGAGAAGTAGCTAAATACAGGTTTTCAAGATGGCGGCCATGGTGGCCATCTGGGATTTCGGATCAGAACAATTTTAGCTATATTTGATCTACAAATCACCCTGATGCTTCCTACTAAGTTTTGAGTCAAGTGACTTTTGGGTTTAGGAGAAGAAGCGAAAAATACATTTTCAAGATAGCCGCCATGGCGGCCATCTTGGATTTACGATTGGCATGATTTTAGCTATTTTTGATCTACAAGTCACCCAAATGCTTCCTACCAAGTTTTGAGTCAACTGGCCTTTCGGTTCAGGAGAAGAAGTGAAAAATAGATTTTCAAGATGGCTGCCATGGCGCACATCCTGGTTTTACGATCGGCAAGACTTTAGCTATTTTTGATCTACAAGTCACACTGATGCTTCCTAGCAAGTTTGGAGTCAACTGGCCTTTCGGTTCAGGAGAAGAAGCGAAAAATAGATTTTCAAGATGGCTGCCATGGCGGCCATCTTGGATTTCCGATAGGCACTTTTTTAGCTATTTTTCATCTATAAGTCACCCCAATGCTTCCT
Organism: Anodontia alba; assembly: GCA_964016985.1. Taxonomy (NCBI): domain Eukaryota; kingdom Metazoa; phylum Mollusca; class Bivalvia; order Lucinida; family Lucinidae; genus Anodontia; species Anodontia alba. The sequence continues at coordinate 68,551,878 of OZ024824.1, read as the reverse complement.
ACCAAGTTTGGAGTCAATTGGCTTTTGGGTTTAGGAGTAGAAGCGAAAAATAGATTTTCAAGATGGCTGCCATGGCAGCCATCTTGGATTTCCAATCGGCACAATTTTAGCTATTTATGATCTACAAGTCACCCTGGTGCTTCCTAGCAAGTTTGGAGTCAATTGGCCTTTCCGTTCAGGAGAAGAAGTGAAAAATAGATTTTCAAGATGGCGGCCATGGTGGCCATCTTGGATTTACGATTGGCACGATTTTAGCTATTTTTGGTTTAAACAATAGTTTATTAAACATAATGAGTACAACACAAACATACAAAAATGACATAGAGGATCAGATAACAAGCTAATTAAAGCTTATGTGAAATCTTCTCCGAGCACAAATATTATACAGAACAAACGAGTGTAGAACATAAAGGCTACTATCGTTGAATTTAGCAAATTGCAAACAGAAATTTTAACAAAGACACGTGAGAGAGAGAGAGAGAGAGAGAGAGAGAGAGAGAGAGAGAGAGAGAGAGAGAGAGAGAGAGAGAGAGAGAGGAGAGAAAATGGATTCCCAAAGTTTCCCAGATGCTATGATCTACAAGTCACCCTGGTGCTTCCTAGCAAGTTTGGAGTCAATTGGCCTTTCGGTTCAGGAGAAGAAGAGAAAAATAGATTTTCAAGTTTCAAGATGGCGGCCATCTTGGATTTCTGATCGGCACGATTTTAGCTATTTTTGATCTACAGGACACCCCGATGCTTCCTAGCAAGTTTGGAGTCAATTGGCCTTTTGGTTCAGGAGAAGAAGAGAAAAATAGATTTTCAAGATGGCGGCCATCTTGGATTTCCGATCGGCACGATGTTAGCTATTTTTGATCTACAAGTTGCCCTGATGCTTCCTAGCAAGTTTGGGGTCAAATGGCCTTTTAGTCTAGGAGAAGAAGCGGAAAATAGATTTTCAAGATGGCGGCCATGGCGGCCATCTTGGATTTCCGATCGGCACGATTTTAGCTATTTTTGATCTACAAGTCACCCTGATGCTTCCTACCAAGTATCGAGTTCGTGCTCAGGTGAGCTAAAAACCCTCCTGGGCATTAATTCTTGTAACAAATTGAATTAGAGTTTAATAAATCTGTCTTCTGCTGATTGGAGAAGGGCAGCTGTCAGTTTCAGGTGAAAGAATGTGCACACCGGTTAGCCCCTTAGAGGCTAAGCCGGCCCAAGAAAAAAGTGTGGTTTGGTAAACTGACTGGCTCGACATGATCCAAATGAGTTGACTGGGCAAAAAAACTTCAATTCAATGAACAAAAACCCTTCCCCGACATTAGTACTTTTAACCAGTTGAATTAGAGTTTCATAGAGGTGTAAGTGTTTGTTTGTGAAACTGTAGTGTGGATTTGCTTTCCAGCCAATCAAATTAATATCAAATTAAATGCTGTTTTACCTTTTAGGTTTCCAGCCAATCAAAGTACCATTAGGGTCCGGCCATGTGAAAATGTGGCATATGCGGACAACGAAGGCCCTGATCAGCCTATGCATTCATACAGTCTGATCAGAACCTTCACTATCTGCTTATAGAATCATTGGGTACTGCATTACACAACAGCTTAAATAAAGCAAAGTTCCTGGGCCCAGTTGTTCAAAGCATCTTTAGCTTAACAAGCTCGTTAGTGATCAAAATGTTAATTGTTCTAGTAAGTACAGTATCTAATTCACAGGCATTTTTGCTGAAAAAATGTGAGTAGCTTTTGCAAATGCAAAAACCTCTCACATTTTATAGCAAAAATATTAGCGTATATGCCATATTTAATGATCAAAGTTTTAACGATACATTAGCTAACAACATTGTTAGTTTTTAACAACTGGGCCCTGATCAGACTATATAACTCCAGACTAATCTGGATCTTTACTGTTTGAATTTACTCCGAAGACACTTTTTCTCATGTGGTGGTTTATTTTATGGGTAAAACATTTGCTTCCTCATGACTTACCTGGAATGTAGGGGGTTATGGAGTATGGCTGTTTGAAGTCATTTTTCTGCGAGTCTGACCAACTTCTGCCTCGTGCACTGTGTATATCCACTGTATCTATAACAAGAAAACTGCATAAAATAACAAAGCCCACTGTGACAATCACATCACCATGTAAGGTGCACATTTCAATCAAAAAGTACTGATAGATTTCCTATTTTTCCACAAAAACAGACATTACTCGTTAGAAGTGCCTCACTAAGGTGCTTCTAATGAGTTCCCACAATGTAATTCGAGGGTTGAGCGCAAGACTGACGTAAGTCAGATGGTTGTTTTTCCCCAAACTTAATCTCCTCACCATGAAGGCGTAATGAAGATTTCTTTCTGTAAACAATGAAAATTTAGGTGCCATTGCTCGTATGAGCAATGGCACCTAAATTTGCATTGTTTACAAAGGGGTCAAATTTGCCCCTAAACAAGGGTTTCAAAAATATGTTTGAGTTACTACAGTCTTGCGCTCAACCCTCGGTATGTTTTTTTGGAAATTAAGAAACATGATTTCAACATAAAAGTACTGGTATTTTCTTATTTCTCCACAAAAAGCTATGCTGTGGGAACTCATTAGAAGCACCTCACTGAGTAGCTTCTAATGAGTACCCACAATATATGTTTATGTGAAAAAATGAGAAACTTAATATGTGGATATTTTTATCTGGAGCTAAGGACAATACTAAAACTGCCAACAAGTGACCAATGAAGATGCGACAATATTTGCTGAGATTTCTATTCTCACAATCAATTTGTCAGTATTTTTAACTTCAGAATTTTATGAAATAATATCAGCCGGAACATCAGAAAACCTACCTTTGGACATGTGCACCAGGGAAGATTCAGATCAGACTGTGCATTCACAAAATCTGATCAGAATCTTCACTGGGTGCACCTTGAATAGCCAAAGAAGCTTAACCCTTAAAGCGCCAAGAAAAACTGCATCTGAAAATGTTGTCTGTTTATGTCATCTGCTGAATATTCTTGCAGACTTTTCAAACCTATTTTTGCATACAGGCAAACAGTATGGAGTCTGATCTGGGTCCACGCTGTTTGCAAAATTGACTTTTAAAATCACAAGCAGATGACAAAGCAGACGACAATAGTTGTGACTGGCGCTTTAAGGGTTAATTTCTTCATGCAGACAATGACGATGCTGATCAGTCTGCACAGATGGGCAGCTGATTTGAGTCTTCAATGGGTGCACACATCAGAAGATACCTTTTCTAATGTTGTGGCTCTTGTTTTATGATGCGTCCAAAACCGCTATCTGACACTATAAATACTGATGGGGTAAATCTTCTACAAAGAAATAAAGGCAACCAGAAATACTTTCAGTGGAGATAGCTTCATCACACTCAGGTGAGATAACTTTTCAAAATGGTTACTGCCTCCTTTCTGAAAAGAGCTCTACTCTAAAAGTAATTTGCTTAGAGAGCTGTGGAAAAACCATGCCCGACTTGTACAACTTGACCCATTTCCCTGAGACAAGTAAGAAATTTCAACTTACTTGTCCTAGGACAGGGACTTCATAGCTCTGGCTAAAAAGAGTATCCAGATTATAGTATATGTTTTTTTCTTATTTCTCAAAGAAAACATATGTTCTGGGTACTCATTAGAAGCACCTCAGTGATGTGCTTCTAATGAGTACCCACAACATATGTTTTCTTCAAGAAATAAGAAAAAAATAAAAAATTTCAATTTTCAGGCATGTAAATCTTGCTTGTCAATGGACATGTAATAAAATTTGATAATTCGACACCCCTGCCTAGGCAGCATATAACTTTCGTTTAGAGAAGACTCCTTTTCAGAATGGGACTGCTTTGCAGGAAAAGAAACAGGAGATCGCAAAAGATGTCTCCCAAAAAATGACAGAAAATCTGCCATGTGTATCCAGCTCCTTTAAATTTCCAGCTGATCCGAGCAATACTTTACCTTGCAGAAATGTGAAACAAACCTTCAGTCTTGGAAATAATGAATCCTGTTTCTCGGATCTGTCCTTGCTCGTTGTCAAAGAAGAAATGTGATCCTGTTACAATAACAGTGAATGATGTTGGTGTCTGTTTGGCTGCTTTCTGTATAGTTCTTCCCTGTCCCTCTCTCCAGGCTGGTGGAGCTGAAATATGAAAGAAATTCATAGATTACAGTTACTATATTAATCCTAAAAATTGTGACACTTTACCTCTTATAATATTACAGCTCTTGATAAGACGTTTTTTACAATCCAAAAGTATTGACAATTTTCTTACTTCTCCATGAAAACGAATGTTGTTGGTACTCATTAGAAGTGCAGGGTTTTTGATTATATGTGTGTCACTGTGATGTTTCTCAGATGAGACAGAGGAACCCTTAAAGGGGAACGCAACCTTAAAAGGTATTGTGCTTTAAAGTAAAGAACTTTACAAACAATGAATTTTGACACAAATTTGATCAAAATCGGTGGAAAATTAAGTAAGCTATAGACAATTAAGTATCTTAACATTGGTGGAATGGGCACCGCCATTTTGAATATTTAATGAGGTTTCATAAAAATTAAAATTCATTTCATAAAGGTAGTTATTCTCATAAAGTTGGTTTATTCTAGGGGAAATGATTGCTTGTCACTAGAATTGAAAGATTATAAAAAATTCTGTAGTAAAATTATTCTTAACCCTTTATAATTTGGTTTTGCATATTTAATTCGGGCTATGTGACATCACAAAGCCTACAATATGGCGGCATCCATGACAGCCATTTTAAATATAGTCAAACCACCATAACTTCCTTATTTCTAGGCCGATTTTGAAAACTCTTGCATCATGATAAATGGCTTGTTAAGCACTTTACTCCTAGATATACTTACAATATTGCGTTCCCCTTTAAAGACCAAACATATATTGGTAGTTGAAGCTGCATCAGAATGAATTATGGGTGAGGTATCATGCAAGAAGAACTGATTCAAGCTCCCCCACCCCCCCCCCCCCCCACCCCCCCGTCCCCCCTAGTTTTCCTACCGACCATTCCAAAGTGGTTCCTCTGTTGCAGTTCTTCTTTGTTTGCGCGTCAGTGGTTTCATATGTGGCATTTGTTTTGTTATTCTAATGCATTTGCGTATGTAACGCAACGTCTGATTTGATAATGTCAAAAATTTACGACGGTATAATCTGCTAATATAGTCAACACGTAACGTTGCTTCTCATTGGCTGGCATTTGGCTTTGTGCAAATAATACATTTTTTCAACAGAAAAAAAGAATAAATACATTAGAATGGGGATAACTGCATTCAAATTTGTCATTTAGGGAGGTAAACCAGCAGTTTTACAGTCGCAAATTACATTTTACGGCTCCGCTGACGCGTCGCTGTAAAACAAAATTTCCAACCGTAAAACCACCAAGTTACCTCTCCAAATGACAAATTTGAATGCCGTTATCCCCTAATTATTTGTTCCCACCTCTCCTTGTTTTGGTGTCTCAGGAGGGTTGTGCTTCGTGACTGTGGCATTTCCTGGGTACCTTCACTTATATTTTTGTGACGTCATTTAACAAAATGGCTGTACAAAGCTGAAAAGCCCATTTAAAAATAGTTTTGTGATTTTCTGACTCTCAATGGAAAAATTTGAAGAAATAGAGGAAATTTCAAAATCTTATTTTTTTCTTTTGTTTACTTGTGGTAAATTCATTCTTGAGAGCCATATGCTTTTTGCACAAAAAGTCGAAATGCTTGTCTACAAAAAAAGGTAAATCTGACTGAAGTTCCAAAATTTGAACAACTCCACTTCACTAGTCATTAAGTTAAGGCACATTTGACTGAATGAAAGTTATGCCATTGAAACAAATTTTTAACATTATTTGGACAGACAGGCCTGAGCAAACCATGTAGACCCAGATGAGACGCTGCAGAATGCGGCGTCTCATCAGTGTCTACACTATTTGCCACTCATCCAGCAATTTTTAGACACAACATGGAGTAGTAAATTGTATCCTCCGAGTATGTAAATTCACGCTCATGTATATTCGCGCTGGCGATATTCTCGCCGTTTATCGCGGCGCCCTCGAGCAGCATTGACGTCATTGCTGTATTTTTGTGCTCGGGAAACCCTGAAGCTTCGCTCGTCAAAACAATGTGGAAAGTCAAGGATCTACCGGTAAGTTATCGCTAAAAATTTGTAAATTACTCAATTTTAGCTTGTTTTCCTTATAGTCAAATTCATAAACTTTAATTAAGCTTATAAAATTAAATTTAAGTTTTGACAGATGTGACCCACTTTACCGTCTGCTCCCCGAATCTATGGACGCTTAAATCATGTGACTGTCACGTGGTTGTTGTCCGTACAAAAATAACTATGGAACGCCATACGGGACAAAGTTCTTATATAATTCTTGCGATGAGGGTAAATTTGCGACAATTTATTACCACCATGCAATATTTTCCTCCAGATTTTTGCATAATATTAAAACCACTCAAGCTGATATAGGAGAGTTGTCATGATGTTTATCGTCTAAAAATATCATTCTACACCTGTTTGACTATTTTTTGGAAAAGATTTTTTCTTTTGTAGAATGATTTCTTTAACCCTTCACCATTATCAATGACATATATATAATATATGTGTGTATATTATCAATGACATATATATATATATATAAATATATATTATATATATATGTGTATGTGTGTGTGATTGCGCCCCCGCCCCCTCCCCCCCCCCCCCCCCCACACACACACACACACATATATACACTGACATTATGCATTTTTTATGCTAAGTTATTGTAACTATTTTTTTTGTTTGTATTTAAAATATGTGTGTGTGTGTGTTTGTGTGTGTATACACACACACACACACACACACACACACACATATATATATATATATATATATATATATATATATATATATATATATATATATATATATATATATCACTGTCATTATGCATTTATTATGCTGTTATTGTAATTATTTTTTAATTGTATTTTTCAGAACATGTGTACAAGTCCAGTGCAGAAGTCCAGAACTGGTATGGCCTACAGGTGCTACTCTCCATCAGCAGTTACCAATGCATATTTTGCTGTTACTGAGAGTTGTGAGTCTATCAAAGGGACTGCCAGGAAGTTCGGAATTCCAGAAGCTACTCTTCGTGACAGAGTGAGAGGGAGAATCAGCGTCGATGTCACCAAATCTGGGAAGGACCCCCTATTTACCCTTGAAGAGGAGAGGGCCTTAGTTGAACACCTGAAAGTAATGTCCTCCTATGGATACGGATACAGCAGGTCAGAGGTCGTAGACATAGGAAGCACATATGCTGTCAGTCTGGGAAAGAGAGATGAAGACCACCCCCTTTCGCTGATGTGGTTTCACAATTTTATGAAACGCTGGCCAGAACTCAAGGTAAAGAAACCTAGAGGTCTAGAGCTCCAGAGAGCTAAAGCAACAACTGAGGGAGCCGTTACATCTTATTTTGATGAACTGTCTAAGATACTGACCAAATATGATCTGAAAAATTCTCCTGAGAGAATTTACAATATAGATGAGAAGGGTCTCAAGCAAAACCACTCACCCCCATATGTTGTTGCCGCTGATGGTAATGCTCCACCTGCTATCACCTCTGGGAAAGGTAGTACTGTGACAGTCATCGGATGTGGAAACGCTTTGGGACAGCAAATTCCACCATATTTTGTGTTCCCAGGAAAGAGAATGCGTCCAGAACTTCTGAAAGGTGGCACCCCTGGTTCTGATGGGACTGTAAGTGACTCTGGTTGGTCAAATTCTACCATATTTATGGAATACTTGTCTGGCCACTTTTTAAAGTTCGCCCAGGGAAGGGATGGAGAGAAACCATTGCTTGTGCTCTATGATGGACACAAATCTCATATATCTCTGCCTTTGATTGACTGGGCTAAGCAACATAATATCCAGCTTTTTATCCTGCCAGCCCATACCTCTCATGTGCTCCAACCCCTGGACATAGGTTGTTTTGGGCCCTTTGAACGCATATACAACGCGGAGTGCCATAAATACATGCGTGCTAACTCCTGTACTGGTATTGACAGGTACTCAATATGTGAACTGGCATGCAGAACATATTCAAAGGCTTTGTCCCCAGAGAATCTACAGAGCTCATTCAGAAAGTCTGGGATTTACCCACTAGACCCCACAGTGGTGGACAAATCTATCTTCATCCCTGCCGAAGTATTGAAGGAAAAAGACGTGACAGGTGACAAGAAAGACAGCCAGCCAGTTAATTCTGATAGGAAAGAAGTTTTTGATATGGTCAAAGCACCAGAGGAACGTGCCAACAAAACCAGTTCACAGGATAAGTCCCAGGATGTACAGATAACATCAGTGGAGTTTTTCAAAACCAGAGAGGACAAGATAGGAAAGAGAGAAAAGCCTGCAGAGAAGAGGAGGTGTTTGAGTAAAGTGGTATCTGGGAAAGCCATCACAGAGAATGACACTGTGCAAAAAATACAGGAACACCAGCAGACCGTAGGCAGTGCAAAGAAGAAATCTAGTGTAGAGAAAAAGTCGGCACAGAATGAGTCAGTGAATAAAACAGATAAAAAGTCAGGGAAGAAGTCTGGACAGCCCACTGTACCCCAATTTCCACTGCCTAGTACATCAGGAATAAGTTCAAAGAAAGACCAAGGTAAACGTAGCTTGTCTCCCTCAGATTATTCAGACGAAAGTGACATTGAGGAGGAAGAAAAGTGTTGTAAGTGTAATCGTTTTCAACCAGTAGAATTGGCGAAATCTACAACTGTCTATTTCACAAAATGGGGGCAGTGCATGTTCCAGGGCTGTAACCACTGGACCCACCTGAAGTTTTGCTGTGAGGTTGGCCGTCTGAGTAGCAAGGACACCTTCTATTGTCCATGTCATGGTGTTCCTTGCCTCCCAATGGAAGAGTAGTGGGGCTTCAATTGAAATTTGTAAATAGTATTTAAGGCATTTTTGCTGTTATTTCGACATTTTTAATGGTTAACAGTTTTATGGATTGTGATTTACTTATTCTGTGGAATTACATAATGAAAATTACACCAATATCAGCCATGGGACCGTTTCAGATAATGTATAACATTTTTAGTTACTTTTGTGTGTCAGGCTTCCCATAGTTTCACTGTACATGAAGAGCGCGAAAATTGATGACGTAATACTTTTCTGTGCCATTGTTATGACTGCTGCGACGGAGCTCACTGGGGGAATTCCAAGCGATTGTTCGTGTTGGGAATCTGTGTTCGACGAGAAAACTTAGCGATAAAGGTAATCCAAGCACAAACTAATTGTTTATTCTTTTTACATTTAATAAATATTCATCCGAAGCCTTATCGGCGCGAATATCCATAACACTAGGATATTTGTTCAAATTTTAGAACAAGTATGGTAAGGAGTTATGATGTCTGAATACTTAGGGTAAATATGGTATATACATTTGTACATGTAAACATAGGACAGGGACAGAGAAACAGACATCAAGTAAGAAAAACATAATCACCCCCCACTACTGTATAATAAATATAATATAATATATATATATATATAATATAATACTACTACAATAAACCATACGAAATAAAGTGTGTGAAATTTTAGCCCTTAAAGAGCTAATCACAACTAGTAACAGCATTTTCAGAGAAAACAGATGTCCTCTCCATCATGTATTTTCAATTTTTCTACTGCTATGACCTTGAAAATTAGGTCAAGGTCACCAAAATCGAATCAGTTGTTTGTTATGTCCAATTATATATCCATGAAAATTTGGTAAGACTCCAACAGTTCATGTGCAGAGAAGAAAGTGTGATGCCAATGCCAACGCTGACTCCAATGCTGAGGCCAATGAGGACGTAAATGGGATTCAAACCAAAAACAATATGTCTCCTCCCTGAAGGTGTGTGTGTGTGGAGGGGGGGTGGGGGGGGGGGGGGTACATAACTACAGCAGACAACACTTTATTTTTTTTTTATTACAGAGAAAATAAGGCTTCACATTTCACGTGAACTGTCCACCAGGCAGGCAATTCACATGAAGTGTTAAGTCTTATTTTGTTTGAAAAATAACAATTGTTATGTCCAATTATATATCCATGAAAATTTGGTAAGACTCCAACGGTTCATAAGATAGTGTGCAGAGAAGAAAGTGTGACTTCAATGCCAACGCTGACTCCAATGCTGAGGACAATGCAGAAGTAAATGGGATTCGAACCGAAAACAATGTGTCTCATGTCTCCCTTATCTCCCTCCCTGAAGGTAGGGGAGGGGGGTTGTGTGGGGGGGAACAGAACTACAGCAGACACTTTATTATTTTTTTTTATTACAGAATAAACAAGCAAATTCCATAGGGAATTTATGTCCCCCGCCTTATTTTTATTTGAGCTGTTAAAAATGGGTAAGTTAACCAGAGGACCATTGGTCCTGTATCACTTACCTAAGTTTTGTGTTGAGGTTTTACGGCTCACTTACCTAAGTATTGAAGCAAGAAACCAGTGATAAAAAATAATTTCAGGATTCTGAAAAAAACACATGCATATCTTCAGACCATCCTTAAAGCACCTGTAAAGTTTCAAAAGGATCGGCTTAAAACTGTGGTAGGAGTTAGGGGGACAAGGTACCTACTCCCTATACCCTTCTGTAGTATTAGAACTCAAAAAATGTCTATGTTAAAAATGTGGAAAAAGTGATAAAAAATTACTTCAGGATTCTGGAAAAACCACATGTATATCTTCAGGCCATCCTAAAAACCCATGTAAAGTTTCAAAAGGATCGGCCAAAAACTGTGGGAGGAGTTAAGGGGACAAGGTACCTGCTCCTTATACACTTCTGTAATATTAGAACTAAAAAAATGTCTAAGTTAAAAATGCAGAAAAAGTGATAAAAAATTATTTCAGGATTCTAAAAAATCCACATGCATATCTTCAGGCCATCCTTAAAGCCCATGTAAAGTTTCAAAAGGATCGACCAAAAAAAATTGGGAGGAGTTAAGGGGACAAGATACCTACTCCCTATAGACGTCTGTAATATTAGAACTCAAAAAATGTCTAAGTTCAAAATGTGTAAAAAGTGATAAAAAATAATTTCAGGATTCTGAAAAAAACACATGCACATCTTCAGACCATCCTCAAAGCACCTGTAAAGTTTCAAAAGGATCAGACAAAAACTGTGGGAGGAGTTAAGGGGACAAGGTACCTACTAAAAATTCGGAACCACGCACCACGCGCCACGTGCCAAGCGCCAAGCGCCACGGAAAGCCCAAAACAGTGTCCCTCCGCTTTTCTTTGAAAAGGCGGGGGACAAAAAATGTCTAAGTTAAAAATGCTGAAAAAGTGATAAAAACTTATTTCAGGATTCTGAAAAATCCACATGCATATCTTCAGGCCATCCATTCTAAAAGCCAATGTAAAGTTTCAAAAGGATTGGCCAAAAACTGTGGGAGGAGTTAAGGGGACAAGGTACCTACTCTCTATGGACTTCTGTAATATTAGAACTCAAAAAATGTCTAAGTTCAAAATGTGTAAAAAGTGATAAAAAATAGTTTCAGGAGTCTGAAAAAACCACATGCATATCTTCAGACCATCTTAAAAGCCCCTGTTAAGTTTCAAAAGGATAGGACAAAAACTGTGGGAGGAGTTAAGGAGACAAGGTACCTACTAAAAATTCGGAACCACGCACCATGCGCCACGCACCAAGGAAAGCCGAAAACAGTGTCCCTCCGCTTTTCTTGGAAAAGGCGGGGGACAATAAGGCTTCACACTTCATGTGATCTGTCTGCCAGGCAGGCAATTCACATAAAGTGTCAATATAGTCTTATTTTGTCTGAAAAATAACAAAATAAGTTTTAGAATGTCATCTGCTACAATTTTGCTTAGTACTTTAAAGTTTAAAGATGCCCTATTGTAAGATACTGAATTGCAAATAAGTCAATAAGTAGGGAGTCCTGGAACAAGCTGTCCGATAAATGAGGTAACATTAAAATTTGCTGATATACAGGCAAAATAGAAGATAATGAAAGACTATGGTTGAAAACACTTACGACACGACTGTGTTGTAAACATGAATGGTGTCTCCTGACCAGGTTCTACACTGTCCACTGAAGCCAAGGCCTGAATCTAGAGAAAAACAATATATGTCAGGGGTAATTCTGTGGCATGATATTACATTTACACGTCTATGTTATCTGGACCCCATCTTACATGTTCCCTTTTAACATACAATGAAAACTGGGGTATACATAATCATAGCTAAACACAAGAGGGCCATGATGGCCCTGTAACTCTCATAAAAAACAATTGTTCCAAAATCTTACATGGCAAGCAGAAAAATAGGTTCAGAGTAAGGCGGTGCCAACAGACATCAAAGTTCTGTTGGTAACGTCTCCGGCTTGGCCTCCTGTCAGGTGTGGGAGGCAGGGTCGGGCCATTGTGGCAAATCCAGCAAGCACCTGAGGAAATTCAGGGTGGAAACACTCAATGTGAACACCCTGAGAGGAAGAGTTTGTGAGGTAGTGGAAACACTATCCTGCAGGAAAGTGGATGTCTGCTGCATTCAGGAGACCAGATACCATGGTGGCAGCTGCCGCACAGTCAAGGGCAAGGACACCAGGTACAAGCTCTACTGGTCAGGAAACGACAAAGGCACTGCTGGTGTAGGAGTGTTTGTGGCAGAAGAGTGGATAGAGAAAGTTCTTGAGGTTCAGAGAGTCTCCGACAGAATTATTTTAGTGAAACTCATAGTTGGCCAGCGTGTGGTTACCTTTCTGTCTGTGTATGCCCCAAAGAGTGGTCTAAGTGATGAGGTTAAGGACCTATTCTTTGATCAGCTGCATGCTGTGACTGCCAGGATCCCAGGATCTGAATTTCTGACCCCATGTGCAGATTGGAACGGCCATGTTGGCCGTGCAGGCACTGGATACAGGGAAGTGCATGGTGGGATGGGGTATGGCAGGCCGAAACTAGATGTTGAGGGTGAGAGAATCCTAGAGTACACCCTAGCATTTGACCTGCTTCTTGGGAACACGTTTCAAGAAACGTGACAGCCATCTCATCACATACAAGTCTGGAAACATAGCCATGCAGATAGACTTCATCCTTTTCCGTAGGACCATGCGCAAACTTGTCACAGGTGTAAAAGTGATCCCTGGTGAGGAAGTAGCTCTGCAACATCAGCTTCTTGTATGTGACATGAGGATTGATGTGCCTCAAAAATCCAAGAGCAAGTTCACCATTGCCTCAAAGTTTGGAAGCTTAAAAACCTTCAGACAAGCAATCATTTCCAGGAGGTCTTCAACTTTCATGTGAGCACATCTGCAGGTGTAGCTGATGGGGCCACTGAGGATATCTGAAACAACATCAAGACTGGACTGCTCAAGACAACTGAGGAGGTATGTGGCACAACTCGGCCACACCGTTGGCATCGTGAAACCTGGTGGTGGAATGAGCACGTGGAAAAGGCCATTGCTGCCAAGCGGACAGCTTTCAAGGCCTGGAAGGCTGGTAAAGGCACTAGGGCATCATATGATGCAGCCAAACGAAATGCCAGACATGCAGTGCACCATGCTCGCCGACAAGAAGGTCTACGAGAATATTGACCCTTTCAGAAGTCTACCGCCTTGCTAACCAGTTTAGAAGAGAGAACACTGATGTTGTTGGTGACAAACCTGTGAAGAATGATGCGGGAGAGATGTCAATGAGCGAAGACTCAAAGCAGAAGGCCTGGCTAGAGCACTACCAAAGGCTTCTGAACTTTGAGTTTGACTTGGACCCAGACCACCTGTCATATCAACCACCAGTGGAAGGCCTGCCCATCCCAATCACCATTGATATGGTTATGGCTATCTCACAGATGAAGGCTGGCAAAGCACCGGGCCCATCAGGCATAGTGGTGGAGATGATATGAGCCGCTGGTGAAATGGGCGCCTCCATGATCCGTGACCTCGCAGTTGCAATCATTCGTGATGGCAAGTTACCCTCTGACTGGGAGCAGAGTTTCATTGTCTGCCTCTACAAGGGAAAAGGGGACGCATTGGAAAGGGGCAACTACCGCGGTTTCAAGCTGACAGAGCAGGTTATGAAAATCCTGGAAAGGATTGTGGACGGCCTCACCAGACAGCTGGTGTCAATCGATGATTCCCAGTTTGGCTTCATCCCAGGCAGAGGCACTACAGATGCAATCTTTGTTGTCAGGCAGCTGCAGTAGAAGTATCTAGCTGCCAATAAGAGACTCTACATGGCTTTCGTAGACCTGGAGAAGGTGTTTGATTGAGTACCTCGGAAGGTCATCTGATGGGCGTTGAGAAAACTTGGTGTGGAGGAGTGGATTGTGCAACTGGTGCAGGGGATGTATGCAAATGCACGGAGCCGTGTCCGTGTTGGGAGGGGTACAGTGAAGAGTTTGAAGTGAAGGTTGGTGTTCACCAAGGATCAGTACTCAGCCCGCTGCTCTTCATCATTGTGCTTGAAGCCTTATCACGAGAGTTCCGCTCTGGGGTCCCCTGGGAGGACCTCTATGCCGATGACATTGTTATTGTCACTGAATCGCTTGAGGAATGTGTCAGGAGGCTCTTGACTTGGGAAGAAGCAATGGAGAAGAAAGGACTGAGAGTAAATGCAGGAAAGAAAGATCATGATCTGCGGTAGGGGACTGGACCTCCTGCAGAGTTCAGGTGAGTTTCCATGCGCTGTCTGTCGCACTGGAGTGGGCAGCAACAGCATCTTCTGCAATGGCTGCAAGCACTGGGTGCACAAGAAATGCATTGGGCTCAAGCGCTTGAAAAAGGACCCTGACTACAGATGTACACAGTGCCAGGGAACTGCACGCCCCTTGGATGGCAGACCACAGAAGGAAGTCCAGGTCGGACCTGACAAGCTTGAGGTGGTAGCTCCCTTTTGCTACCTAGGAGACATGCTCTCAGCAGCAGGTGGCTGTGAACTTTCAACCATAACACGTGTGAAAACCGCCTGGAAGAAGTTCAAGGAGCTGCTACCAGTCCTCTCTTCACGCCACCTCTCTTTCAAAACACGTGGCCGTGTGTACAGCTCTTGTGTGCGGAGCACAATGCTCCATGCCAGCGAGACTTGGCCACTGACAAAGCCGAACTTCCAGCGTTTGCAGCGAAATGACAGGGTAATGATCAGACAGATCTGCAATGTCAGGCCGCAAGACATTGTCACCACCAGGTCCAATGAGCTACTTGTGGGGCTTGGCATTGGGGATCTGGACCTCATTCTGAAGGAGAGAAGACTCCGATGGTATGGACATGTGGAACGCTCCAATGGTGCAGTCAAGACAGCCTTTGACATACAGGTTGATGGAAAGCGTGGGCCTGGGAAGCCAAAAATGACAAGGAAGCAGCTGACAGAGAGGGATTGCTGAGAGTGGAAGCTCTCGGCTATCAACCCTCATGATAGACGTACCTGGAGATCTGGTGTGAGATCTGCCATGCGTGCAGCAAGCCAGCTATCTGGAAGGGGGCCCACTGATGTGGATGTTGCCCCTGTACCTGCACGTTAATCAAAAATCCCATTATGATGATTATGATGCTTTGGTTTCAGAGAAATGTTTTCTTCAAGTTTTAGCTATATAGCTCTATATTAATAAATGACCCCCAGGGCATGGCCAATTAGGACTTCAGGGGCATGGTTAGTAGGATTTATGCAGGAGACCGCTAAACATTGCTACATATTAAATATAATATATAAGCTGTGGGTCTCATGGTTAACATTGCTATATACTAAATATATAACCTGTGGGCCTTATGGTTTCAGAGAAGAAGATTTTTTAAGTTTTTCCCTTTATAAGTCTATTGGAGCTAATGACCCCCGGGGCGTGGCCAGTTTGGACCCCAGGGGCATGATTGGCAGGATATATGTAGGGGATCTCTAAACATTGCTACATACTAAATATATAAGCTGTGGGCCTCATAATCAGGTTTCAGAGAAAATTATTTTAAGATTTTCCCATTATAAGTCTATAGGAGCTAATGATCCATGAGGCGTGGCCAATTTAGACCCCAGGGGCTTGATTGGCAGGATTTATGTAAGGGACCAGTAAACATTGCTACATACTAAATATATTAGCTGTGTTTTCAAGGGTTTCAGAGAAGAAGATTATTTAATTTTCTTTCCATAATAAGTCCATGGGAGCTACTGGTCCACTGGGGCATGGCCAATTAGGACCCCAGGGGACTGATTGGCAGGATTTATGTAGGAAACTGCCACATAATAAATCTGACAGCTCTGGGCCTCATGATTTCAGAGAAGAAGATTTTTCAAAGTTCTTTAACTATACAGTTCTATATAAACATATGACCTTTGGGGGTGTGGCAAGTTTGGACCCCAGGAGCTTGATTGGCAGGATTTAAATAGGGGACCACTACACATTGCTACATACTAAATATATAAGCTGTGGGCTTCAAAGAAATTTTTTTTTTAAGTTTTTCCCATTAAAAGTCTATGGGAGCTAATGATTTTTAAAGGATCTTTAAATATATAGCTCTATATAAACATATGACCCCCTGGGGTGTGGCCAGTTTGGAGCCCAGGGGCTTGATTAGCAGGATTTATGTAGGGGACCACAAAACATTGCTACATACTAAATATATAAGCCGTGGGCCTCATGGTTTCAGAGAAGAAGATTTTTTAAGTTTTTCCCATTATCAGTTTATGAGAGCTAATGGGAGCTAATGACCCTAGGCGTGGCCAATTTAGACACTAGGGGCATGGTTGGCAGGGTTTATGAAGGAGACCACTAAACATCACTACATACTTAATCTGTTAGTTCTAGAGAAGAAGAGTTTTGATAGTTGTATAGCTCTATATAAACATATGACCCCCTGAGGTGTGGCCAGTTTGGACCCCAGGGCTTGATTGGCAGGATTTATGTAGGGGATTACTAAACAGTGCTACAACTAAATTATATAAGTTGTGAGGCTCATGGTTTCAGAGAAGAAGATTTTTTAAGTTTTTCCCATTATTAGTCTATTGGAACTAATGACCCCCGAGGCATGACCAATTTGGACTCCAGGGGCATGATTGGCAGGATTTAAGTAGAAGACCACTAAACATTGCTACATACTAAATATATAAGCTGTGGGCCTCAGAGAAGAAGATTTTTTAAGGTTCTTTACCTATATAGTTCTATATAAACAAGTGACACCCTGGGGCATGGCAAGTTTGGACCCCAGGGTCTTGATTGGCATGATTTATGTAGAGGACCACAAAATATTGCTACATACTAAATATATAACCTGTGGGCCCCATGGTTTCAGAGAAGGTAGTTTTTCCCATTATAAGTCTATGGGAACCATATATGGGCAAGGCCGCCATCTTGATTTATGGACCGTGACCATTTGTACAAATTTTCAGTCCCCCCTTTTAACATAAGGGCCACACGAAGTTTGAGGAAATTTGGCCTAGGGGTTTCAGAGGGGAAGTCGTTCAAAGGTGTGAACGGATAGATGGACGGATGGACGATGGAGACAGCTCATCCTGAACCTTTGGCTCAGGTGAGCTAAACAAGAGACCCATGGGCCACAATTCGCTCACCTGCATATTTGCAAATACCATGCAACAGTCTTCCAGTATTGCCACAGCAACTGGAACACAAATTTGACTCTCATAAAAAGGTCAAAGGTCATCCAAGTCTCATCATTTTAACAAACTTGGTAGATCTTTGGTCTCCGATGCTGTATACCAAGATTCAGCCTCAAAGCTTTCTAAGTACTGGAGAAGAGGATTTTTAAGAGTTTTTACTATATATGGCCATGGCAGCCATCTTGTTCAATGATGTAGAACCATTTGAAAAAGTGTCAATATCCCTTCCACAGAAGGCCCCATGTGAAATCTAGTGAAAATTGGTCATATAGTTTTAGGGAAAAAGAGGTTTAAAGATTTCATGGTTTTATACCTGTATATAGCACAGGGACAAGAGCAGATAACCCCCAGTGGCAAAATTTTGATCCTTACTAAAACGTTTTACTACTTTAATAATACATTGTAAGTTCCAGCCATTAGTCTAAAATACATATTGAAAAAAATGATTTTTCAACTTCCCCCCCCCCCCCCCCCCCCCCCCCCCCCCCACATACAAATCTATAGAGATGCAAATTTGACCTTGCTGTAAAAAGGTCAACTATGATCATCATTTGAACAAACATAGTAGAACTTGAGTCCTCAATGCTATATACCAAGATTCATTCACGAAGCTTTCTTGGTCTTGGAGAATAAAGAAGTTTTACCATATCTGGTCATAGCAGCCATCTTGTTCAATTACGTGGAACCTTTTGAACAAATTAGCAATACTGTTTGATGGAAGGCCGGTGTGAAATCTGGTGAAAATTGCTCATGCAGTTTTAGAGAAGAAGACATTTGAAAATTACACAATTTTATACATGTATATAGCCCAGTGGCAAGGGCAGGTAATCCTAAAGGGGCAAAATTTTGATTACAGCAAAAATGTTTTCCACTTTAATCACGCATTATAAGTTTCAGCCATTAATCTTTAATACATTCTCAGAAAATGACTTTTCAACATTTTCCTCCATTACAAATGCATGGGGAAGCAAATATGACTTTGCCAAAAATAGTTCAAAGGTCCACTTATTGTCATCACTTGAACAAACTTGGTAGACCTTGAGTCCTCGATGCTATATACCAAGATTTAGCCCAAAAGCCTTCTTGGTTCTGGAGACGAAGAGTTTTAAGTGGTTCAACCATATATGGGAATGGCGGCAATCTTGTTCAATTTTAGCAGAACCATTTGAACAAATTGACATTATCCTTTTGACAGAAGGCCCCATGTGAAATCTGGTGAAAATTGCTCAAGCGGTTTCAGAGAAGAAGACATTTAAAAATCACACAATTTTATACATGTATATAGCCCAGTGGCAAGGGCAGATAACCCTTTGGGGACAAAATTTTGATTATAACTAAAATGTTTTACTACTTAAATCAGTCACTGTAAGTTTCAGCCATTAGTTTTAAATATATTTTGAGAAAATGACTTTTCAACATTTTCCCCATATAAATGTACAGGGATACAAATTTAACCTTGCCGTAAAAAGGTCAAAGGTCAACCTACTGCCACCATTTGAACAAACTTGGTACATGTAGACTTGAGTCCTCAATGCTATATACTAAGATTCAGCCCCAAAGCTTTCTTGGTTTTGGAGAAGAAGAATTTTAAGTGTTTTACCATATATGGGCATGGTGGCCATCTTGTTCTATAGCGCAGAACCATTTGAACAAATTGGCAATACCCTTTTAACAGAAGACATCTAAAAATTACACAATTTTATACATGTATATAGCCCAGGGGAAAGGGCAGATAACCCCCAGGGGACAAAATTTTGATTATAACTAAAATGTTTTACTACTTTTATCACTCGTTGTAAGTTTCAGCCATTAGTCTTTCATACATCTTGAGAAAATGACTTTTCAACATTTTACCTAACAAATGTATGGGGATGCAAATTTGACCTTGCCGTAAGGTCGAAGGTCAACCTAGGGTCATCGTTCGAACAAGCTTGGTAGACCTTGAGTCCGTGATTCTGTATATCAAGATTCAGCCTTGAAGCTTTCTTGGTTTTAGAGAAGATTTTAAGTGTTTCTACCATATATAGGCATGGTGGCCATCTTGATTCACGGACCATAACCATTTGTATAAATTTTCAATCCCCCTTTAACAGAAGGCTCCACATGAAGTTTGAAGAAAATTGGCCCATTGGTTATAGAGGAGAAGTCATTCAAAGGTGTGGAGGGACTGACGACTGATGACGGACGGCAAGTGATCACAATAGCTCATCCTGAGCTTGCTCAGGTGAGCTAAAAACTCTGGCCTAAAGGCTAATAGTGCCAATCACAACTGCAACAGATGGTATTTTGATAAAATAATTTACATGAAATTCCAAGTCTTTATTTTCTCAAAAACAATCATTAGATGCTCTTAGATGTCAAGTTAACCCATTGTAGACTGAATGAACTCCCCCACACTATATATAAGGAAGATTCTAATTTCCATTTTAGGTATGTCAGGCTATGTGATTTAGATATTCCTAGAGTAAAACAGTTGAATTATTTGCAAACAGTGGAGACCCTGATCAGACGTCATGTTCTGCAGTGTCTGATCTGGGTCTGCGCTGTTTGCCAAGTACACTTTTAGGGGTTTCCAGGCAACAAAGGGTTAATTTTCAATATATATATATAGATAAACAGCATTACTATAGTAATGTGATCTGATGCTTTGTATCACATCTCGAGATGTTCATAGATCTCAAGATCAAACATGACACAAGCATTTCATGTGATGCTCTGGTGGCAACACCCACTTAACATAATACAGTGTGTCAGATCCTTCTTGTTTTTTTTTTTTAAAATGATATGTCATAGTTCCAGATAAGGTACTGTTTTTTAGGTGAAAAGTACTGATATTTTTCTTATTTCTAAATGAAAATTTATGATGTGGTACTCATTGGAAGTGCCTTGGTAAGATGCTTTTAATGAGTACTCACAAGCTACATTTTTGTGTAGAAATAAGAAAAATGTTATAAGGATATTCCCTCTTATCTGGAGCTATGGACTGTTATTTAAATTATGAACGGCTCTTTTGGCAGCATAAAAATAGCATACCTTCCAGGTGTAATCTGTCTCGGCATTTAAATTTTGCACTTCTTTGCTGAATGTCCTGGAGACTCTGCTGTATGGGTTTGGATTGCTGACAGGATAACTCTCACTGACATCAGGTATAATATAAGCCTTGATCAAAGCATTTCTGTCCCTCAAGATGGGTTCTGACCAGTTGATCATCACTTTGGTAGCATCACAATCAGAA
The DNA here is from genome assembly GCA_964016985.1 of Anodontia alba. Taxonomy (NCBI): domain Eukaryota; kingdom Metazoa; phylum Mollusca; class Bivalvia; order Lucinida; family Lucinidae; genus Anodontia; species Anodontia alba. The sequence goes on along the minus strand of OZ024824.1, from coordinate 68,531,082 downwards.
GAGGCATTGAACAGGTCAACTGACACAGTACTGACAGGACCTGGAACTAAACAAAAAAGAGCAATTTGGTTACCATACATAGCTGAGGCCCTCCCAGGACTTGTTTTCCCCTGCTCCCCTGAAATAAATGACATTATTCACCTGTTCCCCATAACCCCTAGGAGGGCCCCATAGCTCCAGGTAAGAAGGGGTATCCAAATATTATTTTTCTTATTTCTACATGAAAACATTTATTTTGGGTACTCATTAGAAGTGCCTTATAAAGGCACTTCTAATGAGTACCCACATCATATGTTTTCAAGCCAAAATAAAAAAAAAAAAAAAAAAAATATTGGTACTTTTTGGATGAAAAATGCACCTTCTCTGGAGCTATGCGGTGTCTACTCTAAATATTCTGAGATGTTCTCCTTACCAAACTTGTTCTAAAATTAGAACAGGTGTATTTTACAACCTGTTGGTGGGTCTAAATCTCTTTAGACCCTGACCAGATGACATATTCTGTGGCATCTGAGCAGAGTCTATACTGTTGTACAATACTGTCTTCGATCCTAAGTATTCAGAAATCTTAAATCCTTACCATGCTTGTCCTAAAATTTGAACAAGTCTACTTTACTACCTGTTGATGTGTCTTAAAAATCAATGGATACATGGCAAACTGTAGACCCTGATCAGATACTCCATTCTGCAGCATCTAATCTGGGTCTATTATTAGGGTGGCCACTCTCATTCTGAAATGAAATTCCCTGACTTTTTACTGACAAGTTTATTTTTCCCTGACAAAAATTACATTATTTTTCCCCTTGTTGATGTTTGTTACACCCATGTTTTGTATCAGAGTGGTATTAAAATTAAACTAATTTGTGAGAACTCAAATATTCTGACCTCTGGTCTTCTGAGGATTAATTCATTTCCAATTTATCAAGCAAGCGAGAAAAAAAGACCTATTTTTGTTTGATGAGAAGCTGTTTTAAACCAAAAGTAGGGTCAAATTTATGAAATTCCCTGACATTTCCCTGACAATATTTAAAATTTCACTAATAATTTTGCAAAATTCCCAGACATTTCCCTGATCTTGAAGAAAAAATCATTTTTCCTTGTTGGACGGTCTTCAGGATTACCATACTCACTCTAATATTAACCCTTGTCACGCTGAATAAATAAAGATGCCACACCCACTTCTAATTTTTAGCCATTCAGATTGCTTGATCTGGATTGTTGATGTAAATCCACATACTGAATGACAAACTGTGCAGACCCAGATCAGTTAGTTTCTTCAGAAGCCAACTGATCTTGATCCACACTGTTTGCAAAGGCAGGGTATATCGGGTCTCAGCAGGACAAGGGTTAAGACACCTAAACTCCTTACTATGCTTGTCATCAAATTAAAATTTGAACAAGTCCATTTTAAGACCCATTGAGGTGTTCCACTCCCAACCTCCTGATCACCAGTCTGATGCGCATCCAACTGAGCCACAGCGGCCGGCTATTGGATGAGTAGAAAACAGTGTAAACCCTGATCAGATGCTGCATTTTGCTCTGATCTGTGTCTTTACTGTTCACAAGACTGTCTTCAGCTCTCACAAGCAGGAAATACACATATGGCGATATGGCGGCATTTTCAAAGAGAGTACCAATTATACAGCCATAAAGGAAATTTTACACGAATGTTTGAATGTTAAAGATAATAATTTTGACTGTTTGGCATTTTACATCCCTTTCAACATTATTTAAGGCATAGCGAGACAAAGGTATGGAGATGATGAAAGGCTCTGTGCACTGAAGGGCCCTACTATCATGGGATGAATTCTAACGGGATTCAAAGTCAAAAGCACTACCACTAGGCCACCCCAGTGTTTCTAACAGATCAAGATTTCATAGCATTTCTGAATGAAGTATGACTTATCTCTCTGGATGCAGCTGTTTATTGACAAAAAGAATATTTTTTTAATGCTTGGATTAAAGTGTCCACTATATTGTATCTTTGTACGCAGAATAATTTCATAATCAATACAAATTTTGTAGCTGTGGCAGCCCTAATATTTGGACAAGGCGCTCCCTTTAACCCTTAAAACGCCAAGAAAACCTGCTTCTGAAAATGTCGTCTGTTTATGTCATCTGCTGAATATTCTTGCAAACTTTTCAAAACCTATTTTTGCATATAGGCAAACAGTGTGGACCCAGACCAGCCTGCTCCTAAAGCAGCAGTCTGATTTGGGTCCACACTGTTTGCAAAAATGACTTTTAAAATCACAAGCAGATGACAAAGCAGATGACAACTGTTGTGACTGGCAGTTTATTTTTGTTTGTGTTGAGGTTTTACGGCCCAGTCAACCCAATGGGGTCATGTCCAGTGCGGTCAGTTTACCTAACCACACGTTTACTGGGCAGGCTTAGTCCTCTAAGCGGTTGACCAGTATTGTGCACATTCTTTCGCCAGAAACTGACAACTGCCCTTCTTGAATCAGCGGAAGGGAGAGAATGACCGTAGAAAATATTTCATGATCAATCTCCACGAAAGAATGTTGCCGACCTTGGCGGGGGATGAACCCGCGACCTCCTGGTCTCCAGTCGGACGGCACATCCAACTGAGCCACTGAGGCCGGCGACTGGCAGATTAAGGGCTAATACCATACTTATCCTAGAATTTGAATAGCCTCATTTGGCTGCTTCAGAATGTGTCAAAGGAAGTTGGCTGAGTACCTGACAGTCTAAACCCCAAACACACTGTTTCATTAACTTTAAAGTAGTTTTTTTTTTATGTATTTAACCCTTATCCCGCGGAATAATGTAATTAGCCAAACCCATTTCTAACTATCAGTCAATCAGATTACATCATGTAATGTTTTTGTTCAAATTCACAGACAGAATGACAAACAGTGTAGATCCTGATCAGATGGTTTCTTCAGAAGCCATCTGATCTGGATCTGCACTGTTTGCAAAGGTAGGGGTTGTTGTGAACAGCAGGATAAGGTTTAATTATTATGCCAATTTTGATTTAGTTTGTGTTTTTGTGTCTGTATGTGCAAGAGACATAGGCAGGAGTACTTAAAGTGAGAAGATTTATTTATGCTGAACATCATTAACTCCAAGGACTTGGTCTGAGATACAGTAGTTTGAGACAAAAGGAGTTCAAATGACAGGAACATGAAGGACATCAAACTTACATGGCCATTTATTTAGTCTGACTTCAGCAGTATTTTCAGTCACCAGTGTTTGAGATAACAAGAGTTAATTGTATTTCAGCTGGCCAAGGCCAAAATGTGTCTTCGAGCATATGTGGACAGTGAAGGTAGATTTTGCTTGTTTGTGTTGAGGTTTTACAGCCCAGTCAACCCAATGGGGTCAAGTCCAGCGCAGTCAATTTACCTAACCACATGTTTACTGGGCAGGCTTAGTCCTCTTAGTGGTTAACCAGTATTGTGCACATTCTTTCACCAGAAACAGACAACTGTCCTTCTTGAATCAGCAGAAGGGAGAGAATGACCGTAGAAAATATTTCATGATTAATCTCGACGTAAGAATGTTGCCGACCTCGGCCGGGGTCGAACCCGGACCTCCTGGTTTCCAGTCGGATGTGCATCCAACTGAGCCGCTGAGGCCGGCTGTGAAAATACAGATCAGTCTGCACATATGCACAGTCTAATCAGGGTCTTTACTGCTGGCTAACAGAATCATTGGATACTATAGAATGTATGGAGAGCAAAGGCCTAGATGACACTTTGTGCATGTGCATGATGATCTAGATCTGCGCATTTTGCATATGTTGGAAGGTACTTTTTCGCTTGACATGGCCCACTTAATTATATTACCTCCTTGCTCAGTTGTAATATTTGCTGTGCTTCTAGGATCACTATCTCCAGCAGCGTTTGTTGCCCTGACAGTAAACTGATACACCCAGTACTCTTCTAGCCCATTCACTGTACAGCTTGTTTCGTTGAAACCTAAAATTAACAGAAAGTATTATTTTAACTCTTAAAACGCCAAGAAAAACTGCATCTGAAAATGTCGTCTGTTTTATGTCATCTGCTGAATATTCTTGCAAACTTTTCAAACCTATTTTTGTATACAGGCAAACAGTGTGGACCCAGACCCTAAAGGAGCAGTCTGATCTGGGTCCACACTGTTTGCAAAAATGACTTTTAAAATCACAAGCAGATGACAAAGCAGACGACAATTGTTGTGATTGGCGCTTTAAGGGTTAACCCTCCCACTCCTGGGTTTCTGAAGTGGACTTCCATCATTGAATTTAGACATCCCCATTGTTGCAAATGAGGTGCTGGACAAAAATCAAGAACAGAATGCAAACATTGTAGATCCTGATGAGTTGGCTCATTACGAGCCATCTCATCTGGATCTACACTGTTTGCACAGATACATGTGTTGGTCTCTGGGAATGAAAAGGTTAATCATTCGTACATTTACCTCCAAATTAGTAAACAAATTAAATCACTGTTTTTTTTTATATACCCTGTTTTTTGTTGGTTTTTTGTTGTTTTTTTTTGCATAAAACAAGGTTTAACATGCCATGACGGTAGTGTTTTACATCACCTTCAACATTATTAAAATCATATTGAGACAAGGAAGATGTGATAATAAAAAGTTCTGTATTGAAGTGCCCTACAGTCATAAGCTGAATCCATCACTAGCTAGATTCAAAGTCAGGAGCGCTAACCACTCAGCCATCCACATTGTTTGAAATTTCATGCGAGTTGTTTTCTTAAGAGAGAAACTCATATGAAATGTAACCCCTTATCTTATGTCAGTCTCATGCTAGAGTTTGTTTGTTTTGAAGTTTTTTTGACCCAATCAACCCAATGGGGTTATATTGAGCATGGTCAGATTTCCTAACCACACATTCCACACATTAATTGGGCAGGCTTAGTCCTCTAAGAGGTTAACCAGTATTATGCACATTCTTTCGCCTTCTTGAATCAGTGGATGGGAGAGCTTGTGCTAGAGCCATAATCCTGAACTGCATTTAGTGTTTTTCTTTGTTTGTTTGTTTGTTTGCTTTAAATGAATCTAAAAACTGTAATTAGATTAGAAGATTACCACATATTGTTTTGCAAGGACAGTGATAAAAAAAAAAAAATAAAAAAATAAATAAATGACATAATTCATAGCAAATTAATCCAAATTTATGGTTGACCTTTACCACTCTCTGGGCTAGTCAGCAGACAAAGTGACAATATTTTTCTTATTTCTCACAGAAAATAGGCTTTGACATTTCATGCAAATTATCTCCTTAGGAGACAATTTGCATGAAATGTCAAAGCTATTTTGGGAAAAAAAAATAAGAAAACTATATCAAAATGTCATCTGCTGCAATTTTTCCCCAGCATGCTATTTTCCTGGAATAAAATAAGAAAAATTAATCAAAATGTCATCTGCTTCAATTTTTACCCAGCATGCTAAGCTTCAAACAGATTGCATCAAGATGAAATGGCTCTTCCAACTACATTGTAGTATGATAAGAAACTACCTTTAACCCTTGTCCTCCTGAACCCGTATATAACCTGCCTTTGCAAACAATGTAGAAGAAGTCAACTGATCTGGATCTACACAGTTTGCCATTAAGTATGTGAATTTATATCAACATCATTGATCACGTAATCTGATTGGCTGACAATTAGTAATGGGTGTGGCTTCTTGATTTATTCAGCAGAACAATGGTTAATGCTTAGCATGTTGGATTTAATTTTCAGCAGGCAACATTTGGAAATATATTTCTTATTTTTCTCAGAAAACAGGGTTTGACATTTCAGACCCTGTTTTCTGGGAACTGACTGACTGATTACGTTGGGCTTTAATGACACGTCAACCCTTGTGGGTCACTTTGTGTCGTCTACCAGAGAAAAGGAGACGAGAGATATTAGAGATAGTAGAGGAAATAAAAATAAGACAAGTAATTCAGTGAATGGCTATGTTAGGATTGCTTCTGGTGTTCAAGCATCAAGACAGATGTGTGTATGAAGTTTCATTAGCCTAGAAGCCATGGTATTTGAGAAAAGCTAAATGCACAGCCTAAACATTGTTTATATTGACAATGGATGATCCCTGTCACTCCTGCTTACCAAAGCAGTCGCTACAAAAGAATATCAATTTGTCATCTACCAAATTTGCCCACAGAGTGGTAAAGAATTACTTACACCTATTTTTAGCCATCAAAGCCCTGAATAAGTTTGCAGCAGATGATATTTTTTTTGATTTTATCATTTTTCAGAGAAAATAAGACTTGACATTTCATGTGGATCATCTATCTAGCAGACAATTCACACGAAATGTCATATCTTATTATCCCAGAAAAATAACAAAATCAATTTTAGTATGGAGTCTGCTACAAACTGCTCAACTAACATTGCAATTTAAAGCTGTGTTTGGTTACAAAAACACCCATAACCAGCGTATGGCTTTTTAGGTTTACACATGTAAATGGCAATATTTCATATCTATGAAGAAGGATTTACTTTTTGTGTCTTATGCAGATCATTGATTATCCATCCACTTAAAGCATCATACCAAGAAAATATATGTTGTGGGTCTTCATTAGAAGCACCTCACAAAAATTGCTTCTAATGAGTACCCCACAGTGTATATTTTCTTGGAACAATAATAAAATATCAATATTTGAGGGTCAAAAAAGTACCTTAGCCAGAGCTATTCCCTGCAAAAGTCCCGTTCTTGTAATAAAGAATAGTTCATGAACAGTTTCAAAACATTAAGAACAGTTCATTATTGTTCTAGAAAATCATGTTCCTAAAATATTCTAAAATATCTTCATAAACTACTGATGAATCATATATTAAAGAACTTTAAAAGTTCTTGAAAGTTTCTTGAACAAGTTTAGAACAGTTTTTGAAAGGATGACCCTTAAGAGCAAAGATGTGCTGTTTGATTACATTACATTATGCAATCTATTATTGATATTCTTCCTCCAGTGTAACAAGCTTTCTCATTGGCAGTCACAGTTTGAAGACTAGCAATTTGATTGGCTAATTGACTGTTACTAAAAATAAATACATCACTCAACAGGGCAAGGTACTGAATACATAAATTTATTCAGACCTTGATGAGTCAAGAAAATGAAGAGCTTTGGGCAATGAAGTATTGTACAGCTATGAGCTGAATTTCATCTCTAGCGGCATTCAAACCTGGGACCATGTGATCTGAAGTCAGAGGCACTAACTGGGCCCAGTTGTTCAAAACTAACGATACTGTTAGTTAACGTATCGTTAAAACCGTGATCATTAAATTTGGCATATATGCTTATATTTTTGCTGAAAAAATGTGAGTAGCATTTGCAAAAGCTACTCACATTTTTTCAGCAAAAATAGCTGTGAATTAGATATTTCACTTACTAGAACAGTTAACATTTTGACCACTAAGGAGCTCATTAAGCTAACAATGCTTTGAACAACTGGGCCCTGGTTTTTATCCAATGATAATAAGGTAAACAACTTTTAGCCATGCTGTAGGTGACAATTATCAGCTTACAAGTGATATTGTATTCTTTCTTTCCCCTAATAGTAGGGACTTGTATTTCATTCAAACTTTCTCTTGAGATGTGTCAAATCAGGCATGATTCAAATGAAGTGTCTTGACAATATTATTTCTTAATAAAAGCACCACAAGCATAATACCCTGCCATGTATTAAAGTTATCGTTGCGAAAATGTCTGAAAAGAAAAATGACGAAGGGACAGATAACAATCCTTAACCAGATCTTGATAATATCAATGGACAAAACAATCCTTAACCAGATCTTGATAATATCAATGCATAAAATAAGTTTGGTTTAAAGGCCTTGTTATTTACTCAAGTTATCATCCGGAACCGAAAATATGGTCGTGTCTCGGGCAGATAACTCCGTAAAAATTTGATGAAATTTGCCCATTAGCAATTTTAAAACAGATCTCCTTAACGTCAATGCATATAGCAAGCTTGGTTAAAATCACTTGTTATCGTCTGGAAACAAAAATATGGGCGTGTCTTGGGCAGATAACTCTGTAAAAATTTGACGAAATTTGCCCATTAGCTATTCCATACCAGATCTCCTTAATGTCAATATATATAGCACGTTTGGCTAAAATCCCTTGTTATTTACTCAAGTTATCGTCCGGAAACGAAAATATGGGCGTGTCTCGGGCAGATAACTCCGTAAAAATTTGATGAAATTTGCCCATTAGCAATCCCAAACCAGATGTCCTTAATGTCAATGCATACAGCAAGTTTGGTTAAAATCCCTTGTTATTTACTCAAGTTATCATCCAGAAACGAAAATATGGGCGTGTTTTGGGCAGACAACTCTGTAAAAATTTGACGAAATTTGCCCATTAGCTATTACATACCAGATCTCTTTAATGTCAATATATATAGCAAGTTTGGTTAAAATCCCTTGTTATTTACTCAAGTTATCATCCAGAAACGAAAATATGGGCGTGTCTCGGGCAGATAACTCCGTAAAAATTTAACAAAATTTGCCCATTAGCAATCCCAAACCAGATCTCCACAATATCAATGCACATACCAAGTTTGGTGAAAATCCATTAATGTTTACTCAACTTATCATCGGAAAACGGACGGACGGACGTACAACGGAGGGATGGACTCATGGACGTCCAACGTGAAACCATAATACCCCGCCACTATTGTGTGGCGGGTTATAAAAATATATCAAAAGTCTAACATTTTCTGTCGTTAGCTTTGAACAACTGGGCCCAGATTTAAAGTAGCATGTTTCCAGTCCTACATGATATAGTATCATAAGATGTTGAGAAGATGTTGTGTATGTGCAGATTTTACCTACATACTCTTAAAACAGTACCTGAAGTTTTCACTACAAACACAAATAATTATGTAATAAAATGAAATGTACAAATAAAAATTATGAAATGTACTCTGAAAAGAAAAAAAACAAAAAAAACAATAAGAAATAACTATACCACAATCAATTTATAACACTGTTGTTTGAATCCAAAGCAAAATCTGATTTAGCTAAACAACAGTGTTGTATTCAAAACAAAAATATATAAATTAATGGTCATCTTTCTATACAATAGATACATTTTTGTTTGGATCAACATTATAACTTTATAACACTATTGCTGGAGTCCAAAGCAAAACCCTATTTAGATAATAAACAGTAATTTTGTATTATGACAAAAATGTACAGATCTTATAGAAAAAATATTATATATGATATTTTTCTCTATAATCTTTACATATTTGTTTGGATACAATATAGCATTAAAACACAACTGCTGGAATTCAAAGCAACACCTATGTTTGTTAAACAAGAGTGTTGTTTCTGAAACAAAAAACAAAAATTATATACAAAAATAAACATAAATGGTCATTTTTTCTATACAATCTATCCTCTTTTTTTTAGCTACAACATCTTTAGTTCAAGTTTAAACTGTGTTATACCCAGGACTCTACTGCTACACTGAACCATGTTATAAAGAGTTCACTGTTGATCTGGGCCCAGTTGTTCAAAGCTAACGATGTGGTTAGTTAACGATTCGTTAAAATTTACATCAAGTGATATGCAAATATGCTGCCTTATTTTGCTGAAAAAAATGTGAGTAGCTTTTGCAGTGCAAAAGCTACTCACATTTTTTCAGCAAAAAATATCAGAATATTGTATATTGAATCTGCTAAAACAGTAAACGAAATGACCCTTAACGAGCTCGTTAAGCTAACGACGCTTTGAACAACTGGGCCCAGATCTCAATATGTATTAATAATTAGAAATGTGTTAGGAGAACATTGTGCTTGAAGCCTTATCACGAGAGTTCCGCTCTGGGTCCCCTGGGAAGACCTCTATCCTGATGACCTTGTTATCATCGCTGAATCGCTTAAGGAATGTGTCAGGAGGCTCTTGACATGGAAAGAAGCAATGGAGAAGAAAGGACTGAGAGTAAATGCAGGAAAGACAAAGATCATGACCTGTGGTATGGGACTGGACCTCCTGCAGAGTTCAGGCGAGTTTCCATGTGCCGTCTGTCGCACTGGAGTGGGCAGCAACAGCATCTTCTGCAATGGCTGCAAGCACTGGGTGCACAAGAAATGCAGTGGGCTCAAGCGCTTGAAAAAAGACCCTGACTACAGATGTACACGGTGCCAGGGAACTGTACGCCCCTTGGATGGCAGACCACAGAAGGAAGTCCAGGTCGGATCTGACAAGCTTGAGGTGGTAGCTTCCTTTTGCTACCTAGGAGACATGCTCTCAGCAGCAGGTGGCTGTGAACTTTCAACTACAACACATGTGATACCGCCTGGAAGAAGTTCAAGGAACTGCTACCAGTTCTCTCTTCACGCCACCTCTCTTTCAAAACACGTGGCTGTATGTACAGCTCTTGTGTGCGGAGCGCAATGCTCCATGCCAGTGAGACTTTACCACTGACAAAGCCAAACCTCCAGCATCTGCAGCAAAATGAGAGGGCAATGATCAGACAGATCTGCAATGTCAGACCGCAAGACATTGTTACCACCAGGTCCAATGAGCTACTTGTGCGGCTTGGCATTGAGGATCTGGACCTCATTCTGAAGGAGAGAAGACTCCAATGGTATGGACAAGTGGAACGCTCCAATGGTGCAGTCAAGACAGCCTTTGACATACAGGTTGATGGAAAGTGTGGGCCTGGGAGGCCCAAGATGACATGGAAACAGCTGACAGAGAGGGATTGCAGAGAGTGGAAGCTCTTGGCCATCAACCCTCATGATAGACATACCTGGAGATCTGGTGTGAGATCTGCCATGTGTGCTGCAAGCCAGCTATCTGGAAGGGGGCCCACTGGTGTGGATGTTGCCCCTGTACCTGCATGTTAATCAAAAATCCGATTATGATTATGATATATGAGAACACCAGTCCCCAATTATATGCTTGTCCATACAAAATGCTAAAGCTGGAAAGGGGCATAACTCTGACAAAATTAATCAGATGATTTTTTCATGAAGATAATTAGGTGGATAAGCTCACAAAGTTTCAAGGCCCTAGCTCAAATAGTTTTTTAGCTGTCTTGTTGACAAGATTTCATTATCATTATATTACAATAGGCATAATTCCAGAAAAAAAATAATAATTTCTTTTTCCAAAAGTTAATTAAGTAATCTACTCATCATCTCAAATAAGCATACCAAGTTTCAAGGCCCTAGCTCTAATAGTTTTGAAATATCTTGCTGATAAGATTTCATTATCATTATATTACAAGGGCATAACTCCAGAAAAAAACAAAACAAAACAAAAAACAGATTTTTTTTCAAAAAGGTAGTCATTAACCCCATTAAGCACACCAAGTTTCGAGACCATAGCTCAAATACTTTATTAATATCTTGCCGATAAGATTTCATTATCTATTTTTATTATCTATTTTACAACTCTGAGAAAAAAATTAGATTTTTTTTTTTCAGAAGTAAATCAGATAATGTACTCATCATCCCCAGTCAGCAAACCAAGTTTTAAGGTTCAAATTCAAATACTTTACAAGATATCTTGCCAACAAGATTCCACTATGTCTCATACAATTTTCAATATCAGTTTTTATAAGGGGCATAACTCTGTGAAAAAAAATCAGATTTTTTCAAAGTTAATCAGGTAATCTACTCATCGTCCCCAATCAGCATACCAAGTATTAACCCTTAAAGCACCAAGAAAACCTGCATCTGAAAATGTCGTCTGTTTATGTCGTCTGCTGAATATTCTTGCAAACTTTTCAAATCTATTTTTGCATATAGGCAAACAATGTGGACCCTGATCAGACTGCTCCTAGAGGAGCAGTCTGATCTGGGTCCACACTGTTTGCAAAAATGACTTTTAAAGTCACAAGCAGACGACAAAGCAGACGACAATTGTTGTGATTGGCAGTTTAAGGGTTAAGGTTCTAGCACTTTTTGAGATACCTTGCTGACAAAATTTCATTATGTCCATCAATGAGAACGTTAAACGATAATACCCAAAATTTGAACATTAGCAATCCCAAACCAGATCTTCAAAATATCAATGCACATACCAAGTTTGGTGAAAATCCATTGATGTTTACTCAAGTTATCATCCGGAAACGAAAAACGGACACAGGGACAGAAACATGGATATCCAAAGTGAAACCATAATACCCCGCTACCAAGGTGTGGCGGGGTATATAAAAGGGACATAACTCTGGAACTACAAATCCAGCAGAGAAAAAAAACAAACAAAAAAACAACAAAAAAAACAAACAAAGAAAACACTGGTCCACTTATTTTCCATCCTGATTCCAAATATACAATTTCAAAATTCTACCTCCATGCAAAGTGTGTTGAATGAGCAGAGAGGGATGAATAACCCAAAAGCTGGGGGCATAAACAGTAAAAATTCTACAAATGCCTGGCACCTGAAATCAAATAGTAAAAGCCATGACTGATTGTGAATGTCTTGATCTTCACTACATTTGTATTTGCATATGGAATCAGTTTGGTTTTCCCTCAGGTCATATCAACCAACTGGGGGATTTCCGATTAGAGAGTGAGATCAGGCGCTGAATTAATTTGGCTTAATATTTGCACAACAGATGCTCAAAACAAACTCTTGTGAGAAATTTATTACCATATTCGACCTAATTACCACACTGTGCACTTAGGTTTTTAAAAAATACTGGGAAAACCTTTGGTAAAATATGTACCTACCTACACTAAGGGTACCCTTTAAAAAAAACCAAAAAAAACAAGAGGGCCATGATGGCCCTGTAACACTCACCTGAGCAACATAGCACTTTGAGAGCCTGATCTAGAACTGATCAAGGCAAACATTCTGATCAAAGTTCAAAATGATTATATTAACAAGTAAGACAATGTAGCATGTCTAATGGACTGTGAAATAAAGGTCAAGGTTAAATATGGATGACTGCACTCAAGAGGCCATGCTAAGTTGTATGCATGTACTAGGTATCACTGGCTGTAGGAGCACTAGTTACTGAGAAACTGACCTAAACACAAACACTTCACAAGTACCAAATATCACTCTGTAGGACCAATAATTACTGAGAAACTGACCTAAATGGAAAAACTTAAGAGAGTCACTGGACAGAAAACTATACATCACCTTGAAATCATCAAGACAAATATTTTGAGCAAGATTCATGATGATCACTTCAAAAATGTGACCTCTAGAGCATCAACAAGGTTTTCCTTTGATTTGGCCAGGTGAACTAGTTTTTGATATCAAGTGACCCAGTTCTAAACTAGACCTAGAAATCATCAAGACAAACATTTTGAGCAATATTTATGATGATTATTTCAAAAATGTGACCTCTGGAGTGTTAACAGTTTTCTGCTGATTTGGCCAGGTCACCTAGTTTTTGACCCCATGTGACCCAGTTTCAAACTTGACCTAGAAATCATCAAGACAAACATTTTGAGCAAGATTCATGATGATTGCTTCAAAAATGTGACCGCTAGGGTGTTAACAAGGTTTTCTGCTGATTTGGCCAGGTGACCTAGTTTTTGACCCCAAGTGACCCAGTTTCAAACTTGACCTAGAAATCATCAAGACAAACATGTTGAGCAAGATTCATGATGATTGCTTGAAAAATGTGACCACTAGAGTGTTAACAAGGTTTTCTGCTGATCTGGCCAGGTCACCTAGTTTTTGACCACAGGCGACCCAATTTTGAACCTGACTTTAAAATCATCAAGACAAACATTCTGAGCAAGATTCATGATGATTGCTTAAAAAATGTGACCGCTAGAGTGTTAACAAAGTTTTCTGCTGATTTGGCCCAGTGACCTAGTTTTTGACTCCAAGTGACCCAGTTTCGAATTTGACCTAGAAATCATCAAGACAAACATTTTGAGCCAGATTCATGATGATTGCTTCAAAAATGTGACCCCTAGAGTGTTAAGAAGGTTTTCTGCTGATCTGGCCAGGTGACCTAGTTTCTGACCCCAGGTGACCCAATTTCGAACCTGACCTAAAAATCAAGACAAACATTTTGAGCAAGATTCATGATAATTGCTTCAAAAATGTGACCACTAGAGTGTTAACAAGGTTTTCTGCTGGTTTGGCCTGGTGACCTAGTTTTTGACACCTCGTGACCCAGTTTCAAACTTGACCTAGAAATCATCAAGACATTTTGAGCAAGATTCATGATGATTGCTTGAAAAAATGTGACCGCTAGAATGTTAACAAGGTTTTCTGCTGATTTGGCCTGGTGACCTAGTTTTTGACTCCAAGTGACCCAGTGTCAAACTTGACCTAGAAATCATCAAGACAAACATTTTGAGCAAGATTCATGATGATTACTTGAAAAATGTGACCGCTAGAGCGTTAACAAGGTTTTCTGCTTATTTGGACCGGTGACCTTGTTTTTGACTCCAAGTGACCCAGTTTCGAACTTGACCTAGAAATCATCAAGACAAACATTTTGAGCAAGATACATGATGATTGCTTCAAAAATGTGACCGCTAGTGTTAACAAGGTTTTGTGCTGATTTGGCCCGGTGACCTAGATTTTGACCCCAAGTGACCCAGTTTCGAACTTGACCTAGAACTCATCAAGACAAACATATTGAGCAAGATTCATGATGACTGCTTCAAAAATGTGACCGCTAGGGTGTTAACAAGGTTTTCTGCTGATCTGGCCCGGTGACCTAGTTTTTGACCCCAAGTGACCCAGTTTCAAACTTGACCTAGATTTAATAGAGGCAAATATTTTGAGCAAGTTTCATAAAGATTGGGTCAAAACTATGACCTCTAGAGTGTTAACAAGTTTTTCCTTTGATTTGACCTGGTGACCTAGTTTTTGACCCCAAGTAACCCAGTATCGAACTTGACCTAGATTTCATAGAGGCAAACATCCTGACCAAGTTTCATCAAGATTGGGTCAAAACTGACCTCTAGAGTGTTTACAAACTAATTGTTGACGACGAACGACGGACGACCGACATAGGGAGATGACAATAGCTCACCCTGAGCTTTTGCTCAGGTGAGCTAAAAAAAAAAAAAAAAAATCAGCAAAAGACTTATCAAATGAAGCTTATGTGATGTTTTTTTTTTTGTGTGTGTGTGTGTTTTTTTTTCTTCTAATTATCTTTATAAAAGCTTATGTTGTGGGTAACCCATTTGACTTGCATCAACTTGTTGATGCAATTTAAATGAGTACCCAGAACAAATGTCATTAACCCTTAGACTGCCAATCACAACAATTGTCGTCTTCTTTGTCATCTGCTTGTGATTTTAAAAGTCATTTTTGCAAACAGTGTGGATCCAGATCAGACTGCTCCTCTAGGAGCAGTCTGATCAGGGTCCACACTGTTTGCCTGTATGCAAAAATAGATATGAAAAGTTTGCAAGAATATTTTCAGCAGATGACATAAACAGACGACATTTTCAGATGCAGGTTTTCTTGGCAGTTTAAGGGTAAAAAAAGAAGTAGACAAAAAGTACACTGGCTGTAATCTGAAGACTATGGAACTGCTTGACTGTCCACATATAGGGGTATGTAAGGTAATTAGGTCGAATACAGTACTTAAAGGGAAGATATGGACAATAAATAAAAATTGTTACAGCTCTTATCTGTCCATTGGAAGACAGACAAACAGAAAGAGACTGGTTGACAGACTATGAGCCAGACAGTCAGTCATCCAGCTAAACAGAGAGAGACTGATGGAAAGACAGTCAGAGAGATGGGTTGGGTAGGGCAGAAACATAGATAAGCTAATAATACTAAAAAAAAAACAAGAGGGCCATGATGGCCCTGTGACGCTCACCTGAGCAACATAGCACTTTGAGAGCCTGATCTAGAACTGATCAAAGCAAAAATTCTGATCAGAGTTCAAAATGATTATATTAACAAGTAAGAGAATGTTTGCCTTGATCAGTTCTAGAATTGGCCAGGTGACCTAGTTTTTGACCCCAAGTGACCCAGTTTCAAACTTGACCTAGAAATCATCAAGACAAACATGTTGAGCAAGATTCATGATGATTGCTTGAAAAATGTGACCACTAGAGTGTTAACAAGGTTTTCTGCTGATCTGGCCAGGAGACCAAGTTTTTGACACCTCGTGACCCAGTTTCAAACTTGACCTAGAACTCATCAAGACAAACATTTGGAGCAAGATTCATGATAACTGCTTGAAAAATGTGACCGCTAGAGTGATAACAAGATTTTACTCTGATTTGGCCAGGTGACCTAGTTTTTGACTCCAGGTGTTCCAGTTTCGAACTTGACCTAGAAATCATCAAGACAAACATTTTGAGCCAGACTCATGATGACTGCTTCAAAAATGTGACAGCTAGAGTGTTAACAAGGTTTTCTGCTGATTAGGCTAGGTGACCTAGTTTTTGACCCCAGGTGACCCAGTTTCAAACATATCCTAGAACTCATCAAGACCAGTATTTTGAGCAAGATTCATGATAATTGCTTCAAAAATGTGACCGCTAGAGTGTAAACAAGGTTTTCTGCTGGTCTGGCCTTGTGACCTAGTTTTTGATACCACGTGACCCAGTTTCAAACTTGACCTAGAAATCATCAAGACAAACATTTTGAGCAAAATTCATGATGATTGCTTCAAAAATGTGACCACTAGAGTGTTAACAAGGTTTTCTGCTGATTTGGCCCGGTGACCTAGTTTTTGACTCCAAGTGACCCAGTTTCGAACTTGACCTAGAAATCGTCAAGACAAACATTTTGAGCAAGGTTCATGATGATTGCTTCAAAAATGTGACCGCTAGAGTGTTTACAAAGTTTTCTGCTGATTTGGCCCGGTGACCTAGTTTTTGACCCCAAGTGACCCAGATTCGAACTTGACCTAGAAATCATCAAGACAAACATATTGAGCAAGATTCACGATGATTGCTTCAAAAATGTGACCGCTAGAGTGTTAAGGTTTTCTGCTGATCTGGCCCGGTGACCTAGTTTTTGACCCCAAGTGACACAGTTTCGAACTAGACCTAGAAATCATCAAGACAAACATACTGAGCAAGATTCATGATGATTGCTTCAAAAATGTGACCGCTAGAGTGTTAACAAGGTTTTCTGCTGATCTGGCCCAGTGACCTAGTTTTTGACCCCAAGTGACCCAGTTTCGAACTTGACCTAAATTTGATAGAGGCAAACATTTTGAGCACGTTTCAAGATTGGGTCAAAACTATGACCTCTAGAGTGTTAACAAGTTTTTCCTTTGATTTGACCTGGTGACCTAGTTTTTGACCCCAAGTAATCCAGTATCGAACTTGATCTAGATTTCATAGAGGCAAACATTCTGACCAAGTTTCATCAAGACTGGGTCAAAACTGTGACCTCTAGAGTGTTAACAAACTAATTGTTGACGACGGACGACGTACGATGGACATAGGGTGATGACAATAGCTCACCCTGAGCTTTTGCTCAGGTGAGCTAAAAATGAGCCGTAACATAAAGAAATATCCTTTTTAAACAATGTACTGTCTGGCTTTTTAGGTACATAAAGAGTCTGAATCAAACAGGTGAAAATCCTTAAAGATGAAAATGAATACAAATAATTGAACTTAATAACATTTAAAACAAAATACATTTGCACTTATAAAATACTTGAAAACTGCCTTCCATCATGAAAACATATCACTAATCATAATCCATGGATTCCTGATAATAATCTATTCTGAAACTTCAATCTGGAACATTCTGGCATCAATAATGTTTTAACCATAATTTTTAGGAATAACAAGCCATAATTTTAGAAACCTCACAGGTCTTCAACAGTCAAATAAAATCCACAACCCAAAAACATGAAAAGTATGTACCTTCTAGTGTGCAGCCTTGATGAGTTCCAGATTCTATCATATCCTCATAGGTCACAACATATGTGACTGGTCCTGGCTCTTCAGCTGGCTTTACCCAGGTCACTTCAACTGCTGTAGAGTTGTAGTTCCCAGTAGTGATACTCTGTACAGGACCAGGTTCTAAAACAAACAAAAAAAAAAAATAAAAAAAATAGAAGACTTGTCAAAGAGGAATATTTGGTGATGATTCTGTAATTTTTTTTCTATTTTTGCATAAAAATGTATCTTGTGGGTTCTCATTCAGTGTTAGAAATTAACTTTTCAAAATGTATAGATTATATAGAAAAATGACCATTTATGGTCATTTTTCAATATAATCTGTACATTTTTGGAATCCATCTTTGAACCATGTTATATCCAAAACCGTGTTATAACGGACTGTGTTATAAAGAGGTTGCAGTGTATTACCATATTTGCCTTAAGTATTGGGTCAGTGTTAGAAATTAACTTTTTTCGCAAGTAGCAGGTAGTTGTTACCTGGTCTGAAAGAAGGCAGCAAAAATGCACCTACATGGCAGCAAAAGGTGTTGCCCCCGTGCCATGTGTTAAACCTTCAAGTGCTAAGCATATTTTGCAGATAGCATTTTCAAAGTATTTTTTTTATTTCAGCAAAAATGAAGGTTGACACATGTGAATTGTCTGCTTGGCAGACGAGTCCCATGAAATGTCAAGTCTAATTTGCACTGAAGACATTCACAACACTTAAAGTTGATAGTGTTTTGGGGCACTATACCAGGTAGCAATTTTTTGCTACCAACAGTTTGACCAGGTAGCAAACTGAATTTTCAAGTAGCAAATTTGCTACTTGCTACTGATAATTTCGAATCCTGTCATTTGAAGCGACTCACTCAGGAACTTCTAATGAGTACCCACAAAATATGTTTTAATGGAGAACTGGACCAGGCTCTAAAACGAAAAAATAGAAGGAGGACTTGTTGAGGAATACTTGGTGATAATTCTGGGATATTTTTTTCCTATTTCTACATAAAAACATGCTGTGGGTACTCATTAGAAGCACCTCGTTGAGATGCTTCTAATGAGTACCCACAACATATGTTTCTATGGAGAACTGGAAAAAATTGTCCCAGAATTATGCTGAAATACTCCTCCTTAACCCATTGTAGTCAGGAGACCCATAAAAGGGTAATTGGCAAACAGTGCAGACCCAGATCAGATGCCGCTGAACACGGCGTCTGATCAGGGTCTCCACTGTTTGCAAATAGTTTAACCATTTTCCTCTAGGAATTTGTAAATCTCATAGCCAGACGTACCTAAAATGGAAATTGGACTCTTCCAATATATAGTGTGGGAGAGTCTATTCAGTATACAATGGGTTAACAAGTCCTCTGATAGTAAAGACGTCCAGGAAATGCCACAATCACAGAACGTTACCAACCAATGACACCATGAGAAAGAGTGAATAAACTAGAATGGACAGCACGCGCATTATAAACCAAGGAAAGCAAAGCAACCAGGGAAGTGCTTATAATGAGTACCCATAACATATATTTTTCATGGAGAAATAAAATAACATTCTTTAGACAAAAAGAGTGCCTTTTCCAGAGCTTTTGTTTGTCTGAGTTGGAGTTTTACGACAAAAGCAACACTGTTAAGGTCATGTCAAGCTACTCAGTTAACCTAATATCACTTTTTCCTGGGCAGTTTTGGCCTCTAAGCCATTAAGCAGTACTTATGCACATACTTCTTGAATCAGCAGAAGGGACAGAATAACTGGAAGGGACAGAATGACTGCAGAAATGATGCAGAGCCTGGCTTAACTAGAGCTATGGAGTGTCTCAGTCTTTACTCTCACATAATTCCAACTCTGCAGGATTACACTAATTTAGCAAATTTGATTGGTCACATAAAATCCAAACTGGCTTTTATCATCATATCATCATAATCAGATTTTTTATTAACGTGCAGGTACAGGGGCAACATCCACATCAGTGGGCCCCCTTCCAGATAGCTGGCTTGCTGCATGCATGGCAGATCTCACACCAGATCTCCAGGTATGTCTATCATGAGGGTTGATAGCTGAGAGCTTCCACTCTCTGCAATCCCTCTCTGTCAGCTGCTTCGATGTCATTTTGGGCCTCCCAGGCCCACGCTTTCCATCAACCTGTATGTCAAAGGCTGTCTTGACTGCACCATTGGAGCGTTCCACATGTCCATACCATCGAAGTCTTCTCTCCTTCAGAATGAGGTCCAGATCCTCAATGCCAAGCTGCACAAGTAGCTCATTGGACCTGGTGGTGACAATGTCTTGTGGCCTGACATTGCAGATCTGTCTGATCATTGCTCTGTCATTTCGCTGCAGACGCTGGAGGTTCGGCTTTGTCAATGGCCAAGTCTCGCTGGCATGGAGCATTGCGCTCCGCACACAAGAGCTGTACACACGGCCAAAGGTTTTGAAAGAGAGGTGGTGTGAAGAGAGGACTGGTAGCAGATCCTTGAACTTCTTCCAGGCAGTTTTCACACGTGTTGTGGTTGAAAATTCACAGCTACCTGCTGCTGAGAGCATGTCTCCTTGGTAGCAAAAGGAAGCTACCACCTCAAGCTTGTCAGATCCGACCTGGACTTCCTTCTGTGGTCTGCCATCCAAGGGGCGTGCAGTTCCCTGGCACGGTGTACATCTGTAGTCAGGGTCCTTTTCCAAGCTCTTGAGCCCACTGCATTTCTTGTGCACCCAGTGCTTGCAGCCATTGCAGAAGATGCTGTTGCTGCCCACTCCAGTGCGACAGACAGCGCATGGAAACTCGCCTGAACTCTGCAGGAGGTCCAGTCCCGTACCGCAGATCATGATCTTTGTCTTTCCTGCATTTACTCTCAGTCCTTTCTTCTCCATTGCTTCTTTCCAAGTCAAGAGCTTCCTGACACATTCCTCAAACGATTCAGCGATGATAACAAGGTCATCGGCATAGAGCTCCTCCCAGGGGACCCAGAGCGGAACTCTCGTGATAAGGCTTCAAGCAAAATGATGAAGAGCCACAATCACAGAACGTTACCAACCAATGACACCATGAGAAAGAGTGAATAAACTAGAATGGACAGCACGCGCATTATAAACCAAGGAAAGCAAAGCAACCAGGGAAGTGCTTATAATGAGTACCCATAACATATATTTTCATGGAGAAATAAAATAACATTCTTTAGACAAAAAGAGTGCCTTTTCCAGAGCTTTTGTTTGTTTGAGTTGGAGTTTTACGACAAAAGCAACACTGTTAAGGTCATGTCAAGCTACTCAGTTAACCTAATATCACTTTTTCCTGGGCAGTTTTGGCCTCTAAGCCATTAAGCAGTACTTATGCACATACTTCTTGAATCAGCAGAAGGGACAGAATAACTGGAAGGGACAGAATGACTGCAGAAATGATGCAGAGCCTGGCTTAACTAGAGCTATGGAGTGTCTCAGTCTTTACTCTCACATAATTCCAATTCTGCAGGATTACACTAATTTAGCAAATTTGATTGGTCACATAAAATCCAAACTGGCTTTTATCATCATATCATCATAATCAGATTTTTTATTAACGTGCAGGTACAGGGGCAACATCCACATCAGTGGGCCCCCTTCCAGATAGCTGGCTTGCTGCATGCATGGCAGATCTCACACCAGATCTCCAGGTATGTCTATCATGAGGGTTGATAGCTGAGAGCTTCCACTCTCTGCAATCCCTCTCTGTCAGCTGCTTTGATGTCATTTTGGGCCTCCCAGGCCCACGCTTTCCATCAACCTGTATGTCAAAGGCTGTCTTGACTGCACCATTGGAGTGTTCCACATGTCCATACCATCGGAGTCTTCTCTCCTTCAGAATGAGGTCCAGATCCTCAATGCCAAGCTGCACAAGTAGCTCATTGGACCTGGTGGTGACAATGTCTTGTGGCCTGACATTGCAGATCTGTCTGATCATTGCTCTGTCATTTCGCTGCAGACGCTGGAGGTTCGGCTTTGTCAATGGCCAAGTCTCGCTGGCATGGAGCATTGCGCTCCGCACACAAGAGCTGTACACACGGCCAAAGGTTTTGAAAGAGAGGTGGTGTGAAGAGAGGACTGGTAGCAGATCCTTGAACTTCTTCCAGGCAGTTTTCACACGTGTTGTGGTTGAAAGTTCACAGCTACCTGCTGCTGAGAGCATGTCTCCTTGGTAGCAAAAGGAAGCTACCACCTCAAGCTTGTCAGATCCGACCTGGACTTCCTTCTGTGGTCTGCCATCCAAGGGGCGTGCAGTTCCCTGGCACGGTGTACATCTGTAGTCAGGGTCCTTTTCCAAGCGCTTGAGCCCACTGCATTTCTTGTGCACCCAGTGCTTGCAGCCATTGCAGAAGATGCTGTTGCTGCCCACTCCAGTGCGACAGACAGCGCATGGAAACTCGCCTGAACTCTGCAGGAGGTCCAGTCCCGTACCGCAGATCATGATCTTTGTCTTTCCTGCATTTACTCTCAGTCCTTTCTTCTCCATTGCTTCTTTCCAAGTCAAGAGCCTCCTGACACATTCCTCAAGCGATTCAGCGATGATAACAAGGTCATCGGCATAGAGCTCCTCCCAGGGGACCCAGAGCGGAACTCTCGTGATAAGGCTTCAAGCACAATGATGAAGAGCAGCGGGCTGAGTACTGATCCTTGGTGAACACCAACCTTCACTTCAAACTCTTCACTGTACCCCTCACCAACACGGACACGGCTCCGTGCATTTGCATACATCCCCTGCACCAGTCGCACAATCCACTCCTCCACACCAAGTTTTCTCAACGCCCACCAGATGACCTTCCGAGGTACTCGATCAAACGCCTTCTCCAGGTCTACAAAGCCATGTAGGGTCTCTTATTGGCAGCTAGATACTTCTCTTGCAGCTGCCTGACAACAAAGATTGCGTCTGTAGTGCCTCTGCCTGGGACGAAGCCAAACTGGGAATCGTCGATTGACACCAACTGTCTGATGAGGCCGTCCAAAATCCTCTCCAGGATTTTCATAACCTGCTCTGTCAGCTTGAGACCGCGGTAGTTGCCCCTTTCCAATGTGTCCCCTTTTTCCTTGTACAGGCAGACAATGAAACTCTGCTCCCAGTCAGAGGGTACCTTGCCATCATGAATGATTGCAACTGCGAGGTCACAGATCATGGTGGCGCCCATGTCACCGGCGGCTCATATCCACCACTATGCCTGATGGGCCCGGTGCTTTGCCAGCCTTCATCTGTGAGATAGCCTTCTTAACCATATCAATTGTGATTGGGATGGGCGGGCCTTCCACTGGTGGTTGATATGACAGGTGGTCTGGGTCCCAGTCAAACTCAAAGTTCAGAAGCCTTTGGTAGTGCTCTAGCCAGGCCTTCTGCTTTGAGTCTTCGCTCATTGACATCTCTCCTGCATCATTCTTCACAGGTTTGTCACCAACAACATCAGTGTTCTCTCTTCTAAACTGGTTTGCAAGGCAGTAGACTTCTGAAGACTTGGGGTCAATATTCTCGTAGACCTTCTTGTCGGCTTCTTGACAAGCATGGTGCACTGCATGTCTGGCATTTTGTTTGGCTGCATCGTATGATGCTCTAATGCCTTTACCAGCCTTCCAGGCTTTGAAAGCTGTCCGCTTGGCAGCAATGGCCTTTTCCACGTGTTCATTCCACCACCAGGTTTCACGACGCCAACGGTGTGGCCGAGTTGTGCCACATACCTCCTTAGTTGTCTTGAGCAGTCCAGTCTTGATGTTGTTCCAGATATCCTCAGTGGCCCCATCAGCTACACCTGCAGATGTGCTCACATGCAAGTTGAAGACCTCCTGGAAATGACTGCTTGTCTGAGGGTCTTTAAGCTTCCAAACTTTGAGGCGAGGGGTGAACTTGCGCTTGGATTTTGTAGGCACATCAATCCTCATGTCACATACAAGAACCTGATGTTGCAGAGCTACATCCTCACCAGGGATCACTTTTAAATCTGTGACAAGTTTGCCCATGGTCCTACAGAAAAGGATAAAGTCTATCTCCGTGGCTAGGTTTCCAGACTTGTATGTGATGAGATGGCTGTCACGTTTCTTGAAACATGTGTTCCCAAGAAGCAGGTCAAATGCTAGGGCGTACTCTAGGATTCTCTCACCCTCAACATCTGGTTTTGGCCAGCCATACCCCATCCCACCATGCACTTCCCTGTATCCAGTGCCTGCACGGCCAACATGGCCGTTCCAATCTCCACATGGGATCAGAAATTCTGATGCTGGGATCCTGGCAGTCACAGCATGCAGCTGATCAAAGAATAGGTCCTTAACCTCATCACTTAGACCACTCTGTTGGGCATACACAGACAGAAAGGTAACACACGCTGGCCGACTATGAGTTTTACTAAAATAATTCTGTCGGAGACTCTCTGAACCTCAAAAACTTTCTCTATCCACTCTTCTGCCACAAACACTTCTACACCAGCAGTGCCTTTGTCATTTCCTGACCAGTAGAGCTTGTACCTGGTGTCCTTGCCCTTGATTGTGCGGCAGCTGTCACCACGGTATCTGGTCTACTGAATGCAGAAGACATCCACTTTCCTGTGGGATAGTGTTTCCACTACCTCGCAAACTCTTCCTCTCAGGGTGTTCACATTGAATGTTCCCAACCTGAATTTCCTCAGGTGCTTGCTGGATTCGCCACAATGGCCCGACCCTGCCTCCCACACCTGACAGGAGGCCAAGCCGGAGACGTTACCAACAGAACTTTGATGTCTGTTGGCACCGCCTAACTCTGAATCTATTTTTCTGCTTGCCATGTAAGATTTTGGAACAATTGTTTTTTTACAGGATCACCTGTCCTAGCTGACATCCCAACTCAGTTCTTTTATGGCATCTGAGTATGCCCGCCGTTCCCGCACTCGGGCAGTGTGCTTTGCCGTTGTCCTTATAAAGAAAGGATCGTCCGCCAAACCACAACAGCTAGAACACCAAGCCATCAGTCTGTAGATGATTGCTGCCTAGCTCTGCCACCCAGGTTGAGGCAGCCTCGTTACCCTGAAGGTGGGGAGGCAACTGTGACAGAGGGCAGCCTCACATTCCCACACTCATGTTGAGTGTCACAGCTGGATGCAGTTTTACGTCATACCCAGGACAACATTTATACTTCAATAAATCCACTGAGCAGTAACCTATGGACTATTTTCTTTGCGTAAATCTATAAAATGAGCTATTTAACTCATATTTTCAAGCTGGAATTATACGAAATGATTTTTTATTTTTTTTTATTTTATGGTTGCGTAAATGTCAGAGAATAAGTCACAAAGTTAGCATAAAAGGCCTTTATTCAGTTTGTAAATAATTCATCAGGATTCACACATCAATATAATCCACAAAAAATGGAATTCATTCCCAATACAGGGAACCCTCAGTACAATGACATCATTTGTTACCAAAGATGTTGCTATTAAAATGAATTGGCTGTTGTAAAGAATCCTTAATGGACAGAATGATATGTAAGAAAGACATTGTTTTATTCTTTTTTCCAAAAGAACATGTTTTGGATATTTGTTAGAACTGCCTCACATATGTTACTTGAAATTTTAATGCAATATTCTCATGCATAATTTCTCAATAACTGTCACAAATTTCAGTGAAGGTTTAGTTGCATTCAAATTGTCATTATAACAAATTTTGTCATTATACTGAGTCGGCATTAAGAGGGTTGACTATATCACAAGAGCCAGCACATGACAAAACCAACAAAATTGCATTTTTTGCACCTAGCGAAGACTCAGATCATCCACCCAGTCTGATCAGAGTCTTCACTAAGTGCTCAATGGTTTGGACCCAAGCTTTCTTCATGAGGACAGCCAAGACTCTGATCAGACTGGGCAGGTGCCCAGGCTGATCTGAGTAAACGCTGGCCACTTATGCCATTTTGTTGGTTTTGTCATGCTCTAGCTTACAAGGTATCTATTCATGGCTGTCATCTCAATTTTACTTACTTATAACAGAAGTGTGTCTTGAATCACTCTTACTGGTCCCTGCTCCAGTAACAGTATATGGTGTTACTGTAACTGTGTAGTTGGTGTACGGCCTCAAATCGGAGATTGTATAATTCATTTCCTTCTGATTAACATCAATAGTTCCACGGGTATTGTTTGAACAGCCCTCAGTGGGATCCTACAACAAGGATATATAGCTCTAGATAAGAGGGTGTATCCACATAATATTTTTCTTATTTCTCCATGAAAACAGGTTGTGGGTACTTATTAGAAGCACCTGGACGAGGACCTTCTAATGAACACCACAACACATGTTTTCATAGAGAAATAAGAAAAGTGTCAGTACTATTTGGTTGAAAAAAAAAAAATGCCTTATCTGGAGCAATGAGGTTACCCACTCTATGTGAAAAACAAAAAGCATTTTTACTTTATATATGCAAAAAGCAAAACCAGGGGGAATAATGAAAAGATCAGTGCAATGAAAGGCCATACAGTCATGAACTGAATTCCACCTTCAGCAAGATATAAACCTGGGCCCAGTTGTTCAAAGCTAACGACATCGTTAGTTAACGATTCGTTAAAATTTACATCGAGTGATACGCAAATATGCTGAAATTTTTTGCTGAAAAAATGTGAGTAGCTTTTGCAGTGCAAAAGCTACTCACATTTTTTCAGCAAAAAATATCAGAATATTGTATATTGAATCCGCTAAAACAGTTAACGAAATGACCCTTAACGAGCTCGTTAAGCTAACGACGCTTTGAACAACTGGGCCCTGGTATCTCATGATCCAAAGTTGCTTGTGCTAACCATTCGGTCACCTGGACATTTTCAGGCTAAATTTGAACTGCATTAATGGGCAATATAATGCTAAACAGCCAAGGATACAAACAGAATTTGCATACACTACAACCTCTTTATAACACACTTCATTATAACATGGTTTTGGATATAACACCGTTCAAAGATGGATCCCACAAATGTATAGATTATATTGAAAAATGACAATAAATGGTCATTTTTCAAAATAATCTATACATTTTTGTTTGGATATAACACGGTTGTTTAACTAACATGGTTTAAGCTATGGACCCCAACAATAGTGTTATAAAGAGGTTGTGATGTATTTAGGCCAATAAAACGAAATGTTGTGTTTCAGGTTTTGTTTGTTTGTGTTGAGGTTTTACAGCCCAGTCAACCCAATGGGGTCATGTCGAGCGCGGTCAGTTTACCTAACCAAAAGTTTACTGGGCAGGCTTAGTCCTCTAAGCGGTTAACCAGTATTGTGCACATTCTTTTGCCAGAAACTGACAACTGCCTTTCTTGAATCAGCGGAAGGGAGAGAATGACCGTAGAAAATATTTCATGATCAATCTCCACGAAAGAATGTTGCCGACCTCGGCGGGGGTTGAACCCGCGAATTCTGGTCTCCAGTCGGACGGCGCATCCAACTGAGGCACTGAGGCTGGCAAACAACCAAGGATATAAACAGAATTTGCATACACTACAACTCTTTATAACACAGTTCATTATAACACGGTTTTGGATATAACACGTTTCAAAGATGTAGCCCACAAATGTATAGATTATATTGAAAAACGACCATAAATGATCATTTTTCAATATAATCTATATATTTTTGCTTGGACATAACACGGTTGTTTAACTAACATGGTTTATGCTATGGACCCCAACAATAGTGTTATAAAGAGGTTGTGGTGTATTTAGGCCAATAGAAAAAAAATGTTGTGTTTCAGGTTCCGTGCCATAAAAAACAAGGGTCAGTAGGTAGGTTTTACTTTTTTTTTTCAGTCTACAGTTTCAGGGTTTTACATCTGTCTAGGAAGCTACACAACTGTACTTTGGTACAAAAAAGTAAAACTAGCAATGTATCTGTATATGACGCTGCATAACTGTGCTTTTGTACATAAAAGCTGAAACTAGCACTGCAATTGTTTTGTATTCACCGCCTTGGAAGCAAATTCAATAAGTTTATGGCCAGCCCTTAAGAGTAATTTCCATCTCTATTTAATGACAACCAAATTTGGTTAGTATGAAGACCCAATAGTGTCTGTAACAAAGTCCCTCACAACAACTTTAAATGAAATAGCGGTCCTGAGTACAAGACTTAATTACCAGTTTAAAGAGCACATCAACATTTCAGGTATGTAGTCCTGATTCAGCATCTCAAATGGGTATCAAAATGAAGTACTGATCCCATCATGACATCTTGTGATCAGACTTTTTGATTTCTTTCCCATTTGAAATGGGAAACAATTGAAAATAAAAGTTTCAATAATTGTGACACTGAAACATTTCCTCTCATAAATATTTATTCCTCATTTCAGGACCACCAGAGAATATATGTTTTTCTATTTTTTTTTCAACCTGACAGACGGAGATATGGAGAAAGAATAAATTAAAATTCTTATATTCATTTTGATGTTTTATTTGAACCCTAAAGTTTTCCCCAGAACCGCGCACCCAGCGTTTATACTTTTCTTAAAAAATCACATTTTTTGTTTTTGTCAAAAAAAAAAAAAAAAAGTTCACAGTCGGCCCCAAAAAAACACGGTCGGTCGGGAACCTGAAACACAACTATTTTTTTATTTGGCCTTATATTCCAGTCTAGGCTTTTCAATTCATAAACACATCAGTCATAGCACAGGTTTTGAACTTGCATCCTGATCTAATGATCCTGGCTTTAAATTCTCGTCAAGGTGTATTCTTCTCATGACTGAACATTGTTCTCCTTATCAATTACATAAGTTTTCTTACTCTCTACATTTCTGAACAAAAACATATGTTGTGAGTACTCATTAGAAGTGCATGGTTTTGGTTGAAATGAGAACTCACAACATATGTTTTTATGGTGAAAATAAGAAAAATATCAGTACATTTCAGCTGGAAAAAGTGCCTTATTTCAGGCTATTTTTATCAAATTTCACCTTTACTCACCACAAAATTTCTAATGACCCAAAGCAACAGCTTAGTATTTCATTTTTTTTAACCTGCCTATCAAAATAAAAAATGAGAAAAAGAAGTATGTCTCTAAAAACTGAACTTTCTGATTACTCAACTATGAAAATTCTTTCCTATCATCAGTCACAAGAGCCAACAGTGACTGATAATAGATTATAATCAATCATCAGGGTAACACTTTTATTACATTCCCAAAGCTCCAATACCTGATTCTAAGAACATAGCTACAGATAAGAAGGGCTATCCACATAATATTTTTCTTATTTCTCCATGAAAACATATGTTGTGGGTACTCATTAGAAGCACCTCAGTGAGGCCCTTCTAATGAGTACCCACAACATATGTTTTCGTGGAGAAATAAGAAAGATATCAGCTTTTTCGGATGAAAAAAGTGCCTTATCTGTTACTATGTAAGAAAATGCTAAGTTTGCAACAAATCTGTCTCAATGCAAATATTAAGAAGCAAACTGGAACAACTTTCTAGGTGTTTTATTTTCAAAAATAAATATCTATAAATAATACTGACTATGTGTTGTTAAATAATTCATTTGATGAAATCTATCCACTGGAGTCTAATTCCAAAATAAACAAGGAATAAAATGTAATACATATGCTTTTTGAAATTAATCTCTTTCTCTTGTGCATAGCTCCAGATAACAAATGCATCCAGAAAATTATTTTTCTTATTTCTCCACAAAAACATATGTTGTGGATACTCATCAGAAGCACATCGCTGAGGTGCTTCTAATGAATACCCACAACATATATGCTTTCATGGATTTATAAGAAAAATATCACTGCTTTATTTAAGAAAAGTGCCTTCTCTGGAATTATGCATCTAATGATTCATTTTCTATTAACAATAGGTCTTTAATTTCCTTAATAATCATTCATGAAACTGACAGTAAACTAAGTATATTTCAAAGTTTCAGATAAACAGTCATCCTATGATTGTTTTCTTCCTTCTTCCATCCAACCAATTTAACTGTAATGAGACACTGCAAAAAGATCCAGTGCAAAAACAATATACCAATCTACCAACAAGAGCATGGCACAGCGGGGCAATATATGCCCGGTTACCATTTTACAAGGGTACCCCATTTATATAGCTGGACAAAAGCATAAAATATGTGGACATGCAAATGTACGCTTGTTATGTTGCCATTGTTACCAATTATGGGGTGAAAAAAGGATGATCTAAAAAAATTAGTCGAAGGGAAGTAACTCAAAAACTAAGAAAGGGAGAGCAATCTTTTTTTGTAAGAGACAGAGTGTCTTAACCTCATACACATTGCTATAAAGCATCAACACATTCCCTATGGTTACCTAGTTGTGGCACACATATAGATAGTGTGGAAAAAATTTAATAAAACTAATCAAAGGGAAGTAACCCAGAGACTGAGAAAAAGAGAGCAATCTTTTTTGTATGTGACACTGTCTTGACCTCATACACATTGCTATAAAGAAGTTTCATCAAGATATTCCATATGGTTACCTAGTTATGGCAAGCATAAGGACAGTGTGAAAAAACAACAAAAAAAACAAAAAAAAACTAATCAATTGGAAGTAACTCTGAAACAAAGAAAGGGAGATCTATCTTTTTTTACATGCTACACACCATCTAAACCTCAAACACATTGCTATAAGGTTTCATCAAAATATTCCATATGTTTACCTACTTGTGGTTTGTTTGTGTTGAGGTTTTATGACCCAGTCAACCCAATGGGGTCATGTCGAGGGTGGTCAGTTTACCTAACCACAGTTTTACTGGTCAGGCTTAGTCCTCTAAGCGGTTAACCAGATTCACATTCTTTCGCCAGAAACTGACGAATGCTCTTCTTGAATCAGCAGAAGGAAGAGAATGACCGTAGAAAATATTTCATGATCAATCTCCGCGAAAGAATGTTGCCGACCTCAGCAGGGGTTGAACCTGTGACCTCCTGGTCTCAAGTCGGACACACCTATTTATGGTACCCACAAGGTCAGTAAAAACTTCATCAAAGGGAAGTAACTCAGAAAGTGAGATAGGGAGAGCAATCATTTTTGCATGTGACATGCAGTCTTGACCTTATATACATTGCTTTAACCTTTAACACTCTCTGGGCATTTTCAGCAGACGACAGATTGATGATATTTTTTCTTATTTTTCCCAGAAAACAGGATTTGACATTTCATGCAAATTGTCTCCTTAGGAGACAATTTGCATGAAATGTCATATCCTGTTTTCTGAGAAAAATAAGAAAAATATTTCAAAATGTCGTCTGCTGAAAATTTTACCCAGAGTGCTAAGCGATAAAGCTTTTCTTTTAGGTATTGAGTTATGGTGTGCACAGATAGTCTGAAAAACTAATTAAAGGGAAGTAACTCAGAAACTAAGAAAGGAAGAGCAATCATTTTCGTATGTGACACATGGTCTTAACCTCATACACATTGCTATAAAGTTTCATCAAAATATTCCGTACTGTTACCTACTTATGGTACCCAAAAGATCAGACAAAAATTTCATCAAAGGGATGTAACTCATACTGAGAAAGACAGAGCAATCTATTTTGTATGTGACACATGGTCTTAACGTAATAAGTATTGTTATAAGGATCCATCCAGATGTTCGATACGCTATCCTACTTATGGTAAGCACAAGGTCAGTCAAAAATTTATCAAAAGGAAGCAACTCAGAAAGAAAGAAAGACAGTCATTTTTTGCATGCAGCATGCCGTCTTGACCTCATACATATGGCTATAAAGTTTCATCAAGACTTTCCATGTGATAACCTAGTTATGGCATGCATTAGGGTAGTATGAAAAAAAAAAAAAAAAAAAAAAAAATCATCAAAGGGAAGTAATTCAGAAACAAAGAAAGAGAGAGCAATCTTTTTTATAAGTGATACACCCTCTTAACCTCATACACATTGCTATAAAGCTTCATCCATACGGTTACCTACTTATGGTATGCACAAGGTCAGTTTAAAACTTCATCAGAGGGCAGTAATTCAGAAACTGAGAAAGGGTTAGCAATCTTTACACACCGTCTTAACCCCATACACAACGCTATAAAGTTTCATCAAGATATTCCATACACTTACCTACTTATGGTATGCACAAGGTCAGTCCAAAATTTCATCAAAGGGAAGTAGCTCAGAAATTGAGAAAGGGAGAGCAATCTTTTTTTTTGTATGTAACACACCATCTTAACCTCAAACACACTGCTTTAAAGTTTCATCAAGATATTCCATATGGTTACCTAACTATGGTGCGTACAAAGATAGTATGGGAAAAACAAAATCTAATCAAAGGGTAGTAATTCAGAAAGTAAGAAAGGGAATGCAATCATTTTTACACGTGACATGCCATCTTGACATCATACACACTGCTATGAAGTTTCATTCAGATATTCCATATGGTTACCAAGTAACAATGCTCACAAGAAAAGCAACCTTTTTTTGTATGCAACACACCCTCTTAATCTCATACATATTGCTATAAAATTTCATTGAAATGTACTATACAGAACCTACTAATGGTACGCATAAGGTCAGTCAAAAATTTAACCAAAGGGAAGTAACTTAGAAAGTAAGATGTCGAGAGCAATCATTTTTGCATGTGACATGCAGTCTTGCCCTCATATACACTGCAATAAAGTTTAATCAATATATTTCATTTGGTTATCAACAGGATTTTCCCCGACTCGCTTCTGGCAGTATTTTACTCCCAAAATCATGTTCTGGACTCCCAGAACTAAGGGATAAGAGTCCTGATTGATGCATTTATCATCAGCGTAAACTTGATTTTATTTATTTTTGGCTTTGAATTTTAATTTGTTTGTACCTAAAGGACAAGAAATACAACTATTTGGGAAAAAGTTAATTTCTTTAAAACAATAAACACCTAAATCTTATTTATGGCCCCTTAACTCAAGATCAATGAGTCACATGGACCCTCGGTTTCAAACCAAGGGAAAACCCTATTATCAAGTTATGATGGGCACACAGATAATCTGAAAAAAACTAATCAAAGGACAGTTACTCAGAAACTAAGGAAGGGAGAGCAACCATTGCTATGAAGTTTCATCAAAATATTCCTTACGATTACCTAGTTATGGCGCGCACAAGGATAGTCTGTAAAAAAATCAATCAAAGGGCAGTAACTCAGAAACTAAGAAAGGGAGAGCAACCATTTTTTATGCAATACATTATCTTGACCTCATACACATTATTATGCAGTTTCATCAAAATATTCCGACGGTTACTTAGTTATGGCGGGCACAAGAACTGTTTATGCTTGATGGAGGGACGGACTGCTGGACAATGCCATAACATATAAAGTATAAAAATATCAAAATTAAACAAAACAAGTAACCAACAACAGTAAAAATTGACTGTTTATCTACTTTACAGTGTGTTTGTCCTTTCCAATCAAAGTAAAAAAACAAACGTTTTTAGAAAACCAAACTGATGTTTCCCACTAATGCTGAACTTGAAAATGACGTCAAGGTCATCAAAATCCAGCCACCTCCTCTGAATGCAGGGAATAAGAACAAACACTGCAATTTATGCATGCATATAATTAGCATTCCCAGTAACATCATTATCTTAACCCATTGTAGTCTGCAGATCCCTAAAAGTGTAATTGGCAAACAGTGCAGACCCAGACCAGATACCGCAGAACATAGTGTCTGATCAGGGTCTCCACAGTTTGCAAACAGTTTAGCCATTTTTCTCCAGAATATCTAAATGAAATCGTGTGACATACCTAAAACTGAAATTGAACACTTCAAATATATATAGTAGGGGAGAGTTTATTCAGTCAAAAATAGGTTTATACCTGAAATGTAAACATCTTGGCTACAGCTCTAGATAAGGTGCTTTTTTTTTTTTTTTTTCCAACCAAAATTATTGACATTTTCTTATTTCTCCATGAAAACATATGTTGTGGGCATCCATCAGAAGTGCCTCACAACGTATGTCTACATGAAGATTTGCTTGTGTTGAGGTTTTACAGCCCAGTCAACCAAGTGGGGTCATGTTGAGTGTGGTCAGTTTACCTAACCTCACTTTTACTGGGCAGGCTTAGTCCTCTAAGTGGTTAACAAGTATTGTGCACGTTCTTTCACCAGAAGCTGACACCTGCCCTTCTTGAATCAGTGTAAGGGAAGAATGACCGTAGAAAAAATTTCAAGATCAATCTCCACAAAAGAATGTTGTTGAACCTGTGGGTGTCGAAAATGCAACCTCCTGATCTCCAGTCAGAGTCTTCATGAAAAAACAAGCAAATTCCATGGGGAATTTATGTCCCCCGCCTTATTTTTTATTTGAGGTGTTAAAAATGGTAAAGTTAACCAGAGGACCACTGGTTCTGTATCAATTACCTAAGTATTGAAGCAGGAAACCAGTGATAAAAAATAATTTCAAGATTCTGAAAAAAAAACACATGCATATCTTCAGACCATCCTTAAAGCATCTGTAAAGTTTCAAAGGATCGGCTTAAAACTGTGGTAGGAGTTACGGGGTCAAGGTACCTACTCCCTATACGCTTCTGTAGTATTAGAACTCAAACAAGAGGCCCACGGGCCACGATTCGCTCACCTGAGTGACATAGCCACTGCAGACATGTAGACATTATGCAACATTTTTCCAATCCTATCATCGCAACTAATGAAAATATCATCATTTGAACAGTTCTTAGTTTTGAAGAAGAATATATGGGCCTGACAGTCAATGGAGCATGATCATTTGAATAAACTATCAATCACATTTCAACAGAAGGATCAATGTGAAATTTGGTGGAAATTGGCTAAGTGATTTCTGAAGAATCGTGATTTTATACATGTAAACAGCACAGTGGCAGGGAAATATTATAAATATAAACCAGATGATGGCCATCTTAGATTTCCAATCAGAACAATTTTAACTACTGTTGATCTACAAGTCACTTCGATACTTTCAATATAAATGTATATGGCCTACACATATAGGGAAGCAAATTTGACCTTGGAGGCAAAAAGGTCAAATGTCAACATAGAACCATCATTTGAGCAATTTTGGTAGATCTCCTGTCCCCCATAATTTGTGCAAAGATTAGGACCCAGGGCTTATTTGGTTATGGAGAAGAAGATTTTTAAAGGCTTTTACCATATATGGGCATGGCAGCCATTTTGATCAATGGACCATACCCATTTTAGCAATCTTTCATTCTCCTGCCCACGGAGGCTCCGCATGAAATTTGAGCAACACTGGCCCGGAGGCTTCAGAGGAAAAGCCATTTGAAATTATCAACATTTTTTCCATACTAATGTATGGGGCCCATACAAATGCATACAGAAGCAAACTTGACCTCGCCGTAAAATGGTTAAATGTCAATGTATGACAATTATTTTAGCAACTTTGGTAGACCGCCCGTTCCAGATGATATATGCAAAGATTCAGCCACAAGCCATCCTCGGTTTTGGAGAATAAGATTTTTAAATGTTTTTTCCCATGCAAATGCATAAAGAAGCAACTTGACCTTGCCGTAAAAAGGTCAAATGTCAATGTATGACCATTATTTTAGCAACTTTGGTAGACCCCCTGTCTCCGATGATTTATGCAAACATTCAGCCCCAAAGCATCCTCGGTTCTAGAGAAGAAGATCTATAAAGGTTTTTACCATATATGGGCATGGCGCCCACCTTGGTCAACGAACCGTGACCATTTTAGCAATCTTTTGTTCCCCCTACCTAAGGAGGCTCCATATGAAATTTGAGCAAAATTGGCCCAGAGGCTCCAGAGGAGAAGTTGTTTGAAATTCTGAACATTTTTCCCATACAAATGCATAAGGAAGCAAAATTGACCTTAACGTAAAAAGGTCAAATGTCAATGTACGACCATTATTTTAGCAAAATTTGGTAGCCCTCCTGTTCCCAAAGATATATGCAAAGATTCAGCCATAAGGCATGCTCGGTTTTGGAGAAGAAGATTTTTAAAGGTTTTTCCCATACAAATGAACAGAAAAGCAAACTTGACCTTGCCGTAAAAAGGTCAAACGTCAACGTACGACAATTCTATTAGCAATTTTGGTAGACCTCCCGTCCCTGATGATTCCTGCAAAGGTTCAGCCCAAAGGCATTCTCGGTTCTGAAGAAGAAGATTTTTAAAGGTTTTTACCATATATGGGCAGGGCGGCCATCTTGGTCAACGGACCGCGACCATTTTAGCAAGTTTTCGTTCCCCCACCCTAAGGAGGCTCCATATGAAATTTGAGCAAAATTAGCCCAGAGGCTCCAGAGGAGAAGTTGTTTGAAATTCTGAACATTTTTCCCATACAAATGCATAAGGAAGCAAAACTGACCTTGCCGTAAAAAGGTCAAATGTCAATGTACGACCATTTTTTTAGCAATTTTGGTAGCTCTCCTGTTCCCAAAGATATATGCAAAGATTCAGCCATAAGGCATGCTCGGTTTTGGAGAAGAAGATTTTTAAAGGTTTTTCCCATACAAATGCATAGGGAAGCAAACTTGACCTTGCCGTAAAAAGGTCAAACGTCAACATACGACAATTCTTTTAGCAATTTTGGTAGACCTCCCGTCCCCGATGATTCCTGCAAAGGTTCAGCCCCAAGGCATTCTCGGTTCTGGAGGAGAAGATTTTTAAAGGTTTTTACCATATATGGGCGTGGCGGCCATCTTGGTCAACGGACCGTGACCATTTTAGCAATTTTACGTTCCCCCACCCTAAGGAGGCTCCATATGAAATTTGAGCAAAATTGGCTCAGCGGTTTCAGAGGAGAAGTCGTTTGAAAATGTTAACGGACGGACGCACGGACGGACGGACGCACGGACGGACGGACGGACGGACGACGGACGAAAAGTGATCACAATAGCTCATCCTGAGCAGAGCTCAGGTGAGCTAAAAATGTCTAAGTTAAAAATGCAGAAAAAGTGGTAAAAAATTATTTCAGGATTCTGAAAAAACACATGCATATCTTCAGGCCATCCTAAAAGCCCTTGTAAAGTTTCAAAAGGATCGGACAAAAACTGTGGGAGGAGTTAAGGGGACAAGGTACCTGCACCCTATACACTTCTGCAATATTAGAACTCAAAAAATGTCTAAGTTAAAAATGCAGAAAAAGTAATAAAAAAATACTTCAGGATTCTGAAAAATCAACCTGCATATTTTCAGGCCATCCTAAAAGCCCATGTAAAGTTTCAAAAGGATCAGCCAAAAACTGTGGGAGGAGTTAAGGGGACAAGGTACCTACTCCCTATAGACTTCTGTAATATTAGAACTCAAAAAATGTCTAAGTTCAAAACGTGCAAAAAGTGATAAAAAATAATTTCAGGATTCTGGATAAACCACATGCATATTTTCAGACCATCCTTAAAACACCTGTAAAGTTTCAAAAGGATCGGCCAAAAACTGTGGGAGGAGTTAAGGGGACAAGGTACCTGTTCCCTATATACTCCTGTAGTATTAGAACTCAAAAAATGTCTAAGTTAAAAATGCGGAAAAAGTAATAAAAAATTATTTCAGGATTCTGAAAAAAACACATGCATATCTTCAGGCCATCCTAAAAGCCCATGTAAAGTTTCAAAAGGATCGGCCAAAAACTGTGGGAGGAGTTAAGGGGACAAGGTACCTACTCCCTATACGCTTCTGTAATATTAGAATTCAAAAAATGTTTATGTTCAAAATGTCTAAAAAGTAATAAAAATTAATTTCAGGATTCTGAAAAAACCACATGCATATCTTCAGACCATCCTTAAAACACCTGTAAAGTTTCAAAAGAATCGGCCAAAAACTGTGGGAGGAGTTAAGGGGACAAGGTACCTACTCCCTATAGACTCCTGTAGTATTAGAAGTCAAAAAATGTCTCAGTTAAAAATGCGGAAAAAGTGATAAAAAATTATTTCAGGATTCTGAAAAAAACACATGCATATCTTCAGGCCATCCCAAAAGCCCATGTAAAGTTTCAAAAGGATCGGCCAAAAACTGTGGGAGGAGTTAAGGGGACAAGGTACCTACTCCCTATACGCTTCTGTAATATTAGAATTCAAAAAATATTTATGTTCAAAATGTCTAAAAAGTAATAAAAATTAATTTCAGGATTCTGAAAAAACCACATGCACATCTTCAGACCATCCTTAAAACACCTGTAAAGTTTCAAAAGAATCGGCCAAAAACTGTGGGAGGAGTTAAGGGGACAAGGTACCTGCTCCCTATACACTTCTGTAGTATTAGAACTCAAAAAATGTCTAAGTTAAAAATGCGGAAAAAGTAATAAAACATTAATTCAGGATTCTGAAAAAACCACATGCATATCTTCAGGCCATCCTAAAAGCCCATGTAAAGTTTCAAAAGGATCAGCCAAAAACTGTGGGAGGAGTTAAGGGGACAAGGTACCTACTCCCTATACACTTCTGTAGTATTAGAACTTAAAAAATGTCTAAGTTAAAAATGCAAAAAAAGTGATAAAAAATTATTTCAGGATTCTGAAAAAACCACATGCATATCTTCAGGCCATCCTAAAAGCCCATGTAAAATTTCAAAAGGATCCACCAAAAACTGTGGGAGGAGTTAAGGGGACAAGGTACCTACTCCCTATAGACTTCTGTAATATTAGAACTCAAAAAATGTCTGTTAAAAATGCGGAAAAAGTGATAAAAAATTATTTCAGGATTCTAAAAAAACCACATGCATATCTTCAGACCATCCTTAATACATCTGTAAAGTTTCAAAAGGATCGGACAGAAACTGTGGGAGGAGTTAAGGGGACAAAGTACCTACTAAAAACTCGGAACCACGCACCACGCGCCACGCGCCACAGAAAACCAAAAACAGTGTCCCTCCACTTTTCTTCGAAAAGGCGGGGGACAATAAGAAAACTATTTATCTGCAGATGTCTCTTACCGGTAACTATGTTAACTCTATAAAATTTCAGTTTATAATACAAAAATCTAGAAATGTGTGTTTGTAAAACACTATGCCCCCAACAGTATGCTTGTCTCTACAAAATGCCAAACCTGAAAAGGGGCATAACTCTTATACAAGAATTCCGCGGAAGGCGTCATCGCACCTGCTGGGGCAGAAGTCACAGGAGCCACAATCAGAACGTGGTTATTAAATAAGTTTATTTCATTCTTAGCAGTGCTTACTTGGAAAACTGGGTTGAAAAAAATGTAGACAAAGTGCCTAGTGGGGCACATATATTCAGGGCCAGTCCCATTCCCTCTAATGGCTATATCTTCAGCACTGACTTTTCGTATCATACAGCCCAATGATAATGGAATATTGACGTAAAATGTGTAAAAGTCACTGGAGCATGAAATATAGGTCAAGGTCACGGGTCAAGGTACCTGCTAATTCAGTACATCAAGGAGAAGCACAATGCAAGGTATGGTGGTTGTAGGCCTTATAGTTGAGGAGTTATCAAACATCAACGTAAAATGTGTCAAATATAGGTCAAGATCACCGGGTCAAGGTACCTGCCAAGCCAGTGCAATGAGGTGAAGCACTATGCAAGGTTTAGTGGTTGTAGGTCTTATATTTGATACCGAACATCAACATAAAATGTGTCAAAGTCACTGGAGTGCACAATATAGGTCAAGGTCACCAGGTCAAGGTACCTGCCGAGTCAGTACATCGAGAAGAAGTACAATATAAGGTTTGGTGGTTGAAGGACTTACAGCTGAGGACATATGGAAGGGTGACGTAAAAGGTGTAAAAGTCAATGGAGCGCGAAACATAGGTCAAGGTCACCCAGTGAAGGTACCTGCGGAGTCCGTACATTGAGGAGAAGCACTATGCAAGGTTTGATGGTTGTAGGCCTTACAGTTGAGGAGATATTGAACGTTGACATAAAATGTGTAATAGGCACTGGAGCGCAAAATATAGGTCAAGGTCACCGGGTCAAGATACCTGCCGAGTCAGTACATCTAGGAGAAGCACTATGCAAGGTTTGGTGGCTAGAGGTCTTACACTTGAGGAGATCTGGAACATTGACGTAAATTATGTCAAAGTCACTGCAGCCAAAATATAGGTCAAGGTCACCAGGTCAAGGTATCTGCCAAGTCAGTACATTGAGAAGAAGCACTTTGCAAGGTTTGATGGTTGTAGGCCTTATAGTCGAGGAGATATCGAACGTCGACGCAAAATATGTCAAAGTCACTGGAGCGCAAAATATAGGTCAAGGTCACAGGGTCAAGGTACCTGCCAAGTCAGTACATCTAGGAGAAGCACTATGCAAGGTTTGGTAGTTGTATGCCTTATAGTTGAGAAGATCTGGAACGTCGACGTAAATTGTGTCAAAGTCAATGGAGCGCAAAATATAGGTCAAGGTCACTGGATCAACATACCTGCCAAGTCAGGAGGTCAGGGAGATGTGTCATGCAAGGTATGATGGTTGTTGTAGAATTGTAGTTGATTAGAATACTAACTTCGACATAAATGTCGAACTTCGACATAACAGAACTGTTAACAGACAGACGGACAGATGAACGGACAGACGAATGGAAAAGCGGGCACCTATGTCGCAAAGTCGGGAGGTCAGGGAGATGTTTCATACAAGGTTTGATGGTTGTTTAGTTTTGTAGTTGATTAGAATACTAACTTTGACATAAATGTCGAACTTCGACATAACAGAACTGTTAACAGACGGATAGACAGATGGACAGACGAACAGACAGACGAATGGAAAAGTGGGCACCTATGTCGCAGAGTCAGGAGGTCAGGGAGATGTTTCATGCAAGGTTTGATGGTTGTTTAGTCTTGTAGTTGATTAAAATACTAACTTTGACATAAATGTCGAACGTCGACATAAATGTTGACAGACGGACGGACGAATGGACAGACATACGGAAAAGCGGACGCCTATGTCGCAAAGTCAGGAGGTCAGGGAGATGTTTCATGCAAGGTTTGATGGTTGTTTAGTCTTGTAGTTGATTAGAATACTAACTTTGACATAAATGTCGAACGTCGACATAAATGTTGACAGACGGACGGACGGACGGACGGACGGACGGACGGAAAATCGGACGCCTATATCGCACCCTGCTACAAGCAGGTGTGATAAAAATTAAACAAATTTTCCTTTAAAAATTAAATAGATGATCTGCTCATCAGCCCTAACGAGTCTGCCAAATATCAAAGCTCAGATACTTCCTGAAATATCTTGCACAGAGAGTAAAGTGAGACAAACAAATGGATGAATATGCACCCTCATTCTTTTCTAGGTTGGGGACATTAAAATGAAGAATAACTTGGTAGGAAAAAGCTCCTAGGGGAAAATAACATCTTGTAATAATTTATCAAAAACAAGAGGACCATGATGGTCCTATATCGCTCACCTGATCAAACAGATTTGCATACTTACTGTTGAAGATTCAGCCAAGTTCACTGCTCTAAGATTTATGTATAAATTTTACAGCCCTGCCCCCACTCCCCCCCCCCCACCATCCCTCCCCAACACACAAGGCCATGTTTTTTCTTTTTAACACATCATGACTTGACTTAATCTTGAAAGGGAACATTTCTGCCAAGTTATTTTGAAATTGGTCCAGTGGTTTCTGACAAAAAGATTTTTAAAGTGTTTTATATCGCTATAAAGCCCAAGCCCCTAAGGGACATTTTTTTTTTTTTTTTTTTTGATGAATCATGACAGTTTGAAGAAATTTGGCAGAGGGTACCAAAGGAACATTCCTGCCAAGTTAAATTAAAATCAGTTCAGTGGTTTCTGACCAGAAGATTTTTAAAGTTTTCTATTTAGATCTATAGGGAAAATAAGCCCAACCTCCTAGCAGCCATGTTTTTTTGACAAATCAGGATTGCTTGAACATTCTTGGTAGAGGGTTACTAAAGCATTATTGAAATCAGTCAGGAGGTATTTGACAAGAAGAATTTTGAAGTTTTCTATACAGATATATATGGAAAATAAGCCCCACCCCCCGGGGGCCATGTTTTTTGATGTATCATGAAGGCTTGAACAATCTTGTTAGAGGGTCGCCAAAGCAGCATTCTTGCCAAGTTACATTGAACTCGGTCCAACGGTTTCTTAAAAGAAAATTTTTAAAGTTTTTTATATAGATACATAGGGAAAATAAGCCCCGCCCCCTAGCGGCCATGTTTTTTGACGAATCACAATTACTTGAACAATCTTGGTACAGGGTCACTATGGAAACATTTTTGCCAAGTTATAATGAAATTGGTCCAGTGGTTTCTGACAAGAAGATTTTTCAAGTTTTCTATAAAGATATATAGGGAAAATAAGCCCCACCCCCTGGCAGCCATGTTTTTTGACAATCCAAATGGCTTGAACAATCTTGGTACAGAATCACAAAGGAATAATTCTGCAAAATTATATAGCAATTGGTCCAGTGGTTTCTGACAAGAAGAATTTTTTTAAGTTTTTTATATTGATATATAGGGAAAATGAGCCCCGCCCCCTGGCGGCCATGTTTTTTGACAAATCCAAATGGCTTGAACAATCTTGGTAGAGAGTCACCAAAGGAATATTTCTGCAAAATTATATGGAAATCGGTCCAGTGGTTTCAGACAAGAAGATTTTTTAAGTTTTCTATATAGATATATAGGGAAAATAAGCCCCGCCCCCTGGCAGCCATGTTTTTTGACAAATCCAAATGGCTTAAAACAATCTTGGTCGAGGATCACCAAAGGAACATTTCTGCAAAATTATATTGAAATCGGTCCTGTGGTTTCTGACAAGAGGATTTTTTAAGTTTTCTTTATAGATATACAGGGACAATAAGCCCCACCCCCTGGTGGCCATGTTTATTGACGAAACCAAATGGCTTGAACAATCTTAGTAGAAAATCACCAAAGGAACAGTTCTGCAAAATTATATTGAAATCGGTCCAGTGGTTTCTGACAAGAAGATTTTTAAAGTTTTCTACACATATAGGGAAAATAAGCCCCGCCCCCTGGCGGCCATGTTTTTGACGAATCCAAATGGCTTGAAGCCTTGAAGAATCTTGGTAGAGGATCACCAAAGGAACATTCCTGCAAAATTATATGGAAATCGGTCCAGTGGTTTCTGACAAGAAGACTTTTAAAGTTTTCTACATAGATATGTAGGGAAAATAAGCCCCGCCCCCTGGCGGCCATGTGTTTTGACGAATCCAACTGGCTTGAACAATCTTGGTAGAGGATTACCAAAGGAACA
Organism: Anodontia alba; assembly: GCA_964016985.1. NCBI lineage: Eukaryota > Metazoa > Mollusca > Bivalvia > Lucinida > Lucinidae > Anodontia > Anodontia alba. The sequence continues at coordinate 68,488,223 of OZ024824.1, read as the reverse complement.
TTTCTGCAAAAGTATATGGAAATCGGTCCAGTGGATTCTGACAAGAAGATTTTTTTAAGTTTTCTATATAGATATATAGGGAAAATGAGCCCCGCCCCCTGGCGGCCATGTTTTTTGACGAATCCAAATGGTGAACAATCTTGGTAGAGGATCACCAAAGGATCATTTCTGCAAAATTATATTGAAATAGGTCCAGTGGTTTCAGACAAGAAGATTTTTTAAGTTTTCTATATAGATATATAGGAAAAATAAGCCCCGCCCCCTGGCGGCCATGTTTATTGACGAAACAAAATGGCTTGAACAATCTTAGCAGAAAATCACCAAAGGAACAGTTCTGCAAAATTATATTGAAATCGGTCCAGTCGTTTCTGACAAGAAGATTTTTAAAGTTTTCTATACAGATATATAGGGAAAATAAGCCCCACCCCCTGGCGGCCATGTTTTTTGACGAATCCAAATGGCTTGAACAATCTTGGTAGGGAATCACCAAAGGAACATTCCTGCAAAATTATATGGAAATCGGTCCAGTGGTTTCAGACAAGAAGATTTTTTAAGTTTTCTATATAGATATATAGGGAAAATAGCCCCGTCCCCTGGCGGCCATGTTTTTTGACAAATCCAAATGGCTTGAACAATCTTGGTAGAGGATCACCAAAGGAACATTTCTGCAAAAGTATATGGAAATCGGTCGAGTGGTTTCTGACAAGAAGATTTTTAAAGTTTTCTACATAGATATATAGGGAAAATAAGCCCCGCCCCCTGGTGGCCATGTTTTTTGACGAATCCAAATGGCTTGAACAATCTTGGTAGAGGATCACCAAAGGAACATTTCTGCAAAATTATATTGAAATCGGTCCAGTGGTTTCTGACAAGAAGATTTTTAAAGTTTTCTATATAGATAATATAGGGAAAATAAGCCCCGCCCCCTGGCGGCCATGTTTTTTGACGAATCCAAATGGCTTGAACAATCTTGGTAGAGGGTCACCCAAGGAACTTTTCTGCAAAATTATATGGAAATTGGTCCAGTGGTTTCTGACAAGAAGATTTTTTAAGTTTTCAGTTAAAAAATCTATTTTTAGCTCCTGTGACCTAGATATGCAATGGACCGGAACCATTTGAACAACTTTGAAAGAGGACCAACCAAGGATCATTCCTGTGAAGTTTGGTCAAATTCCCACCAGTGGTTTAGGAGGAGATGTTGTTTAAAGATTGTGGACAGACGGACATCCGGACGACGACGACGACGACCGATGGTGAGTGATCACAATAGCTCACCATGAGCCTTCTGCTCAGGTGAGTTAAAAAGAACAGTGCATCTTAGATATTATATATTCTAAAAGGATCCAAAATGCGCTTTCTAGAAGAAATATATTCACTTTACTATACCAGCCCTGTCAGTATTAAATATTTCAAAGTAGCACTATCCATTATGTTCACAATATATGTAATATAGACTCCCTGATTCTCATAATATATAGTGAAAATGGGAATATACAGGGGTGTACATTATAAAGCAATTTTTCTGAAATTTGTAGTTTAAAAATTCTTTTTCTAATCTGTTTGTTATGTCTATCAATCTTTCCTACTGAAAACTCAGTCTTAATCTGCTTAAGACCAAAGTATGCATTTTTTCTTTTTTTTTCATATCACATACTTAAGTTTCATGGATTATTTCATTACAGAGATGAGGGTATGCAGACAATATTTTTCATTATTTCTCCAGGAAAACATATGTTGTGGATACTCATTAGAAGTGCCTCAAAGAGGCACTTCTAATGAGTATCCACAACGTATGTTTTTATGGTTTTAATTGATTGAGTTGGGGTTTAACAACATGTCAACCATTGTGGGTCATTTTGCATTGTCTCCCAGATAAAGGGAGAAAAGAGATAGAAGAGATAGTAGAAGAGATGAAAGAAAGGGATAGGGAAGAAAAATAAACAGGAATGAAAGTGAAGAAACAGAAGAAATAAAAACATTCCCCCTCTACCATAACCTGGCACAAGGTTAGCAAGCCTTGCCCAACTGTAAGCCAATATCAATTAGACAACCTGGTGACATAAGATACACGACACCTTCGCCACACCCGACCACCCCTATGTTTTCATGTAGAAATGAGAAAAATGTAAAACCTTTTTTTGGCAGAGAAATGTGCCTTATACAGTTATAGCATAGAAGTATACATCTGAAGAAAAGGCATGTTAACAAAATGATTAAATACTTACATATTTATCTGTGGAGCTGGTAAAAAGGAAATCATCACAATGCATAGTATCACTCCTCCACTCTATCTTATACTTTAAGATGTTACCATTAGGGTTATCTGGTCGTTGCCATGTGACATAGAAAATAAGGTTGCTGGGTACCACTGTAAGGTTTATGACTGGACCTGGCGCTAAAAAAAACAAAACAGATTCAGATAAACAATGTACATGTACAATATCAAATGATTACTTTGGGTGGTGGCTTCAGTACATCTGAATGTGATGTATTCCATTTAGCAATCATTAATCCTTAAAGCGCCAGTCACAACAATTGTTGTCTGCTTTGTCTTCTGCCAGTCATTTTAAAAGTCGTTGTTGCAAACAGTGTGGATCCAGATCAGACTGCTCCTTCAGGAGCAGTCTGATCTGGGGCCACACTGTTTGCCTATATGCAAAAATAGGTTTGAAAAGTTTGCAAGAATATTCAGCAGACGACATAAACAGACGGCATTTTCAGATGCAGATTTTCTTGGCATTTTAAGGGTTAAAGACCATTCTTTGGGACTAAAAATTTCTTTTACGTAGCAAAACTTTGCACTTATATGCAATATACATGTAAGTTTCCAACACAGACAAAAGGATAAGCAAATGAAGAGAAAAATAAAACTGTATTAACCCTTGTCCTGCTGAACCCGGATATACCCTGCCTTTGCAAACAGTGTAGATCCAGATCAGTTGGCTTCTGAAGAAGCCAACTGATCTGGATCTGCACTGTTTGCCATTAAGTATGTGAATTTATAGCAACAATCCAGATCAAGTAATCTGATTGGCTGAAAATTAGAAGTGGGTGTGGCATCTTAATTTATTCAGCAGGACAAGGATTAAAGTAAATACCCTAAATACTGGGACAACTTATCTTCTTACCATACTTGTCCTATGATTTGTAAAAGTCCGTTTCACTACTTGTAGATGTGTTTAGAATATTGCTGGATGAGTGGCAAACAGTATAGACCTTTATCAGATGATGCATTCTGCAGCATTTGATGTGGGGCTACACCGTTTGCTCAGGCCTGTCTGTCCCAATACTTAGAGTTATTCAGGGTTCAAATTTAACTTTTCTGACAGCTTGCTAAAATTAGCAAATGGCAATATTTTTTACTTGCTAAACCTTTCAGCCAACTTGCTTTTTCACACTTATAAACACTGTTAAATGTAGCTTTAAACCTTAGCACTCTGGGTAAAAATTTCGGCAGACACTTTAGAATATTTTTCTTATTTTCCCAGAAAACAGGTTTTGACATTACATGCAAATTGTCTCCTATGGAGACAATTTGCATGTAATGTCAAAACCTGTTTTCTGGGAAAAATAAGAAAAATATCATCACTGCTTTTGGAAAGAAATTGCAAAACTTCAGCAACAATGCCTCAGGTTCTGCCAATTAAAGAGAATCTTTCCACCTTGCTAGAATTAGCAAGTGATGGAAATTGCAGCTTGCTTTTTGAGGAAATTAACCAGCACTTAGCAAGTTAGCAAGTGCTAAAATTGATCCCTGTTATTACAGTACACAACAATTGCATACTTTCTGTGTTAGAGGTATAATTACTGAGCTTGAGATCTTGTTTAATATTACCTTAGCTACAAGTAAGAGTGGGGTATCAACATAATATTTTCTTGTTGCTCCATGAAAGCATATTTGTGGTACTCACAGAGTAAGAATAGTTGCTAATAATATATCCTGAAATTTAAAAAAAAAAACGGTAAAAAAAACTACTAATATTTCATTACGAAAACACGCCTACTCGAATATATTCAAAATTTCACCGCCAAAAAAAAACCGGAAAATTTTCAGATAAAAATTCTGATATTTTTCATATTTCTGCTCAAAACATAGATTGTGGGAACTCGTTAGAACCGCCTCGTTACCCACAATCTATGTTTTGAGCAGAAATAAGGAAAATAATGTATACCCTTGTAAACCCCAGTTTTACTCTATGAAAGTGGGGTTTAAGGGGGTCGAAATTATATAGGGATGTTTTCGTGATGAACAGTCAAAAAAACTACTAATATTTTTTCTTATTTCTCAGTAAAAAGATATATTGTGGGTATTCATTAGAAGCACCTCCCCGAGGCACTTCTTTTGAAGTTTCCCATTCCTATACTCATTAGAAGTTCCTCATAGAGGCACTTCTAATGAATACCCATACCATGTTTTAGTGGAGAAATAAGAAAGATATCAGTAGTTTTTGGATGAGTGCCTTATCTGTTTGTTGCTAGGCAACATGTCAACCCTTATAGGTCATTTTGTTCCCATTACGAAAACACGCCTATTCAAATATATAGAAAATTTCACCTCCAAAAACTGAAAATTTTCAGATAAAAATACCCTGATATTTTTCAAATTTCTGCTCAAAACATAGATTGTGGGTACTCGTAAGAACCGCCTCAGCGAGGCGGTTCTAACGAGTACCCACATTCTATGTTTTTGAGCAGAAATAAGAAAATAATGTATACCCCTGTAAACCCCAGTTTTTCAATATAAAAGTTGGGTTTAAGGGGGTCAACATTATATTGGCGTGTTTTCGTGATGCTGAGAAAGGGGTAAATGGACAAAAGTGCTAGGAGAGAAAAGAGAAATACGAGGTGGAATAGCTGGCTCCCACCACCTGCTGCAAGTTCAAAAGATCCTTAGCGTTACCTACCCTAATTACTAACAAGGCAATCTCAGCATATTCAAACTTTTTTCAAAGTGAGGTTATAATTACATTAAATCAGAATTACTAGTCATTTATAAACAATGAACTAAAATGGATGGAAATATGGAACTAAGTAGTGCAAGTGAGCTGACCGAACTAGTGCAACATTTTATTTGGAACAAAGTCCCCTAATATCATTCTTTCTTGGCATTTCAGCTTCCCGCAGCACGAACACCAACTGTTAAAATCTGCATTTTTTTTTTTTCTAAAAGAACTCTTAATACGACCGATTAAAAAATGTGAAAGAATAAAACCCTGCCACTATTGTGTGGCATGCAGACAGCAGCTGCTGTTTGAAAAATTGACGAAATTTGTCCATTAGTTATTCCAAATCAGATCTCTACAATATCAATGTACATACCAAGTTTGGTGAAAATACATTAATATTTACTCAAGTTATCATCTGGAAATGAAAATACAGATATGTGGTGGACAGATAACTCTGTCAACAAGAGGACCGCTCACCGGAGACTGGTCATTCTGAGAAAGCTTAAGGTAACGTTTTTGAAGAATGAAACATATGGGTATGGTAGCCATTAATTAATTTGGCCAAATTGATTCTTGATATAAAATATGGCTTTGATGAAGCTACATACCAAATATCAAACACTTGGCCCTTCCAGTTTCACACAAGAATACTTTTAAAGTTTTTCCCCATATGAGACTATGTAAGACAAGTGACCTCTGAGACAGTGCCAGTTTGACCCCAGGGCCATAATCTGAACAAGCTTGGTAAAGGCCCTCTAGCTTAAGCTACATACCAATTACCAAAACCCTGGGCTTTCTAGTTTCAGACAAGAAGTTTTTTGTTTTTTTTTTTCCTTATATAAGCCAATGTAAAACAAGTGAGCCCAAGGGTTGTGCCATTTTTGACCCCAGGGTTATAATTTGAACAATCTTGGTAGAGGTCCATTAGATGAAGCTACATTCATAATATCAAAGGCCTGGGCCTTCTCATTTCACACAAGAAGATTTTTAATTTTTTCCCTGTATGGGTCTGTATAAAACAAGTGACCCCCTGGGTGGGACAGTTTTTCATCCCAGGGCTTTAATCTACACAATCTTTATACAGGTCCACAAGAAGAAGCTACATACCAAATATCAAAGGCCTGGGTCTTCTATTTCCGATAAGCAGACTTTTAAAGTTTTTCCCTATATAAGTCTATGTAAATAGAGCCCCTGAGCAGTGACATTTTTTACTCTAGGTCTATAATTTGAACAATCTTGGTAGAGGCCCATTACCTACCAAAAATCAAAGGCCTAGGCCCTCTAGTTTCAGACAAGAAGATTTTTACCTATATGAATCTAACTAAAACAAGTGACCTGTGGGGCAAGGCCATTTTTTACCCTTGGGCTACAATCAGAGCTATTTTGAAAGAGGTCCACAAGATGAAGCTACTTACCAACATATCAAAGGCCTGGTCCTTATAGTTTCAGTCAAGAAGATTTTTAGAGTTCTGACTATAGGAGTCTATGTAAAACAAGAGGGCCATGATGGCCCTTTAAAGCTCACCTGAGTATCATAGGACTTTGAGAACCTGACCTAGAACTGATCAAGGCAAACATTCTGATTGAAATTGATTACGATTATATTAACAAGTAAGACAATGTAGCATGTCAAATATCACTCTGTAGGACCAATAATTACTGAGAAACTGACCTAAATGGAAAAACTTAAGAGAGTCACTGGACTGTGAAATACACGTCATAAGTGATCCAGTTCCGAACTTCACCTAGAAATCATCAAGACAGACATTTTGAGCAAGTTTCATGATGATCACTTCAAAAATGTGACCTCTAAAGTGTCGACAAGGTTTTTCCTTTGATCTGGCCTGGTGACCTAGTTTCTGATATTAAGTGATCCAGCTTTAAACTAGACCTAGAAATCATCAAGATGAACATTTTGAGCAATATTTATGATGATTATTAAAAAAATGTGACCGCTTGAGTGTAAACAAGTTTTTCCTTTGATTTGGTCTGGTGACCTAGTTTTTGATTTCAAGTGACTCAGTTTCAAACTTGACCTAGAAATCATCAAGACATACATTCTGGGCAAGATTTATGATGATTGCTTCAAATATTTGACCTCTAGAGTGCTAACAAGGTCTTCCTTTGTTTTGGCTTAGTGACCTAGTTTTTGACCCCAAGTGATCCAGTTTCAAACTTGACCTAGAACTAATGAAGAAAATCATTTTGAACAAGATTCATGATGACTGCTTCAAATATGTGACTGCTAGAGTGTTAACAAGGTCTTCTGCTGATTTGGCCTGGTGACCTAGTTTTTGACCCCAAGTGACCCAGTTTCAAACTTGACCTATAAATCATCAATACCTAGAACTTATCAAGACAAACATTTTGAGCAAGATTCATGATGATTGCTTTAAAAATGTGACCGCTAGAGAATTTCCGCTAATTTGGCCAGGTGACCTAGTTTTTGACCCCAAGTTACCCAGTTTTGAACTAGACCTAGAAATCATCAAGACAAACATTTTGAGCAAGATTCATTATGATTGCCTAAAAAATGTGACCACCAGTGAGTTAACAAGGTTTTCTGCTGATTTGGCCAGGTGACCTAGATTTTGACCCCAAGTAACCCTGTTTTGATACTGACCTTGAACTTATCAAGAAAATGTTTTGAGCAAAATTCATGATGATAGCTTCAAAAATGTGTCCGCTAGAGTGTCAACAAGGTTTTCCTTTGATTTGGCCTGGTGACCTAGTTTTTGACCCAAAGTGACCTAGTTTCTTGACCTAGAAATCATCAAGACAAACATTTTGAGCAAGATCCATGATGATTGCTTAAAAAATGTGACCGCTAGAGTGTTCACAAGGTCTTGTGCTGATTTGGCCCGGTGACCTATTTTTTACCCCAAGTGACTTAGTTTTGAACTTGACCTAGAACTTATCAAGACAAACATTTTGAGCAAAATTCATGATGATTGCTCCAAAAATGTGAGCGCTAGAGTGTTAACAAGGTTTTCCTTTCAGTTGGCCTGGTGACCTAGTTTTTGACCCCAAGTGACCCAGTTTTGAATTTGACCTAGAACTTATCAAGAAAACCGTTTTGAGCAAGATTCATGATGATTGCTTAAAAATTTGACTGCTACAGTGTTAACAAGGTCTTCTGCTCATTTGGCCACGTTTCAAACTTGACCTAGAAATCATCAAGACATACATTTTGAGCAAGATCCATGATGGTTGCTTCAAAAATGTGACCCCCGGAGTGTTAACAAGGTCTTGTGCTGATTTGGCCCAGTGACCCAGTTTTTGATCCCAAGTGACCCAGTTTCAAATTTGACCTAGAACTCATCAAGACAAACATTTTGAGCAAAATTCACAATGATTGCTTCAAAAATGTCAGCGCTAGAGTGTTAACAATGTTTTCCTTAGATTTGGCCTGGTGACCTAGTTTTTGACCCCAAGTGACCCAGTTTCAAATCTGACCTAGAACTTATGAAGACAAACACTTTGAGCAAGATTCATGATGATTGCTCCAAAAATGTGACCACTAGATTGTTAACAAGGTTTTCCTTTGATCTGGCCTGGTGACCTAGTTGTTGACCCCAAGTGACCAGTTTCAAACTTGACCTAGAAATCATCAAGAAAAACACTTTGAGCAATATTCATGATGATTGCTTGAAAAGTGGGACCTCTAGAGTTTTAACAATATTTTCCTTTGATTTGACCTGGTGAACTAGTATTTGATCCCAAGTGACCCAGTTTCGAACTTGACCTAGATTTCATAGCGGCAAACATTCTGAGCAAGTTTTATCAAGATTGGGCCAAAACTGTGACCTCTAGAGTGTTAACAATGTATTTGTTGACGACGGACGATGGACAACTGACGATGGACAATGGACAGAGGGTGATCACAACAGCTCATCTTTTCGCTCAGGTGAACTAAAAAAAATTGACTGTTCCATAAAAAAAGTCAAGGTTATCATTTTTTTTTTTCAAACTTTATTGGGCCCATGTCCCTAATGTTGTATACAGAGCCCCAGGGCCACTGGCCTTTTGGCTCTGAAGAAGAAGAATTGGTCCTTTGGCACTGGAGAAGAAGATTTTTAAAGGTTTTTTACTATATATGGGCATGGCAGCCATTTTGATCATGTGACCCAGGTGTGGCAAAAAAATTTTTGTTCATCAAGCCGATGAAAGCTCCATATAAAATTTGGCTTTGATTGGCTCAGTGGTTTCTGAGGAGAGGACATAATAATTATGAAGACTTTGGATGATGGATTGACAACGAAGCCTGCCTGTACTAAAAGTTCATTTCTGAGCCTAAAGGCTCAGAGAACTAGAAATAAACGAAATCTGCCCAGCAATCCAAGACCAGATCTCCACATTATCAATGCACACACCAAGTTTAGTAAAATTCCATAGATATTTATGCAAGTTAGCTTCCAGAAACAAAATTACAGATAGGCAGAGGGATAGATGGATGTACAATTGATGGACAGACCGTCAGGCAGGTGGGCAGAAGGGACACATGGATAACCAACATGAAACAATAATACCTCACTATTATCAAGTAGCAGAATATAAAAATAAAGATTTATGAACCTTTAGCTCCTCTATATTTGTACAATAAACATAACTCAAAGGTCTCCTTTATAATTAAAAGCTTCAATTACCTGATTCTTCAGTTGTCGCTGAGATGTTTGCAAAATCTGTTCCATTAAAAGCTGTATTCACACTATATACTCTGAATTCATAATAAGTCCCTGAAACAATATTTCAGATTAACCTTAACCCTTAAAGCGCCAGTCACAACTATTGTCGTCTGCTTTGTTGTCTGCTTGTCGTTTTAAAAGTTATTTTTGCAAACAGTGTGGACCCAGATCAGACTGCTCCTTTAGGAACAGTCTGATCTGGGTCCACACTGTTTGCCTGTATGCAAAAATAGGTTTGAAAAGTTTGCAAGAATATTCAGCAGACAATATGAACAGACAACATTTTCAGATGCAGTTTTTCTTGGCACTTTAAGGGTTAAGTGTTCTGGATACACCTGATACATTTACCACCATTTTGATTTTTACAAGGGAATCAACTGTTTCCTGTTTGCTTTCATTTAACTAGGCAGAAAACTGTCTGACTTCCTGTTTGCTTTACTTTTCTACTTCCTGTTTGCTTTCATTTTTAAAAAGACACCAACTTTTTTACTTCCTTTTTGCTTTCATTTTTACAAGGGAGCCAACTTTTTTTCTTCCTTTTTGCTTTCATTTTTACAAGGCAGACAACATTTGACTTCCTATTTACTTTCATTTTCACAAGGCAGGAAACTTTTGACTTTCTGTTTGATTTCATTTTCACAAGACAGACAACTTTTTACTTCCTGTTTGCTTTCAGTTTTACAAGGCAGACAACTTTTTCAGCTTGTTTGCTTATTTTTGACAAGGCAGACAACTTTTTGACTACCTATTTTTTTTTATATTTTTTTGCTTTCATTTTTACAAGGAAACCAACTTTTTGACTTCCTGTTTGCTTTCATTTTTGCAAGGAAACCAACTTTTTGACTTCCTGTTTGCTTTCATTCTTACAAGGCATTTTTTGATTTCCTGTTTGCTTTCATGTTTTACAAGGAAGTCAACTTTTTGATTTCCTGTCTGCTTATTTTTAACAAGGCAGACAACTTTTGTACTTCCTGTTTGCTTTCATTTTTACAAGGCAGCCAATTTCTTCACCTACTCATTGCTTGCCTGCATATCAATCCATTTCTGAAAGATGATCTACTCTAAAAGAAAAGAATTTGCTCCCATGGGAGCAAATTCTTTCCTTTTAAAGTAGATCACATCAGTGGGGAGTTAAAAACAATCTGAAAAGAGTAGCCTCCCCACAATTTAGCTCATTTATTCATTCCATCTAAATGAGATACTCCAATGGTGATACTGGGCTATATGATGCCAGCAAAAACCCAGAACAGCCAGCATATCTGTGCACTCATTGTTAGTATCTGCTGCTTCTAAAGATCATAAAATAAACTTATATTCACTGGCCATTGATGAGTTCCCAAAATCAGGTTACTTTACTAATGACAATAAATCATCCTATCTAAAATGCATTTTTCTTCCATGTTAAAGCATCTTCACATCAGATAATTTACTAGGGTACCTATAGTAACTTAGGCACCACATGTCTCCATGGAAGTTGCATAAACAGAATACTGATGTGATTTAAAGAATTGATACTGAAGTTGACATGTGAGGTTTACAGTCATGCAATATCACCAAGGTGACAGGTAAAAGACTGACAAACAGTTTTGAAAATCAGTCAACATTCCACATTGAAGGAGTGTACTAAAACACAGATCAAAGTGGGAAGATAAAAAAGTCAAGACAGTTAGTTATAAATGAGACATAGGTTATGACTGGACAGAACAAGCAAATTACATATAGAGAAAATATTTACCCCAGTAGACAGTATGGAAATTTTGAGCAGATATATTCAATACTGTCATGTTTTGGGGCTGTGTATGTTTCAGTGATGTAGGTACCCTCATACCTATAAGAGGTATATGAAGACTGACAAATATATTCAACTCAATTACCACACATGCTACTGTAAGCACAAAGTCAAGAAATTTAGTAGTCTTTAGATTACAGCCAGTGTCCTTTTATCTACTTCTTTATAAAAGGATACAGTCAAACCTGTCTTAAGCAGCCGCCCATGGGAAGCTTAAAATGTGGCTGCTGAAGGCAGGTGGCTGCTTAATACAGTTCAAATATATGTCTATGAATTTTGGGGCAACTTTCCTCTGGCTGCTTAATACAGGTTGGCTGCTTAATAGAGATGACCACTAACACAGGTTTGACTGTATGTTGTTGGTACTCATTTGAATTGCCTCAACATGTTGAGGCAATTCAAATGTACATCAACATATGATTTTATAAGAAAGTCAGAAAAAAAACTGCATAAGTATCATTAAATACGCCCCTCATGAAGTTCTCTGCTGGTCATTCTTTAAAGTGTACCTGTACTAGGAGGATATTTTACTACAAGTTTTTCTAGTTATTTTTGAGAAAAAACTTATTTGCACAGTGCAGTAATTAGGGCGAATAAGGTAGTCATATTCTTGATAATCGCTTGTGGCCTATAGTGGCTGGGCACTTTGGAAATGAACAATAAATACTTCAAGAAGATAATGCTCTTTGCCCTGTTTCTAGAGCTGCAAATCAGTGGAAAGAAGGCAATGATATTCCAGTTTTCAGCTATCCCTGACAATGTTAGACCTTTACGTTTGTGAAACTGATTGTGTTTGTGTCGAGGTTTTACCGCCCAGTCAACCCAGTCCAGCAGGGTCAGAATTACCTTATCTGACTTTTATTGGGCATGCTTAGTCCTATAAGCTGTTAACCAGTATTGTACACATTCTTTTGCCAGAAACTGACAACTCCCCTTCTAGAATCAGTGGAAGGTAGAGAATGATAGTAGAAAATATTTCATTATTAATCTGAAACTGTTTTGAAGAAGCTGAAACAATTAATTGAGAAACCACTGGAAGCGATCAACTCCAAGGAAAATGCCATCAGGGACATAACGGGGGAACAGATGGACTTGACATCTGATATATGGGTCACACCAAGCGAAAAAGTGTCTTCAATCAAACATGCGCAAAGTGCACAAATTCAGATTCATTCTGCGCATGTGCAAAGTCTCATTCAGGCATTTGTTCTCCATGGATAAATTTCATACTGTCCAATGATTTTGTTAGTGGATAGCCAAGGCCCTCATCAGACTGGGCAGATATGCAGGAAGATCTGGGCCTTTGCTGTCCACATATGCCCAAAGACACATTTTTGTATGGTGCTGCCGATATAGTCTCTGTACCATACTCTACCCCAAAGAATATCTGCTGCAAGAAGCGCCAAAGGACATATTTCCAAGTACTGACAGGCAAAGGTAAAGCTAGTTACATAAGGATTATTTTTATCTGTTATATATCTTGGTAAACACATACAGAAAGCAAAAACATAACATGATGTTGGGAACTTATTATGGCCATCAAGTGTATCTCAATTTAAACTTTGAATAGCAAGAAACATCAAAAAATAGCACCTTATGTTTCAATGACTTATTTCTTTTAATTAAATATTATGCACCAGATAAATTTATTGTGTTTCACATTAGTTATATTAATTTTGAAATTATTTCGGCGGCTCTGTGCCAATTCAAGTAATTTTGTACCAAGGCCCTCACATTGCCATATCCCACCCACCCATTCCAATAGTTTAACTCTGGTATCGGCTTCATTTTCCACATTTTGTTGCTGAAAATCAAACTAAACTGACTTGAAACAGTTATCATTACCTCTTAACCCTTAAACTGCCAATCACAACAATTGTCATCTGCTTTGTCATCTGCTTGTGATTTTAAAAGTCATTTTTGCAAACAGTATGGACCCAGATCAGACTGCTCCTCTAGGAGCAGTCTGATCTGGGTCCATACTGTTTGCCTGTATGCAAAAATAGGTTTAAAAAGTATGCAAGAATATTCAGCAGACGACAAACAGATGACATTTTCAGATGCAGGTTTTCCTGGCGTTTTAAGGGTTAACTAATTTATCATGTCCAGAAAATAAACCTTTTTCACAATAATTACTGCTAGAAATACTGATAAAATTAGTACTAAAATGTAACTTCAACAGAAGACACCATTATGAATTGTAAGAAAAACTTCCTTCACCTTTTACATTGAAATTAACATTATTATTCTTGTTTTTGGCAATATCACATCATAAAGACATAGAAGATCAAGAAAATACATCAACCAGTCAAAAGGTGAAAATATATGTGTCATTGTACACATGGTAATCTAGCAGGGATCAGGCTACAGGGCGACTGGGATAAAATAGTTGCTCTAGAGGACTCTAAGTCGCCCTGGGAAGCCCAGAGGGTGACAAAAACTTTGCCCTCCGTTTTTGCAACTTTTGAAAAAGCTAGTACTTGTGCAAAACGAACTTTTTGTTGGGAGAAATCCAGTAAAAATTGAGTAAACATACAAAGGTAAAATTCTGTTGAAAAATGTTGTTAGATGTATCAGAAATGCTACTGAGTAAAAGTCTGATGTGATGTAACAAGTTTTGGAGGAAAACTATTTGCCTATTAAGTGACCAAAAGATCGTTTTCATCAATGTCATTAGTTTTCGTGGGTGTCAGTTTTTTCATAAATGAACCATTTACATGCTGAAAATTGGTCAGAAACAGCATTAAAAGTGCTAAAAACTAAGTTTAGAAGTTGGCAGACACTTTAGTTAACAAATTTCTTATTATCATTATGTTTATAGCTTACTTATCAAGCCACAACCTTGATGTTTTGACTGGATCTACTGAAAAGAATTGTCAATTTCCAAAAAGATATGCATGAATTTATGTGTCCAGATATAATGTATTTGCCCTACTCATGTCTGTGTTACTTTGCATCATTTAACTGGTTTAGAAGTAAAAATGAACAGATCTACTGTAAAATTTGTTCCCTTCTTTGATTTGGGTTTACGGCCCTTTCAAGAATATTTCACTTATATTGAGCCGATCGTTCATCGAAGGTGGGCGAAAACCGGAGTACCCGGAGAAAAACCACCTGACCATCCGTAAGCAGAACTTGGCTTTCCCACATATGACCCAAGCTAGGCTCGAACCACAGCGGTGAGAAACCTAATGGATTAAGAGTCAACTCTCTTATCCACTAGGCTACGGGGGCCCGCGTTCCCTTCTTTGTTAATTCCCAAGACAATACGGTAAAAATTCCCAAGACAATGCGGTAAAGTGAGTCGAGAGTCCTAAATTGTTGCCCTTTCAGTAAGGTGATAGGTAAACCAAGTTTTGACTTTTCCCTCATCCTATAAAACTTCTCCCTGTTCCCAAGACAATGCGGTAAAGTGAGTCGAGAGTCCTAAATTGTTGCCCTTTCAGTAAGGTGATAGGTAAACCAAGTTTTGACTTTTCCCTCATCCTATAAAACTTCTCCCTGTTTTGTCTGGAGGGAGAAGTCACTTCTCCCTAAATTTCTGAGCCAGCTTGAACCCTGATCTAGGGTTCGATCTGTGGTACTTCACAGGAATTTAAATTCACAAGCTCAGCAGTGAGAGATGATATATTTCACAGGATAAAGAGTCACATATGGAGGATAAGAACTGACTAAAAGCATATAAACCCATTAAAGAGACACATACATACCTGGCATAAGTGGAGTCACTGTATACTGTTCCATATTTCCATTCTGTGTAACTTCACATGTATCTGAGCTTAAATCTAAGTCAGCATAAACTTTTTCTCGGTAACAGATGATGTAACCTGACAGAGCACCATTTGGTTGGCTTGTTCTTTTCCAGGTCAGTTGTATTGTTTTTGTAGTTTTGGAATAGCCAAGACCTTCTGGTGGACCAGGAGCTGTTTAACAGAAAACATATTTATCTTAAATATTGGAATACTTTAATGCTTAGCATGCTGGGTAAATTTTTCAGCAGACGTCATATCAAAGTATTTTTTTCTTATTTTCCAAGAAAACAGGTTTAGATATTTCATGCAAATTGTCTCCAATGGAGACAATTTGCATGAAATGTCAAATCCTGTTTTCTAGGAAAAATAAGAAAGTATCATGAATTGGTTGTCTGCAGAATAAGCCCAGAGAATGGTAAAGGTTTAATTCTAACCATACCTGTCCTAAAATTTGATAAAGTCCTGCTGAAGTAGCTAAAACTGCAAGAAGACTGGCAAACAATGTAGACCCTGATCAGATGTAGCAGAATGTGGCACACATTGTTTGCTCTTGCCTATCTGTCCCCATTATTTTGATACACATTCATTGGTAAACAAAATATAATTAGCCTAGTGCAAGAGGACTTGTTAAGGAGTGGGTGAAGATAATTCTGGAATAATTTTCTCCATAAAAACATATGTTGTGGTATACATAAAAAGCTCTCTAATGAGTACCCATAACATACACTGTATGTTTTTAAGGAGAAATTAAAAAAAAATATCACAGATTTCACCAAATACAGTTCCTTAACAAGTCCCCTGATTGTACCCCTTGTACAAGTTGTCTCCCTTGTAAAAAGTGGTCTAAAATGTACAAAGTGTATCCAGCCCCTATATTAATGTAAAATCAAGGGCAACAACCCACATAATCAACATGGTGATATGGAAATGGTTTCAACTGTATCATTCTTTCTGATTTATGCCATAAATCATAAAAGAGCAGAGTACATCGAATAACAATTATGTATGCAAAACACATCTACCGTTATTTTAGTACTATCTTCCACCATAAATGCAATATGTATAAAGATTCTAATTTTTGTAGATACTGACAGACTATTCTTAAACTGTATGTTACTATAAGCATAGATTGTTGAAGTGCCTGAATATCCAGTGCATTTTAGAAACCCAATTTTTAAATGGATTTGGTGCCCTCAATGAATATTCTGAATTTCATAAAATAACAGGTTTGTTTAACCCTTAAAGTGCCAAGAAAAACTGCATCTGAAAATGTCATCTGTTTATGTCGTCTGCTGAATATTCTTGCAGACTTTTCAAACCTATTTTTGCATACAGGCAAACAGTGTGGACCCTGCTCAGACTGCTCAGGAGCAGTCTGATCTGGGTCCACACTGTTTGCAAAAATGACTTTTAAATTCACAAGCAGATGACAAAAAAGACGAAAACAGTTGTGACTGGCCCTTTAAGGGTTAATAAGATTTGGAAGCTCATCATCATTATGACATAGGTTGTAAGGGGTGCAAATACTCACGTTCTGAGTCTGTTGTGAAACTGTCATCCCTTTCACTACTATTTCTGCTATTGCTAGCTGCAGTAAATTTCACTTGATATGTTCTGCCTGGTTCCATTCCTGTCAGTATTATTTCTGTCTTGTTATCAGTAGTATTAAAACTCTGTCCATCAACCTGTATGAAGTAATTTTCAACCAAACCAGTAGAGGCTGACCAGTGCAGACTTACATTAGGTGCAGTGAAATCAGAGAGACCTCTATTTATTTGACCAGGCTGGGCTGGATCTGTAAAATAAAACAAGAAATTTAAAAAAATACCATATTCAAACTAATAATCAAACAGACCCCTATCAGTCTACAGTCAACCAATTTTGTAGTCTTCAGATAAGTACTCATGTACTTTTATTTACTTCTTTAAAAAAAGCATTTTTTGTTAGTTCTCATTTGAATTGCTTTGATAAGTTGACACAATTCAAATGAGTACCAACAGCATATAGTTTTATATAAAAAAATCAGAAAAAAACTTTGATAGCCAGCATTTTTATATGTCATCTCATCAGTGAACAACCAAAGCACAAAGATAAACTCACTTTTTCATCCTCAATTCCAATATATTTTCCATTTAATTTAACCTATACAAGTATTATTTGTTGTTTGTGGCCCAGAAGAAAACTGTCTCAAAGTTTACATGAATGCTTATCACTCCAGGTAAAATTTTCAGCAGGCGAGATGTATTCAATGGAGACAATGTGCATGAAATGTCAAATCTGGTTTCTGGGAAAAATAAGAAAACTAGCATCAATTTATCATTTTCTGATTAGCCCAGTGTGGTAATGGTTGACGCAGTTTTAGTATGTCTTTTCAGCAAGTGTCTCCCATACTAAGCCTCAGAGGCATAACTTTATTGTTGTCATTACATTACTGGTATTCATGCAAACACCTTTAACCCTTGTTCTGCTGAGCCTGGATACACCCTACCTTTTCAACCTGAAGAAACCAACTGGATCTGCACTGTTTGCTATTAAGTAAGTGAATTTTTAGCAACACCCTGGATCAAGTAGTCTAATTGGCTGAAATTTAGAAGTGGGTGTGGCATCTTAATTTATTCAGCATGGCAAGGGTTAATTCCTTAACTACATTCATCCTAAAATGTGAACAACTCAATTTTAATGCTGATAGGTCTAAAAACTGCTGGATGAGTGGCAAACAGTGCAAACCCTGATCAGATGCTGTGCTCTGAAATTTAATGTTTGCCTGAAACAGTTACGGACTCGGCAATATTACATGTGTGCCGCTTCATCTTCCTAGCGTCAACATAATAAACAAGCCCCATTTAATTAACGCTTAGCACTCTGGGTAAATTTAAAGAAGACAACATACCGAAATATTTTTCTTATTTTTTCCAGAAAACAGGAATTGACTTTTCATGCAAACTGGAGACAATTTGCATGAAAAGTCAATTCCTGTTTTCTAGGAAAAATACCAGCATATTTAGGTTGAAAAAAGTGCCTATGATATTGTGCATAACTATCAATCTACAGTTTGTTTACTTACCATATTTTACTTACAAAACTTCTGATTTGTTTGATTTGGAGTTTAATGGTCCAGTCACCACTGTTAAGGTCATGTTGAGCTGGCCACTTTATCAAGCCACACTTTCCTGGACAGGCTGTCCAAGTGGTTAACCAGTACATTGCAAACATACTTTTGCCAGCAACTGACACCTGCCCTTCCTGAATCAGCAGAAGGGAGAGAATGGCCGTTGAAAATATTTCATGATCACTCTCCATGACAGACTGTTGCATGATCCTACAAGGATCCAACCTGCAACCTGCTGATAACCAGTCAGACATGCATCAGAAAACTTGAATAAATATCCCTCACTTTCATAATAAGAACTGATGAGAGAAAGGATGTGTATAAATATTACAACTGTTTTTATATACCCTATTTAACCCAGTGTTTTGAAAGGCATGCCCTAGCAAATAGTGTAAACCCAGATCACATGCTATTTCAGCAGCTTTCATCCTTCTCTTGCTAAACATGTCCTGTCTTAGCAAACAGTGTAGCTCCAGATCAGTTGGCTTCTGAAGAAGCCAACTGATCTGGAGCTACACTGTTTGTCATGAAATATGTGAATTTCTATCAAAAACCCGGATCAAGTAGTCTGACTGGCTGGAAATCAGAAGTGGGCATGGCATCTTAATTTATTCAGCATGAGAAGGGTTAAGACAAATCAACAGGCTCTAAAAAGGACTTGTTCATATTTTAGGATAGGTATGGTAATGAGTTCAGGTGTTTAAATTTTTAGGGTAAACACGGTATCACCATGCAATTCCGATGTCTTTAACCCTTAGCATGCTGGGTAAAAATAGCAGCAGAGATCATTTTGAAATACTTTTCTTATTTTTCCCAGAAAATATTCATTGTCATTTCCTGCAAAATGTCTCCAAATGGGACAACCTGCATGCAATGTCAACGATTATTTTCCATGAAAAATAAGAAAAAAATATTTCAAAATGTCAAAATTTTTACCCAGCATGCTAAGCATTAACTCTTTCAGTCGAACAAACCAGAACAGATACCTGTGCAAACAGTGTAGATCCAGATGAGATGGCTCATAATGAGCCATCTCATCAGGATCTACACTGCTTGCATTCTGGGTTTGATTTCAGACTGAAACCCCTTTTGCATCAGTTGACCTGTCCAAATTCAAGGATGGAAGAGTCCATGTCAGAAACTCAGGGTTGAAAGGGTTAAAACGCTCTCTTACCAATAGCCTGTATTTCAGAGGCTGTTCCACTGTAGACTTCATTTAAGTTGTTGGTAAAGAAGGCTTTCACTGTCACATTGTACCGATCACCAGGTGTGAGCCCATTACACACAGCTTCCGTGGAATTAAGAACATTTTTTGTGACTTCTGCTATTGTCGATATACCAGTACATGATACATTATAAATCCAATTCACAGAAGTATCACTCATCTGCCATTGTACCTTGAGGCTTGTGTCACTGATCTCACCAAAAGTGATAAGCGTTGGTGTCAAGACTGATTCTGAAGGTAAAGTTAGTGGCATTATGTTAATCCTTAATGCTTAGCATTCTGGGTAAAATTATCAGCAGACAACATCTTGAAATATTTTTCATATTTTTTCCAGGAAGCAGGTTTAGACATTACATACAAAATGTCTCCAATAGAGACAATTTGCGAGAAATATCAAATCCCCTTTTCTGGAGAAAATAAGGAAAATATCATCAATCTGTCGTCTGCTGAATTAGCCCAGACAGTCAGGGAAAAGTTAAAGCGCCAAGCAAAATTTGTAGCAGATGACATTCCAAATTTTTGTTATTATTTTTCAAACAAAATGTCTAGACAGATGATTCACATGAAATGTCAACTTATTTTCTACAAAAAAAAACAACAAAAAAAAACTGTCTGTTACAAACTTTGCTTTGCACTTTACGAGTTAACGCACTATGCAAAATGTATATGGTAAATGTCCTAAAATTTCAAACACTTTATACCATACTTTTTTGCCTAAATTTTGTTGTTGTTTTTTTATGCATTTATTCCTCAAAATACTTGGTGGAAAAGCAAACAGTGTATTTCCTAATCAGACTGCTCCTTGAGGGGTAGTCTGATCAGAGTCTGCACTGGCTGCATGTGCCATTTTATCAGACAAGTCGGTGTAAGAAATTTTATGACATTAAGAGTACTGGGGTTTTCCTTTAGGGTCTGAAAACAAGGGTCCCAGAGACTCCCTAATTTGGAGTTAAAGGGTCATGTTTTTTAAGATTTAGGTGTTTGTTGTTTTAAAAGGTTAATTATTACCCAACTACTGATGATTCTTGTCCCTTAGGTCACAAATGGATTAAAGCACAAAGTTTAAAACAAGTGAAATTAATTTTAGATTGCTCATATATGCATCACACAGGACCCATGCCCCTTACTTTTGAGGGTCCAGCACTTATGATTTTGAGGGTACAAACTGCCAAAATGTGAATCTGAAAAACTCTAGATATAACTTAGCCACATCAGCAGCTAAGATGCCGTTTCAAAAACCGAAGATTTTCTTTATTTCTCAGGCCAAAAACATATGTTACAGGTACTCATTAAAAATGCCTCAATGAGGCACTTCTAATGAGTTCTCACAACATGTATTCATGAAGAAATAAGAAAAATATAATCTGAATATCTCTCTTATCTAGAAATATTTTCACCATATTATACTGAGAAAATCAGGAAGATTTCGTCATAGGCATATTAACAAAGATTTGTTCATTGCAAAAATTTGAAAAAATAACAAACAGCCTGAAATAGGATTTAAATACTGCAATTCTGAAAATTTGTCAAAAAAAATAAAAAAATGGCTAATAATGTAGACCCCAGCATACCCCTTGTCTCTATATATTATTGGGGAACATGGTGGGGGTTGGGGGTGCAGGGAGGGGTATATTCTCTAAAGGGGGTTATCAGGTAAATATTTTTCTTATACCTACACAAAAAACATTAATTAGTAAAATATGCATACTTCCTGGTTGAAAAAAGCATCTTATCTGGAGTGATGATTTATCTGCATAATCATAGCTCCAGTGTTTTTTTGTTGTTTTTTTCAACTGAAAATTACTGATATTTTCTTACTTCTACATGAAAATATAGGCTGTGGTACTCTTTAAAAACACCTCCATCACAAAAACATACCTATATAATTTTGACCCCCTTAAACCCCACTTTTATATAGTAAAACTGGGGTTTACAGGGGTAGAGATTATTTTTCTTTTTTCTGCTCAAAAACATAGATTGTGGGTACTCGTTAGAATCACCTCAGTCTCAAAATCATAGATTGTGGTACTCATTAGAACCGAGGCGGTTCTAATGAGAACCCACAATCTATGTTTTGAGCAGAAATAAGGAAAATATCAGAATTTTTTATCTGAAAATTTTCATTTTTTTGGTGGTGAAATTTTCAGGATATTTGAATAGGCGTGTTTTCGTAATGTCAGTGAGGTGTTTCTAATGAGTACCCACAATCTATGTTTTTGTACAGAAATAAGAAAAATATAATGAGGATTACCACTCTTAACCCTTGTCCTGCTGAACCCAGATATACCCTGCCTTTGCAAACAGTGCAGATACAGATCAGTTGGCTCCTGAAGAAGCCAACTGATCTGGATCTGCAATGTTTGTCATTCAGTATGTGAATTTGTATTAAAAACCTGGAACAAGTAATCTGATTGGTAGATAATTAGAAGTGGGTGTGGCATCTCAATTTATTCAGCAGGACAATGGTTAATTAACTGGCACTTTGATACTCATCTTATGGTAAATAAAATGAAGGCCTCTTTATTTCTAAAACAATTACTAATCTATTCTTCTGAGAATATTAATGACTATTTTGTTTTAATATTCTTTCAACATTATTTAAGTCCTATCAAGATGTAATGGAAGGATGATCATCAAAGGCTGTGAGCAATTAACCCTTAAACTGTCAATCACAACAAGTGTCGTCTGCATTGTCATCTGCTTGTGATTTTAAAAGTCATTTTTGCAAACAGTGTGGACCCAGATCAGACTGCTCCTATAGGAGCAGTCTGATCAGGGTCCACACTGTTTACCTGTATGCAAAAATAGGTTTGAAAAGTTTGCAAGAATATTCAGCAGACGACATAAACAGACGACATTTTCAGATGCAGGTTTTCTTGGAATTTTAAGGGTTAAGTCCCATATAGTCATGAGTTGAATTTTGCCTTAAGTAGGATTTGAACTCGGGATCTCTTCATTCTAAGTTGGAAGCACTAGCCACTCAACAACCTAGATGCTTCCTGGGAAAATTACTCACCATTCAGGCAAGTGGTTGCATTCATCTGAATATGGCTGGCAGCACAGGTGCACTTGCTGGTGCCAGTGCTATTATCACACACTACAACCCCGCTTATCAGTGTCTTACACCAAGTGTCACTTTGTCCGGTACAGTCTTCTCCTAATATTGCTGGTGCCTTCGTTGTTGTTGGTTGTTTTGTTGTTGTTTGTGTAGTTGTTGTTGTCTCTGTTGTGATGGTTGTTATTGTCGTTGGTTTTGGAGTAGCAGTAATTGTCGTAGTAACTGCTGAACTGTCTGTCTTTGTAGTTACAGTACTTTCAGATATGACATGGGAAAGTGAAGAGATCTGGAAGACAAAAATATGATTAAATAAGAATTTGTTTTCTAGATGAAAACAGATGCCTTTCCCCTTTGAGTACTGTTTTGTACAGTTAGTCAGGATTAATAAGCTAGCAGATTCAACTTTGCGCTAGTGAAAAATGTATAAAGTATTTACAATGTTCAACTGTTCAAAGGGCTGTAATTCCAAAAGTAGGCAAGAGTTATGATTCTTGTGTTCTGCATGTTGTCTCATGGTGCTTAACATGTGAGTAAACTTAAATGAAAATATCTAAAAGGTTTCAAGTTGAAGAGTGGACACAATCACTATTTACAATGTTCAAAGGCTGTAACTCCAAAAGTAGGTAAATAAGAGTTAAAGTTCTTGTATTCTGCATGTTGTCCCTTAGTGCTTTATATTTGGGTAAAGTTAGGGGAACACGGGGGTATATATTACACAGACTCATTAAAGTAATCATTAATGGGATTTTAACTTGACAATGCCTAAGTGGCACATAGATGCAACAGATTTAATGGACAGCTACATCATAAAACCATTTTAGACCTTGAATAACTGACTGACCATGCACTTAGCTAGGTTGAATGATCATATGTGCATCACACAGGACCATGCTCCAAGCTTCTGAGAAATTTTAATGTGATTTTTTGAGTAAAAACTGCCAAAATGTAAGTCTGAAAAACTCTGGATATCACTTAGCCACATCAGTAACTGAGATGCCTTTTAACCATACAAAAGATTTTCATTATTTCTCAGAAAAAAACATGCTCTGTGGATATGCATTAAAAATGCCTCACTGAGGTTCTTCTACAACATGTGTTTTTGCAGAGAAATATAAATGTACTTACCAAGAGCGGTTTTCACCATATTATGCAAGCATTAAGAAAACATGCCTATTCAGATATATTGAGAATTTTACCAACAAAAAATGAAAACTTTCAGATGAAAAATTCTGGTACTTTTCATATTTCTGCTCAAACATAGATTCTGGATACTTGTTAGAACCACCTTGGCGAAGCGGTTCTAACAAGAACCTACAATCTATGTTTTTGAGCAGAAATAAGAAAAGTACCAGAATTTTTCTATGTAACAGTGGGGTTTAAGAGGGTCAAAATTATATAGGCGTGTTTTCCTGATGGTAGTTAAGAAAGACTTGGTCATAAAGCATATTAACCATTACCACTGTCTGTGCTAATTCAGATGACAAATTGATGATATTTTTCCTATTTTTCCATGAAATCAGGAGACACATTTGCATAAGATGTCAAATCCTGTTTTCTGGAAAAAAAATAAAATAGAAAAAATATTTCCTAATGTTATCTACTGAAAGTTTTACCTAGCATGCTAAGCATTAAGACAGATCAGTATTCTGTGCAAAAAATTTGATGGAAATGACAAACCACTTGAAATGGGATTTAAATGCTTCAGTTCTAGCCAAAATAATTGCCAAGTATGCCACTTTTCATTGACCAACACAATACTGAGGCCAAAAAAGTGACAGCAAAAATTTGGCTGTAACTCTTGATTGTTTGTTTGTGTTGAGGTTTTACGACCCAGTCAACCCAATAGGGTCATGTCGAGCGCGGTCAGTTTACCTAACCACACATTTACTGGGCAGGCTTAGTCCTCTAAGTGGTTAACCAGTATTGTGCACATTCTTTTGCCAGAAACTGACAACTGCCCTTCTTGAATCAGCGGAAGGGAGAGAATGACCGTAGAAAATATTTCATGATCAATCTCCACGAAAGAATGTTGCCGACCTTGGCGGGGGTTGAACCCGCGACCTCCTGGTCTCCAGTCGGACGGCGCATCCAACTGAGCCACCAAGGCCGGCTACTGTAACTCTTGAACCATTAGGCATATTTTGATAAATTTTCACACATAGATTGATACATGTACCAACAAGGTCTAGCCAATAGGCTTGCTAAATGCTACATTTCATTGACCAAGGCAATGTTGAGGCAAAAACTGTGAAAATATGGAAATCAATATATTCTTCAACCATATGGGATATTGATAAAATTCTGTACACACATTAATATTGACTAGATCTAACCAAATAAATACCAAATGCCACATTTCAGGCAATACATGGGATATTTTGATAAAATTTTGTAAACTTAATAAAGGCTCCATATTCCGCAGAAAGAGACATTTTATTATCAAAGAAAGATTTAATAAATTGTTATATAGTATTAATTGTAACAATCATAAAAAGTGGCACCTGACAGCCTGTAAAAATTCAGTTACTCTCTCATTCTTGATATAAAATGATTTTTTGTCGTACCTCTGAATTAATGTTGCCAACATTAATTTAGAGATGCAATAAAAAAATCATTTTTGATTCAGTTCAAAAACAAGAGACTAACTGAAATTTTACACATTGTCAGATCATCAGATGCCACATTTTACGATTGTATTAATACTATATATCAATTTATTAAATCTTTCTCAGATAAAAAATGTCTATTTTTGAGGAATATGGAGCCTTAAATAGACAAGTGGTGGGTCATGCACCTTGCAATAATTATAGGTCTTAACCCTTGTCATGCTGAACCCGGATATATCCTGCCTTTGCATCAGTGTAGATCCAGATCAGTTGGCTTCTGAATTGAACTGGATCTACACTGTTTGCCATTCAGTTTGTTAATTTATATCAGATCAAGCAATCTGATTGGCTGAAAATTAGAAGTAGGTGTGGCATCTTAATTTATTCAAGGGTTAACCTTTACAACTCTCTTGGGTAATTCATCAAACAACAAAATGGTGACAGTTTTCTTATTTCTCCCAAAGAAACAGAACTTGATATTTCATGCAAGTTGTCTCCATTGGAGACAGTTTGCATGAAATGTCAAATCCTGTTTCCTGGGAAAAATAAGAAAATATTACAGATCTGAAGTTTTGTTTAGTAATTTCTGCATGAAATATAATTTATAATTCCCAGGAGGAAGTATATTAGAATGCTATCACCCCTGGTGACAACTGTAGATGATGTAGCATCGCAAAACTTACTGATGTCATTTGAAAGAGCATAAAACAGCAAAAGAAAAGTCATTTTTAACCCTTAAACCGCCAATCACAACAATTGTCATCTGCTTTGTCATCTGCTTGTGATTTTAAAAGTCATTTTTGCAAACAGTGTGGACCCAGATCAGACTGCTCCTTTAGGAGCAGTCTGATCAGGGTCCACACTGTTTGCCTATATGCAAAAATAGGTTTGAAAAGTTTGCAAGAATATTTAGCAGATGACATAAACAGACGACCTTTTTAGATGCCAGTTTTCTTGGCGTTTTAAGGGTTAATATGTAATATATAAGTAAATACATCCTGAGTTTAAAATGCAGGAAATATTTTCCTGGAGACTTATAAATCTTATTAACCCTTGTCTTGCTGAATAGATTAAGTTGTCACACCCACTTCTAATTTTCAGCCAATCAGATTGCATGACAAGGGTTAACCAACTCATGTTATGCACTAATTTGTTGTTTATTGGACTGGCAAATCTCTCAGGAAATATTTCCTATATTTTAAACTCAGGGTGCATTAATCTCTGCATATTTCAAAATCATGTGTGGTGAAAATTTTACCCAGAGTGCTAAGCATTTATCAACCGGTACAGTCATGTATATTTACACAGCAACTGACATTATTAGATAGATTTTGATGCAAAAATTAAAATAAAAACTTTCGCTATAATATAATACCCCGTCATTATTGTGGTGTGGGCAGATAACTCTGTAAAAATTTGACAAAATTTGCCCATTAGCAATCCCAAACCAGATCTCCACAATATCAATGCACATACCAAGTTTGGTGAAAATCCACTGACGTTTACTCAAGTTATCATCCGGAAAGTAAAAACAGATGGATGGACCTATGACTGACGGATAGACAGATGGACAGACAGACACACAGATGTCTAATGTGAAACCATAATACCCCCACACTATCATGTGGCGGGGTATACAAAATACATCCAAAATTATCACCTCATTAGCTTATCTCAAAGCTCCAGATAAGCGGGCATATCCACATAATATTTTTCTTATTTCAGCATAAAAATATATGTTGTGGGTACTAATTAGAAGCGCCTCGATGAGGCACTTCTAATGAGTACCCACAACATATGCTTTCATGTAGAAATAAGAAAAAATATCAATATTTTTCAGCTGAAAAACTTGCTTTACCTGGAGTTATGTTATCTGCAGTAACCGAGGCGCCAGACAAGGCATATTTTTCAATCGAAATGTACTGAATTTTTTTCTGATTATTCCAGGAAAACATGCTGCATTTTAATGAGTATACCCACAACATGTGTTCATGAAGAATAAAAAAAAATTATCTGATACCCCCTATTATCTCTAGCTATGGCTATGTTAACCTTAACCATTCCCTGGGTAAATTCAGCAGACGACAAATTGAAAAAATATTTTTTTCTTATTTTTCCCAGACAATAGACTTGGATAATCTATGTAGATTGTCTCCTTAGTAGATAATCTGCATGAAATGGCAAAGCATATTTTCTGGAAAAAATAAGAGAAATATTTCAAGATTTTGTCTGCTGAAATTTTTACCCAGCATGCTAAGTCTTAAAAAAATTCAGTAAAATGAATCATTAAATTTTAACAGGAAATTAAGTTATGTATCAACCCTATTATTAGTAGTCAGTGAAGTATAGTAAAATAATAAAACAAGACCTGTCACCAGACAGGATAGCTCGCCTGATATTGCACATTTTATTTTTGGAAAATTTTAAGTCCTTGACCTTGATTTTGACATGACCTGGGGGAGGGGGGAGTGGAGATTTTGTTTGTGTTGAGGTTTTACAGCCCAGTCAACCCAATGGGGTCATGTCAAGCGCGGTCAGTTTACCTAACCACACGTTTACTGGGCAGGCTTCGTGCTCCAAGCGGTTAACCAGTATTGTGCACATTCTTTTGCCAGAAACTGACAACTGCCCTTCTTGAATCAGCGGAAGGGAGAGAATGACTGTAGAAAATATTTCATGATCAATCTCCACGAAAGAATGTTGCCGACCTCGGCAGGGGTTGAACCCGTGACCTCCTGGTCTCCAGTCTGACAGCGCATCTAACTGAGCCACCGAGGCCGGATAAAGGGAGAGTTGAGTTGGATGGGTGGGGGGGATTGCCTGTTCAAAATTTTCATCAAATCAAAGATGAATCAATTCAGTGATAAGGTTAGGAAATAATGAAGTCTTAAAAACTTAAAGAAACACTTTAACATTTTTAAAATTCTAAGTCTGTCACCTCGACCCCAAGATCACGGTCATGAGTGCTGATGGTGCTGATAAACACTTTGGACCAGTAGCTAGCAAGATGCCAAATATAAATTAAATCCATTATTTGGTTTAGAAGTAATGATGTCCTAAAAACTTTGACGTAAAATTTTAACATGAAAGTTTTGACATGACTGTGACCTTGACCTTAATATGAACTAGTGGGATGAGGATGGAACTGGGCAAAATTTTGGACCAATATGTATCATCATACCAAAGATGAATCAAATCGGTGATAAAATTAGGAAATAATAAGGTCTTAAAAACTTTAAGGAAAACTTTAACATTTAAATTCTGAGTCTGTGACCTCAACCTAAAGGTCAGGGTCATCAGTGCTGATGGTGCTGTTAAAACTTTTGACCAGTATCCATCATGATACCAAATAGGAACTAAATCTATGGTGTAGTTAAGAAGTTATAAGATCCTAAAAACTTTGACGTAAAATTTTAGCATGAACATTCTATGTGACCTTGACCTTGACATGACCTAGGGTGGTGGGGATGGTACTGTGCAAAAAATTCATCATACCAAAAATGAATCAAATCAGTGGTAAGGTTAGAAAATAATGAGGTCTTAAAAAAGTTAACGAAAACTTTATAATTTAAATTCTAAGTCTGTGACCTCAACCTCAAGGTCTTGGTCAGTGGTGCTGATGGTGCTGATAAAAACTTTTGACCAGTGTCTATCATAATACTAAATAGGAACTAAATCCATCATTTAGTGTAAAAGTAATTAGATCCTAAAAACTTAGACGTAAAATTTTAACATGAAAGTTCTAAGTCTGTGACCTTGACCTAGACATGACCTAGGATGGTGGGGATGGTATTGCGCAAAATTTTGGACCAATATGTATCATCAAACCAAAGATAAATCAAATCAGTGATAAGGTTAGGAAATAATGAGGTCTTAAAAACTTTAACGAAAACTTTAATATTTGTGGACGCCGATGCCGCCGCCACCAGGGGGTAGTACAATAGCTCTCCGTGAACGTTGTTCAGGTAAGCTAAAAATTCATTTATAATGAAATATGACAATTTCACAACAAACAAGTGGATGATATTATGCAGTTTACCCTTAAAGCGCCAAGCAAAATTTGTAGCAGGTGACATTCTAATTTTTATTTTTTCAGTTTTTTTTTGTTTTTGTTTGTTTTGTTTTTTTTGAGAAAATAAGTATTGAAATTTCATGTGAATCCTCCACTTGGCAGAGGATTAATATGAAATATTGACTTATAGGGAAAAATATTTCAAAATGTTGTCTGCTGAGTTGTGATTGGCAATATAAGGGTTAATAACTATTCAAAACAGGAAGCTATCTTTATCTGTTGGCTATATATCTTGAATTGCTGATCACAATTTCAGCAGACGACACTTTGAAATCTATACCCAGATCAAGTAAACTGATCGGCTGGAAATTAGAAGTGAGCGTGGCATCTTAATTTATTCAGCATGACAAGGGTTAACTGTATAAACCTCTTCTCCAGAGCTATACAAAAATGAGATTTACGGTAAATGTCCTAAAATTTCGAACACTCTAAAATTTCGAACACCTAATATTTTTGCCCAAAATAATTTCTGAAAATGTCCTAAAATCTCGAACAGTAGCAGTTTTGCAAAAAAGGGATTTCTAAAATTTCGAACACAGCTTTCTTCAAGTAATTTTTTTATCGGCACATTCTAATTTCGGTAACTTTTTTTTTCCGTTACGGAACCGGAAACTAAAGTAGTAGTGTTGAAAGCCAGAGCAAAACGTAAATGCAGACGGCAGTGTCATAACGAATTTTATCTACATAAATGGCATGGAAACCGTATTTTAATTTTATACAGACCCAGGAGATACTGATTGAAAATTCCCAAGAAAAAAAAAAAAAAAAAAAAGAGACTTCCATCACATTAATGTTAGCCATTTCCATGCGACAGTCACGTGGATGTCCGGGTGATAAGGGTTACATTATGCGCAGGTGATCTAGAACTGTTGTTACCTTGTGGCAGACATGATAAATATTCCTGTTGAAAAACGAAGGCCAGGATAAATCTATGGATCCGCGCTGTACGATCTGACTATTTGCTGTTTGTTCGTGTATTTCACCACTACTTCGTATGTCTTATTGCTATACCTACATAATGGGTTAATTTAAAACATGTTGTAGGTACTCATTTGAAGTGCTTCATTCATAGGTCTGCTCAGAAACGCCACCGGGCGACGACATGCAATTCTAGAACAACAATTCTAGAACAGTCTCATTTCCAGTATAGATTACAAAAACTTATGTGAAAATACAGAAAATGCAACAGTCACATTCCCTTGCCCAGCATGAAGAAACCGTGTGCTCGTAACGGTAACGTCACGAGAAATCGTAGCGGAAACCCCTAAGAGGGAAAACACACACTTATGTTCGTTAAATTATAGAGCATTTTTCGTCAGAAATGCATATGAAACTGACAGGTATTAAAAATAGAACCTAAGTATTGAGACAGGCCTATGCAAACTGTAGACTCAGATCAGACGCCGCAGAGTAAAAGGGAATGAAACTAGTTAGGGGGAACAGGGAACATGGAACACACAGGGAACATGGAACACACTTTTAGGACAATAAGACGTGCGACCAATGAAGACTCAGATCATCTTTGATGCAAGGGCAATCAGATTTTGCCGTTTGTGGTAACAAACAGGCATGCAAACTCCAGTTCATGGAGAGACTACGAATCTTTGGGTTAAATACATCACCGTTTCAGTGAAGGTTTTACATGCGTTCTGCAGCGTCTGATCTGGGTCTACACTGTTTGCTCAGGCCTGTCTGTCCGAATACGTAGAGTAAGTACGGAAATTCGATCAAATCGAATCCCTTCAGAAATCATCCTGCATCCGCCCCTGATTAATGAAAAAAATGCTGGGTCCGACTCGTAATATTCATCAAGGCATATGCAATTAGCTCCCTTTAAACAGTAAACACCTAAAGCGTGAGGACCTTACTCTGCATTTACCAGGGTATAAATAAATATAAGTACTGTTATTCTTTTGCATTATGTATATATTGAGAACATTTTAATTATTAAAATACCCAGAAAATGAACAGTCACAAAGCAACATTTCCCTTTCCCCGCATTAAGAAACCAAGTGCTCGTAGCGGTATGTCACGTGAAATCGTGGTGGGAAACCTCTTTGCGACAAAAATAAACTTATTTTATAGAGCCTTTTCTCATTAGAAACCAATACGAAACTGGCACGTATTAAAAATTTAAAGAACCTAAACATTGGAACAGATAGGCCTATGTAAACAGCGTAGACCCAGATCAGACACCACAGAGAACAAGGGAATGAAACTAATTTGGGGGAATGCGTTTTCAAGATCGTCCCCGCGAATATTCGTTTCTTTATTAAAGCCAGTATTGGTGTCCTCACAGGTATTCCTGTATTTTTTCAGGGATATTCTGGTATTTCGGTAGTATTCCTGTATTTCGGTAAGTCGTGTGACAGCTATACCAGAATTCTAAAGTTGATCTAATTATTTCAGCAAAGCGTGACGCACATGCGATAGTAAGAAAGCTATAGGCCTACACCCGAAATTGTAAATTTAGCATGTGCATCCGCGCATTCTGATCTGGGTCGTTCCTGCTCGTCTGTACACTGTCCTTCGATAATATATGCGCTAATATTTAAGTTTAACGTGCCAAAGGTATCAATAAGCACGCCGAAAACGTTTTCGTCGTGGGGATTAACGCCTCCAGCAAAATATTTCCTGTCTGATCGCGTGATTGTCATGATGTGCTCAGTGCATCCTATTTGAACAGGTAATGGTCCCAACAGAGATGATAGGTCCCAACAATCCAAAATGAACCTAATCATTTGTTACAAATTGTGATCAGTCTGTGCACTTGCTGGAGACTGCGACTCTTGTGTGACAGTGTTTTGTACCAATGACCTATCAGTGAATTGAGTAGACACCACCCTGCACTATACTGCGTCTCGCACTCTGATGTGTCTTACACATATACACAAAGGGACATTTTCGCCTGAACAGAGATCTATTGAAAGGATTACTGTTGATGACAGATATATTCTTGTAATAAGTTTCGGTACCGAATTCTAAATGACAATACATTTTTCAAAGAAAGAAATATTGCTAAAAATGATAATGGCCGTTCGCAGGTTTGGCACACGTAGTTCAGTTTGGTGTTGAGCTAAAATCTTTGATCTTGATCAGGCTGCATTCAGATCTGGTTCTCAGAGATCCGGTTGTCCGTACTACTGTTTATGTATGAGTCCTTTCCAACAGAAACGACCTTATGACATTTGAGACCGGCATAGACAAGATCAACTTGCGCATCCGCGCAGTCTTTGTATCGGGGCGGTCTGATCTGGGTCTACGCATATCGCCAATAGAATGCATTATGTCAGCAAGCAGTGTGAATACTGCACTTCAAAACAGAGGAAATTCTAATCAGTCTGCGCTTTTCACATTTAAACTCGGTACACTTCACCTTTGAGGAAAGGGACTTTTGTGTTTCTGTAGTGGCTCAAACAAGAACAAATGCGCGGTAACCGTTTGAAGTATTTTTGGTCAGCGCAGTAAAGGGAAGAGGGTTGTTACATAAGAAGACAGTGGACTAAGCCAGCCTATTTTAATGATTGATTGACTGTGTTGGGGTTTAACGACACGTCAACCCTTGTGGGTCATTTTGTGTCGTCTCCCAGAGAAAGGGAGAAAAGAGATAGAAGAGATGAAAAAAAGAAGGATGGGAAGAAAGCGGAACAGGAGTGAAAGTGAAGAAACAGAAGAAATAAAAACATTCCCCCTCTACCCTTACCTGCTACAAGGATAGCAGGCCTTGCCCAACTATAAGCCGATATCAGTAGGACGCCCCAGTGACGTGAGATACACGACACCTTCGCACCACCCGACCACCTCCCAGCCTATTTTAAGAAAGTGGCACATTCCCGGAGTGCCGAACAATGTATCTGGCGATTAATTAGTGTACCGGATAATTAATTGTTTTGTTATGAGAAACATTATTCGACATAGAATTAATCGGATGGAACTGAAAACAAAACATCAGTGTGGTAATTATTTATTAGTTCATACAATTTCACATTCAGTTTACCAATCACACATAGCAAATAAGAAAACCCTTTCGTCGTGAAGGTCCTTTTTTGTCTTTTCGGGTATCCGAAAGTGTCCGATAGCCAGGTCAATTTTGGCTGTAAGTGAATCTGTCCTAAAATTTCGAACAGAAAATTTTTTAGCAAATCATAATTTCTAAAATTTCGAACAGCAAAAACTGAAATTATTTAATTTTGTTCGAAATTTTAGGACATTTACAGTAACTATAAAACTTTCATAAGTTGATTTTATGGGTTTACAAATGTAAACATCCTAGATTATTTAAGGAATCATTCCAAATGTGGTTTATCATCTTGTTTATGAAAATCAATGTCACTAAAAGCACTCCAGGTTGCTCCAATTTTAAAGCGCCAATCACAATAGCAGCAGACGACACTTTTAAATATATATATATATATATATATATTTTTTTTTTAATTTTTTATAGAAAATGTCTTAACATTACCTGTGACTTGTCTGCTAAGCAAACAATTCACATGAAATGTCAATACTTATTTTCTTTGAAAACTAGAAAAGTGTCAAAAGGATATGAATGCCTCGCCTGAAAAACTTAAATGCAAATTGCTAATGCCTGAAAAACTTAAACGAATATTGCTAACACCATCTTGAACGCAGACACAGACTCAGATGGAAACAGATGGAATTGGACAGCTGTGCGTGGAGGGGTAGCACTATATGCCCTTTTTGATATTCTTTGAATGGCGGGGACATAAAAAAAAAAAATGTCATCTGCTGCAGTTGTGATTGGCACTTAAAAGGGTTGAGAGCGGTATCAGAGTACCGTAAAAATTCTAATTAACGCCCATGCTCTAATAAACGCCCATCCCCCCAATTTCAACTAAAAAAATGGTGGATTTTTGGTCCATTTCCGAGAAAGTTGGTGCCTCTATTAAACGCCCATTACAGACAAATGCGGGACAAAAGGCAAAAATCCTACCTTATGCGGTCAGTTTGCGTATCTGTTTTTTTATCACAGAACGGACGTGAACCTTTTTCTCTCTTAGCCCAAATAAACGGTATGTGCATGGAATTTCAAGCCCACCACCTTGTACAAATGTTCCTTCTTCTGCTGATCGTGGTTCCCCGGTTATAACACACTCAATGTCCACAATATTTCTGTCTTGGAATAACTGTGTCAGAGGCTGACATAGACCTTCCGGAATATGACCAACGGTAATGTTCCCTTTTTTCACAATAATGGCGCTGTCACTATGTTCATTCTCAGGCTCCAAATTACACACAAGTTCTGTGCCCGATGGGTAAGATACCCTATACACGTAGTATCCTATACACGTGATATCCTTTGATAACAGACTTCACTGAAACGAGCATGCACACAGCCATGTCAGATTTCTTTTGAAGCGAGGCCGCAATGAGATCAAAAGATAGCGCCAAACTATTTCCGGTCATACGAGGGGCGATCAATAATTATTGTACCTCAAAACTTAAAGGAAAAAAAAAAAAAACAGACTCGTCATTCCAATTCCTGGTGACAATAAAACCTAAGAGAAATGATGGACGCTTTTTATAGAGACTATAACAGGGACTGACCAAAATTAAATGAAAACAACAGCCGGCACTTTCGTACTTCCTGAATAATTCATTGACCATAAAATTGTTGAGTAATCCTTGCAATCAACGAGTACAATTAAATGGAATTTGGCACCAATGGGGAGGATGAGCAAACAGACGACTCGTATGCCACAGACAATGAGTGATTAATGAAGAAAAAAGAGAGAAAACCCGATGACATTTTCTGTGACTCTTTTATTTCTAAGCCCTACTCATGCAATTCTATTGATTTGTTTCCATTTGCGTTTCCAGTTTTTAAAAGCCGAAAAACATGATGGACGATAAGTAAACATAAACAAAGAGTTTAAATAGTGTCTGGTGCCCTTTGTGGTGCGCGGTATTTGATACTGTAAAACGTCTTGTCCTTCTGTTGAGACATATTTCTACCTTCATGTCTCTGCTCTAAACGTAGATTGCAGGTGATCCGGAGAACGTTCGCCCAGAATTTATGTTTTTGAGCAGAAATAAGAAAAAAAAAAGTAATGCCGTCCAATGCATTTCTATCCTTCTCACATAAAAGTGGGATTATCGGGAGCGTTTGCACCCTGTAATCTCAACATGAGCATCAGCAACCTATTTATAAGGTTGATAAAAAGAAAACAGAACGTTAAATCGTGCCCGTACCTCAAATTTCCGAAGGATTCCGTGCAACTACGAATAACTCCGAAGAAAATATTGTGCGGAGTATTGGGACATTTACTACGAAGCAATTTTTTACTGAAAAATGGAAAACAGTGCGGAGAATGCGTAAATCTCTACGATTACCACCACATTTGGAATGAGCTACGCACTTTCGTAACAAGCGGAGTATTGGGATGAAATTTCCGCATGCTTACGCATATTTACCATTCGTATCTTCCGTAAAGGTTCGTAGAAAATGTCCCAATACTCCGCTGGTTTGTAATCATCTCCGCATGACTGCGTAATTGTTCGTAACTAGCTCCGCAGGCTTACGCACGCTTACCATTTGTATGTTGCGTAAAGTTTCGTAGAAAATGTCCCAATACTCCGCTGGTTTGTAATCATCTCCGCATGACTGCGTAGTTGTTCGTAACTAGCTCCGCATGCTTACGCAAGCTTACCATTTGTATGGTGTATAAAGTTTCATAGAAAATGTCCCAATACTCCGCTGGTTTGTAATCATCTCCGCATGACTGCGTAGTTTTTCGTAACTAGCTCCGCATGCTTACGCACACTTACCATCAGTATCTTGCGTAGAGGTTTGTAGAAAATGTCCTAATACTCCGCTTGTTTGTAATCAGCTCCGCATGACTACCTATTTGTCTCCAAATGAACATTTGTTTGTGTTGAGGTTTTACGGCCCAGTCAACTTAATGGGGTCATGTAGAGCCTGGTCAGTTTACCCAACCACACTTTTACTGGGCAGCTTAGTCCTCTTAGTGGTTAACCAGTGAGTGTGCACATTCTTTCGCCAGAAACTGAAGCATACCCTTCTTACATGACAGCGGAAGGGAGAGAATGACCATAAAAAGTACTTCATGATCATATCCCTATGAAATAATGTTGCTGACCCAATGGAGGTCAAACCTGTAAACTAATCACAAGTTGGAGGTGCATCCAATGGAGCCACCTAGGCTGGCCTCCAAATGAACATAGCAAGCACCTCCAGGATTTCAAGGTAGGGCAGTAACTAAATTATTATGAAAACTCCATAAAGCATGCTTTTTCTACCACAAAATGAAGTATAACATATTTTGTATTAAAGCATTTTGTATTTACAAAAAGGTTATTAGTCATTGGAATCTACTTAAAAAGTCATGTACATGTGTGTTTTGTATATCTGTTAACAGTGATGGAAAAAAGATTTTACCACAATTTTACACCACTTCTTTTGAAGAAAAGCATTATTATCAATGTATTGTGAATGAAAAAATAAAAAGTGCAAGACTTAGAATTCAATTTTTTGATTTGCTTATATTCTATTGAAATACATGTAATCAAAAGAAACCACCAACCTTCTGAAATCAGCAATAACATTTCCATGGACTATTAAAGTCATTTAGACTATTCCATTTTACATGTAAAACACAAAAACCAAGTGTATGTATTTCTAATCCATAATTTAAATTCACTAATGAACTAGCTTTATAGTTATGTTGCCTCAGAGTAGCTCTATAAATGACTGAACTTTTTGGTTTCAAAGCAATAAAGCAACTACTTTTATGATATCTTAATTGATACCATTTTGTATCCATGGCAACAAAGTCTTCTGTGAATCTGTTATGCATATTAAATTACAAAGGTCTCTAAGCACACTCCGAATGCTACGAAAGACTACGAACCAAAAATTGGTTAAGTTATATTCTATGTTCTCATTTGATCTAAAAAATTTCTAAGTCCAGTAATCTCCATACATATACGAACTGAAATAAGTTTAAGTCTATATTCTACGAACGATTCCGCACTGAAAAATGCTAAGTCCACAGTTTTACGAAGTACTCCCTTCAGAGTGCGGAGATTGCTCCGTTCGTTTGTAGACAGCTACGAATATATTTCTACGTATGTACGGAAATTTGTTCGTAAATACGCAGATTTCCGCAAACCTTCGTAACAAACTACAAGAATATACGCAATCTCCGGACAAAATTACGCAAAAATACGAAAGAATCCACTCATTTACGAAGAGAACTGTTCGTAGTTTTCGTAAATTTGAGGTACGGGTAGCGTTTTATTTCAAAGCCATGAACATATTTATCATGATCAATGTGAGTATATACATCGTTTTAAGTGTTAACAGTTGATTATAATCCATGATACCCGGTATACTATGACGTCATTCAATAATAGGTAGTTCTACCGGACACGGAGGAACTTGAGACACGGAGGTCGTAATACTAGTCCTCGTTGAGAAGATGGCGGTGCACTTCCGAGAAAATATGGTCTCTTGCTATTCCCATGAAACTGCAGCCTCCAATAAGCGCCCATCCCCTTCTCTCAGACTGGCCATGATTCTAATAAACGCCCAGGGCGTTAATTAGAATTTTTACGGTATATTTTGTTTTTATATTTCTTTACAAAATACACATTGTGGGTATTCAATAGAACAGTCTAAGTGAGGCAATTCTAATAAGTACAATGCTGTAAGTTTTCAAGAAAAAGAAAAAGAAGAGAAATATATCAACACCAAGCTTGTTGAAAAAGTACTGTGACAAAAGAAACCAATTTACAAACAAGAGGACCATGATGGTCCTATATCACTCATCTGTGCAAACAGATTTGCATACTTGCTATTGAAGTTTCAGCCAAGTTCACTGCTCTAAGATTTTTTGTATAAATTCTATAGCCCTGCCACTTAGCGGCCATGTTGTTCTAACACATCATGACAGCTTGAACTGAATCTTGATAGAGGGTCACCAAGGGAACATTTTTGCCAAGTTATACTGAAATCGGTCCCATGGTTTCTGACAAGAAGATTTTTAAAGTGTTTTATATAGCTATACAGGGAAATAAGCCCCGCCCCCTAGCAGCCATGTTTTTTGATAAATCATGACAGCTTGAACAAACTTGGTAGAGGCTCACCAAAGGAACATTCCTGCCAAGTTATATTGAAAAAGGTTCTGTGGTTTCTGACAAGAAGATTTTTTAAGTTATCTATTTAGATATTTAGAGAAAATAAGCCACGCCACCTAGTAGCCATGTTTTTTGACAATCATGATTGCTTGAACATTCTTGGTAGAGGGTCACCAAAGGAACATTCCAGCCAAGTAATACTGAAATCAGTCAAGTGGTTTCTGATCAGCGGGTAACCAGTATTGTGCACATTCTTTTGCCAGAAACTGACAACTGCCCTTCTTGAATCAGTGGAAGGGAGAGAATGACCCTACAAAATATTTCATGATCAATCGCCACGAAAAAATTGCTGACCCGGCGGGGATGGAACCCAGGACCTCCTGATCACCATGACATGAATTTGACTCAGCCACTGAGGCCGGCCAAAGTTTTTAATAATTTAAACTATTAATTAAAAACTCTTTTATGAATAGAAACAGTTCAGTTTTTATGCAAAATCAATGCATTTCAAGAAAATAAGCTACATGTATATATACCGATAGACTGTAGAAGTAAAATATTGTTGCAAATGTTAATCATTTAGGTTCTGCATATTTAATTCAGGCTATATGACATCATAAAGCCCCATCAAATATCCACTGCAAATGGCAGCTCCAATAAGGGCATATTTTGAATCTTCAAACTTTGCTAGCTTTCTTATCTTATTTATCATCCCTTTCTTATTCACCATCTGATTTTGATCAAATTTGAGTCAAAATACATGTTTTGTCAAGATCTTTCATCTTTCAACATTGTTTCCCAAGCTTGGTTTTTCCCTTTAAACAACCACTTCTTGGCTTTCCCTTTAAGGTGCTTACTTAACTCTTAAAGTGCCAATCACAACTGCAGCAGATAATGTTTTGAATTTACTTGGTGCTTTAAGGATTAAACAGAGGTTTGACTGTACAATAAGCACCTGTTTCCATGGTGATATTAAAGCCACAGCTCTAGATAAGAGGGAGTAAAGGGTATTTCAGCACTGAATTTCTGAAAATCAGCATTGAAATTTAAGTTGAGGGGGTAAAAATACTCAATGAAATTTTGGATTTCAGCATTGAAATCAAATTTAGGGGGTAAAATTTTCAGCGAACTTTACATTTTTTAACATAAAGCCATTTCCTTCACATTTATTCTTTTGTGAGCAGTAGCATTTACTATATAACCCTTAAAGCACCCAGGACAAATTCATGTATTCTAGGTTGCTTTACCATTGTTGTTGTTTTTTTTTGAGAAAATAAAGCTTGGCATTTCATGTAAACTGTCTGCTTAGTAGACAATTCACATGAAATGCCAAGCTTTATTTTCTCCGTAAAAATTAGAATTTTGTATGCTACACTTGCTTGGTGCTTTAACAATTAAGCATTACAAATGGACATTAAGTATTAAGCTTTAAAGCAGAGGTAAAATACCATATTCAACCTAATTACCACACTGTGTGCTTAGGTTTTTCAAAACTATCGGAAAACTTGTGTTAAAATGTGTATCTATCTACCAAGGGTACACTTTAAAAACAAGATCAGCAAAGGACTTATTTGATGATGTTTATGTGATTTTTCTGCTTTTCTTTATAAAAGCATATGTTGTGGGTACTCATTTGAATTGCATCGACAAGTCGATGCAATTCAAATGGGTACCCACAACATATGCCTCTATAAAGAAGTGGACAAAAAGTATACTGACTGTAATCTGAAGATTACAGAATTGCTCAACTGTGCGCTTTTCAGATATGTGCGGTAAGTAGGTCGAATATGGTACTCATTTTACCAAAATCTTATCAAGAGCACTGACGAACTACAAGAAACCTGGGGATTGCATATACTTGGTAGATTTTCTGCCCTTCGGTACAAAGGAGACAACTTTTGTGACTTCCAGTTTGCCTTCCAGCACACCTTGTCCCTCCTGAAAAGGGATCTATTCAAAAAGGAAAGAATTTGCTCCCATGGGGAGCAAATTCTTTCTGTGGGAGCAAATTCTTTCGTTTTAGAGCAGACCCTTTTCACCAGGCAAAACAATTTTGACAGCTGCTCTCTCCTGAAAGTATCTCAACTCATTGAAGTCTGGAGACCCCTTAAAGGGAAAATGTGGCATCTGATCAGGGTCTGCATTGTTTGTGAGAGTTACTTGTATGTAGAGCGATGACGTCATGCCATCTTTTCCAATAATCCCATATGTGCATGGTGTATGTTTTGTATGTATGTAAACTTTATTTGCTCTTCTCATTTATATGGGTCAGGGCGAGGGGTACACTGTGCCTATATGTTCAATAAACTTTGAACAAACTTCTTTGCAAATAGCCAATTTTCTCTAGGAATATCTGAATCACAGTGGGACATACCTAAAATTGAAACCGGATTCTTCCAATATACAATACATACTGTGTGTGTGTAGGGGATGGGGGTCTATTCAGTCTACAAAGGGTCAAAAATACCTTATCAGACTTGAATTGAGCACATAACTTTTGTATAGTAGTCTTGCCAATTATATAGTTCATGTAGAATTGACAGGTTGTCCCAGAACAGATAACTAAGGGATTGCTAGGAAACACCTACACAGAATGGAATTTAAAACATTTTAACTGCTTGTTTTGTTGACCAGGGGTCTAATATGGATTATACCTTTCACTGGACATTTTACAAAGTTTAACACTTACATGTACCATGCTATGGGCAAATTCAGCAGACGACAAACTGATGATGCTTTTCTTATTTTTTCTAGAAAATAGGATCTGACACTTCATGCAAACCGTCTCCTTAGGAGACGGTTTGCATGAAGTGTCAAATCCTATTTTCAAGGATAAATAAGAAATACTTCTAAATGCCATCTGCTGAATGTTTTACCCAGCATGCGAAGTATCAAGGCAACATCTTTTTCCTACATTCACTCAGTGATTTATTTACAATTTTATACCTAAGCATCCCAGGACTCGCTTGAGCTATATAAAGTGAGTCCTACTAGAAAATCATTGCGTCCATTACAGAATTTTCCACTATAACTTTGTGAGTCCTGGGACTCACTGAGATTTAAAATGTGAGTCCCAAAGCAAAAATGTGAGTGTGGGACTCGGGATGCGCAGGTAAAAAAATCACTGTTCACTAATCTTTCCTTGAAACAAAACTCAACATCTGGCAGAGGTGCGTCTATAAAAGGCTGCATATTCCTCAAAAATAGACATTTTTTTTATCCAAGAAAGGTTTTAATAAATTGATATATACTATTAATATGATCATAAAATGTGGCATCTGACAGCCTGTAAAATTTCAGTTAGTCCTTGTTTTTGAACTGGAGCAAAACTGAAATGATTTTTTATTGTCTCTCTGAAATAATGTCGCCAACATTAATTCAAAGCTACAATAAAAATCATTTCATTTTCGATCCAGTTCAAGAACGAGAGACTAACGGAAATTTTACAGGCTGCCAGATGCCACATTTTATGACTGTATTAATTACCATATATCAATTTATTTTGATTTTGGGTCCTTTTTTTTTTTATTGTCACACAACTCTTCCTAGGCTTTTTCAGCTAGACCCTTGAAACTGTCACAGGTAATAGCCCTATGGATGAGGACTGGAGGAATGCATTTGGAATTTTGAAGTGCGCTGTTATATGCAATGGCACTGGTGCAGGGATATGCAATGATGTGCCATCGACTTGCTCTAGTTAATGATCAAAGTTTTAATGATACATAAACTAATGTCATCATTACTTTTGAACAAGTGGGCCCTGTTTTACTACATACAGTTGACTTGTTATCTCGACCTCGCTTATCTCGAATAACCGCTTATCTCGAAGTGAAAATCTGGTCCGTGCCTATACATGAAAATCTAACAACAGGTAAAAAAAAATATTGTGAAAAAAGGAGAAATTGCTCCTAAGGAGCAATTTCTCCTCTTTTCCACAATATTTTCAATATCTCTCTAACTTCCATTTTGATCCAATTACATATATATTTATTAAATGTGGTTGTTCGAATTATTTTTTCCTCGATTCTGCAAATCTAATATGTCGAGGTACGGATATCTTGAAGTTTTTCATAGAGTCCCTTGGAATTTGAGATAACGAGAGTCGACTGTAATTTATTGTTTGTTTGTTTGTGTCGAGGTTTTATGGCCCAGCCAACGCAATGTGATCAGGTTGATTTCATGTCAGTTTACCTAACCACACTTTTACTGGGCAGGTTTAGTCCTCTAAGCAGTTAACCAGTATTGTGTACATTCTTTTGCCAGAAACTGACAACTGCCCTTCTTGAATCAGTGGAAGGGAGAGAATCACCAGTCGCATGTGCATCCAACTGAGCCACCGAGGCTGGCTACTACATATTTAACCCCTCTACAAGAGCCACCTCCCTACAGATGCCAACACCTTACCTTCCCAAGACTGACTGTTGTAGGAAGGTTGCATTGTAAAATGCACAGACCCAACAGTTTCAAGAGTTCAGGAGATTCAGACCCAAGAATTCAGGGGATCCATCAAACCCTTCTTACGCCTTATTTTATTTTTGTAAGGGATTCTGACGAAAAAATCAGTGATAATATGTAAATTTCATGTTCAGTTTCCCAAAAGGAAGTTGTCTTTTAAAGGTGGAACAATCATTTCTGAAATCCTTGTTCTGCCCTTAGACCATCCTGCCCATCAGCGCCACCACATTTTAGCCTACATAATATCAGGACCTTGAAGCTACTAGGGTGGTGGGGGTGGGGAAGAAAAATATGCTTGTTGGCAGCACCTATAGAATACCAGTATATAGGGAAATCTGCTTGTTGGCAGTTTTACAGACACAACCAATTTACCTGAAAAGGAGATGAATTTCTGTTTGCCCAGCCAAAGGTTATAAAACTTTTTTCATGCTCAACTCAGCTCAGCATGAAATTCGTCGTGCTAATAAATATCAAATTACTAACAACTGCAAAACCTTTCACGCTTAACATAGTGAGCATGAAAATTTCACTGCTTATAAATATGAAAATGCTAACTATTGTTGGCATTTTCATATTTATTAGCATGGAAAATTCCATGCTCAGCTGAGTTGAGCATGAAAATTTTTTATAACCTCAGGGCCTGATTAAGGAAAATTGTTACACATCCAAGGAAACTAACCCTCCATGGAAATATTTACATGTAACTCTCTCAATGGGGAAGCTACTCTTAAAGGAAAATGATTTCCTTCTTTTCAGATCAGCCCCAATTTTTTAAAGGATTTAAAAACTGTCTGCAAAAGTTATGTCCCTTTGAAAAATGGTGATAAAATCTGCAGGTGCTTAAGCAGAATGGATATACTTTCTGGGGAGACAACTCTGTCAAAATTGTTTTGACTCTCTTCTAAAAAAGGGTCTACTCTAAAAGGAAAGAATTTGCTCCCCACGGGAACAAATTCTTTCCTTTTAGAGTTCTTTTTAGAAGAGCCAGGGCATGCAAGTTGTCTCCCATATGAAAAACAGTGACAAAACCTGCAAATGTATCCAATTACCATAAAGTAATATGTTAACCTTTTTCAATACTACAGGCAGAAAATAAAGGGGCTTAGCAGACACAGCTGCTCCTGAGAAATCATTCATAATAAGCCATTTCATCAAGGTTAAAAGGAGCCATTTCATTACTCTGTTTGCCATTCAGTTCTTGAATTGTGCAACTACTATTTTTATAGTTTTTATTTTGTTGTCTTATTTTCTCTTACCGGTACACACACATTTGACTTAATGGCATTGTCCCAATTCAAAGACGAAAAAAAAAATCACTTGAATTCAGGGTGGAAATGGTATTTTGCTTACCAGAATAACTAAGATGACTGTAATATAGCTTTGTAGATACATCCTTGATGTCCTGTTGAGATCTTTTAAATAT
The DNA here is from genome assembly GCA_964016985.1 of Anodontia alba. NCBI lineage: Eukaryota > Metazoa > Mollusca > Bivalvia > Lucinida > Lucinidae > Anodontia > Anodontia alba. The sequence goes on along the minus strand of OZ024824.1, from coordinate 68,443,983 downwards.
GGTCCAGTTAACAGCTAGACAGACTCTGCAAAGAAACAAAAAAGTTTTACGCCTTTTGAATGTTTAAAATCTGTCAGTCTCACCAATTTTTAGCCTTCAAGGTCACATTTAACCTTATTTAGTACACCCTGGGCAAAATCAGAGACTATGCAATAATTATATTTATCTCAATTTTCCTAGAAAATAGATATTGGGTTTAGACAATCCATGCAAATTTTCTCCTGAGATGACTTACAAACACTGAATTTTCTAAGAAAATAAGAAAAATATTTAATTTTGACATTTCATGCAGATTGCCTCCTAAGGAAACCATCTGCATGAAATGTCAAAACAAACTATTTGATATTCTCCTGAGGAGAGAAGTTGCAGGAAATGTCAAACTTAGTTTTGTGGGAAAAATAAAAAAAAATTATTTACAAATGTCCTTTGCTGATTATTATTATGACAAATATGGTATTCTGTTAACACTTGCCATGCTGAATAAATTAAGATGCCCCACCCACTTCTAATTTTCAGCAAATCAAATTCCTGGATCCACATTGTAGACATAGATTTATATACTGAATGGCAAACAATGCAGATCCAGATCAGTTAACTTCATCTGAAGCCAACTGATCTGGATTTACGCTGTTTGCAAGGGCACAGTCTATCCGTGTTCAGCAGGACAAGTTAACCCTAGTCCTGCTGAACACGGATATGTCCTGCCTTTGCAAACTGATCTGGATTCACACTGTTTGCCATTAAGGATATGAATATTTATCAACAATCTGGATCAAGTAATCTGATTGGCTGAAAATTAGAAATGGGCGTGGCATCTTAATTTATTCAGCAGGACAAGGGTTAATACTAGCTATAGCAAGTATTTGGTGATCAGGTATCAAGCTGAGTAGGTATAGGGAATGAAGATAAGTGGAAGACAACATGAAACCAACAAATTAGGGAATTCTTGTCCCCTACCTAAAATGCAGAAATAGTGTTAAAAATCAATTAAGTATTATATCCAAATCACATGCACATCTTCAGACTACGACAAAAAAACACCTGTACAGTTTTAACCTTTACCACTCTCTGGGCATTTTCAGCAGACGACAGATTGATGATATTTTTCTTATTTTTCCCAGAAAACAGGATTTGACATTTCATGCAAATTGTCTCCTTAGGAGACAATTTGCATGAAATGTCATATCCTGTTTTCTGAGAAAAATAAGAAAAATATTTCAAAATGTCGTCTGCTGAAAATTTTACCCAGAGTGCTAAGCGTTAAATAAAAGCATCACAGACACTGCATGATACCCGCCATTGCAAGGTAACAAAACATGTAGAGAAGATGGCTTTGTTTCGTGTATAATAACTCTACCATATCTGGAAATGAAGTGTGGACAGATGGAGGGACAGACAGACACCAGAAGGTATATCATAATATCACCCATGTGGCAGAGTATAAAAACACAGAATAATAAAATTCAATGGGCTTTTTTATTTGGATAGAACATTTCTGAGTTCCTCTTCAAACAGCTTTATATCTAAAACTGTGCTATAAAGACAATGTTTCTTTGTAAATTTAAAAACAACTCCAACAGGTAAGCATTTTGTCTACTGTCTAGTCGCTGGCCTCAATGGCTCAGTTGGATGAGCTTTCGATGGGTGATCAGGATGTTGTTGGTCCTACCCCTACCGGGTCGACAGCATTCTGTCATGGAGACTGATCATGAAATATTTTCTACGGTCATTCTCTCCCTTCCGCTAATTCAAGAAGGGTAGTTGTCAGTTTCTGGCGAAAGAATGTGCACAATACTGGTTAACTGTTTAGATGACTAAGCCTGCCCAGTAAAAGTGTGGTTAGATAAACTGATCATGCTCAACATGACTGCACTGGGTTGACTGGGCTGTAAAACCTCAACACAAAAGAAATTACTGTCTTAAGTCTTGTTTCCCATAAAATATTTAACCATATCAAGTTGATCATAACAGTGATAATGATGATTTGAGGTGTCATGATATGTCAAGCATCATTGTTTTCTGGTGTCAATATGGCACCAGAATTCGAAACTCATTGCATGCTTTATTATGAAACATGATCAAGGAAGTCTGATGTCAATTTAAGCATAGCCCTGCTGAATAAATTAAGAATCCACACCCACTTCTATTTTTCAGCCATAAAATTACTTGATCCGGGTTGTAGATACAAATTCATATACTTAATGACAAACAGTGCATATCCAGATCAGTTGGCTTCTTCAGAAGCCAACTGGTTTGGATCTACACTGTTTGCAAAGGGAAGGCATATCCAGATTGAGCAGGGTTACTAATGATGCAGTGTTTTTGAAAGCTCATAACTGACACATTGTTTTTAACCATTGTCCTGCTGAACCATTTATGTCCTGCCTTTGCAAAAGTGTAGATCCAGATCAGTTGGCTTCTGAAGAAGCCAACTGATCTGGATCTGCACTGTTTGACAGTCAGTATTTGAATTTGTATCAACAACCTGGATCAATTAATCTGATTGGCTGAAAATTAGAAGTGGGCGTGTCATCTTAATTTACTCAGCAGAACAAGGATGAAAAGTAGACCATAGTGTACTATCATCTTGCATGCATGGCGACTGTGTGGTTAAGACAATGATACATGATATATGAATTTACTGTATTACCCTAAATTTTCCGACACCATAACTCCTTATACCATACTTAACAAAAATTTTTTAACCCTTGTCCTGCCAAGCCCGGATAAACCCTACCTTTGCAAACAGTGTAGATCCAGATCAGTTGGCTTCAGAAGAAGCCAACTGATCTGGATCTGCACTGTTTGCAAGTAAGTATGTGAATTTATATCAACAGTCCGGATCTTAGTAACTGACTGGCTGAAAATTGGAAGTGGGCGTGGCATCTTAATTTATTCAGCAGGACAAGCCGGGTTAACAAGTATAGTTCATTTCCTCTTGACATGTTTAAAACCTGCTAGATGAGTGGCTAACAGTGTGTGGCTAACAGTGTAGATCCTGATCCATGGCATCTGATCTTGGGTCTACACTGTTTGATCATACCTGTTTGTTAGGTGTTATGAAATGAATATGTGGAAAGGAGCTTATTATGTGACAAGCATACTAATGGTTACAATGAAATATCTTTCAAACCAGACTGCACAGTTGATAGCATGCAATCGCCGAATCCCCTTACTCGTTGCTAATATTGCTACATGTAATAGCACGACAGATGGAAGCAAAGATAATATTGTTCATGCACGCCATGGGGAAGTCATATAGCAAGTTTGATAATTCTGTCCAGTGGTTTAGGAAGAGATAGCATGACAGACAGGCAGACAGATGGATGGGCAGACAGACAAACAAATGGTCAAAAAATGTTGATCTCCCACACCCTTACCATGTGGGGAAGTCATGTAGCAAGTTTGACTAAATTCTACTCAATGGTTTAGGAGATAGCACGAGGAATGGACAGATGGAGGCATTCACAATATTCCCATAGTTAAAGAGTGGGGATAAAAAAGGTTATTTGATAATGTTATGCACAATGATCTTAAGTCAACATGATGGGGACTTGTGAGTGGTATAATGATACCCAAAAAATTTATTCTCAGTATTGATGTCATGTAGTCACACCACAATACCACGCATACACACAGGAACAGGGTTTATATATACAATATTCTTATCTTAAATAAAATAATGCATTATGACTTGCTGTACTATCAGCTGGCAGTCCAGTATTTTTCTTATTTCTGTGGACACATTGTGGGTATTCATTAGGTTTACCTCAGTGAGATGCTTTTAATGAATTCTCATAACATATGTTTTCATGGCAGCAATACGTTTTGGTTAAACAAAAAACAAGAGGGCCATGATGGCCCTGTAACGCTCACCTGAGCAACACAGCACTTTGAGAACCTGATCTAGAACTGATCAAGGAAAACATTCTGATCAAAGTCAAAATGATTATATTAATAAGTAAGACAATGTAGCATGTCTAATGGACTGTGAAATAAAGGTCAAGGTCAAATATGGATGACTGCACTCAAGAGGCCATGCTAAGATGTATGCATGTACTAAGTATCACTGGCTTAGGAGCAATAGTTACTGAGAAACTGACCTAAACACAAACACTTCACAAGTACCAAATACCACTCTGTAGGACCAATAATTACTGAGAAACTGACCTAAACAGAAAAACTTACTGGATAGAAAAATATACATCACCTTGAAATCATCAAGACAAACATTTTGAGCAAGATTCATGATGATCACTTCAAAAATGTGACCTCTAGGGAATCAACAAGGTTTTCCTTTTGATTTGGCCAGGTGACATAGTTTCTGATATCAAGTGACCCAGTTTTAAACTAGTCTTAGAAATCATCAAGACAAACATTTTGAGCAATATTTATGATGATTATTTCAAAAATGTGACCTCTGGAGTGTAAATTATTTTCTGCTGATTTGGCCAGGTGACCTAGTTTTTGACCCCAGGTGACCAAGTTTCGAACTTGACCTAGAAATCATCAAGACAAACATTTTGAGCAAGTTTCATGATCATTGCTTGAAAAATGTGACCACTAGAGTGTTAACAAGGTTTTCCGCTGATCTGGCCAGGTGACCTAGTTTTTGACCCCAGGTGACCCAGTTTCAAACCTGACCTAAAAATCATCAAGACAAACATTATGAGCAAGATTCATGATGACTGCTTCAAAAATGTGACCACTAGAGTGTTAACAAGGTTTTCTGCTGGTTTGGCCTGATGACCTAGTTTTTTACCCCAACTGACCCAGTTTTGAACTTGACCTAAAAATCATCAAGGCAAAGATTTTGAGCAAGAAGCATGATAATTGCTTGAAAAATGTGACCGCTAGAGTGATAACAAGATTTTGAGCAAGATTCATGATAATTGCTTCAAAAATGTGACCGCTAGAGTGTTAACAAGGTTTTCTGCTGATCTGACCAGGTGACCTAGTTTTTGACCCCAAGTGACCCAGTTTCAAACTTGACCTAGAAATCACCAAGACAAACATGTTGAGCAAGATTCATGATCATTGCTTGAAAAATGTGACCACTAGAGTGTTAACAAGGTTTTCTGCTGATCTGGCCAGGTGACCTAGTTTTTGACTCCAGGTGACCCAGTTTCAAACCTGACCTAAAAATCATCAAGACAAACATTTTGAGCAAGATTCATGATGACTGCTTCAAAAATGTGACTGCTAGAGTGTTAACAAGGTTTTCTGCTGATTTGGCCCGGTGACCTAGTTTTTGACCCCAAGTGACCCAGTTTCGAACTTGACCTAAAAATCATCAAGGCAAAGATTTTGAGCAAGAATCATGATAATTGCTTGAAAAATGTGACTGCTAGAGTCAAGATTTTCCGCTGATTTGACCAGGTGACCTAGTTTTTGATCTGAGGTGACCCAGTTTCGAACTTGACCTAGAAATCATCAAGACAAACACTGAGCAAGATTCATGATGACTGCTTCAAAAATTTGACCGCTAGAGTGTTAACAAGGTTTTCTGCTGATTTGGGTCGGTGACCTAAATTTTGACCACACGTTACCCAGTTTCAAACATATCCTAGAACTCATCAAGACAAAGATTTTGAGCAAGATTCACGATGATTGCTTGAAAAATGTGACCGCTAGAGTGTTAACAAGGTTTTCTGCTGGTTTGGCCTGGTGACCTAGTTATTGACCCCATGTGACCCAGTTTCAAACCTGACCTTGAAATCAACAAGACATACATTTTGAGCAAGATTCATGATCATTGCTTCAAAAATGTGACCGCTAGAGTGTTAACAAGGTTTTCTGCTGATTTGGCCCGGTGACCTAGTTTTTGACCCCAAGTGACCCAGTTTCGAACTTGACCTAGAACTCATCAAGACATACATATTGAGCAAGATTCATGATGATTGCTTCAAAAGTTTGACCGCTAGAGTGTTAACAAGGTTTCCTGCTGATTTGGCCAAGTGACCCAGTTTCGAACTTGACCTAGATTTAATAGAGGCAAACATTTTGAGCAAGTTTCATCAAGATTGGGTCAAAACTGTAACCTCTAGAGTGTTAACAAGTTTTTCCTTTGATTTGACCTGGTGACCTAGTTTTTTATCCCAAGTAACCCAGTATCAAACCTGACCTAGATTTCACAGAGGTAAACATTCTGAGCAAGTTTCATCAAGATTGGGTCAAAACTGTGACCTCTAGAGTGTTAACAAATTTTTTCTTTGATTTGACCTGGTGACCTAGTTTTTGACCCCAACTAACCCAGTATCAAACCTGACCTAGATTTCATAGAGGCAAACATTCTGAGCAAGTTTCATCAAGATTGGGTCAAAACTGTGACCTCTAGAGTGTTAACAAACTAATTGTTGACGACGAACGACGGACAAAGGACGACAACGGGCGACAGACAGAGGGTGATGACAATAGCTCACCCTGAGCTTTTGCTCAGGTAAGCTAAAAAATAAATAACAACAAAAAAAAACAAAACCAAGGACATATCTAGTACAGTGTTATAGTATAGAGATACAGAATGTACAGTATGGTGGCTGAAAATTAGGTTTAATATGGTATAGTCTGTTCAACGCTTAGCATTCTGGGTAAAATTTTCAGCAGACGACATTTTGAAATATTTTCTTATTTTTTTTTTCAGAAAACAGGATTCAACATTTCATTCAAATTGTCTCCAATGGAGACAATCTGCATGAAACATCAAATCCTGTTTTCTAGGAAATATAAGACAAGAGGGCCATGATGGCCCTGTAACGCTCACCTGAGCAACATAGCACTTTGAGAACCTGATCTAGAACTGATCAAGGAAAACATTCTGATCAAAGTCAAAATGATTATATTAACAAGTAAGACAATGTAGCATGTCTAATGGACTGTGAAATAAAGGTCAAGGTCAAATATGGATGATTGCACTCAAGAGGCCATGCTAAGATGTAAGCATGTACTAAGTATCACTGGCTGTAGGAGCAATAGTTACTGAGAAACTGACCTAAACACTAACACTTCACAAGTACCAAATACCACTCTGTAGGACCAATAATTACTGAGAAACTGACCTAAACAGAAAAACTTAAGAAAGTCACCGGATAGAAAAATATACATCACCTTGAAATAATCAAGACAAACATTTTGAGCAAGATTCATAATGATCGCTTCAAAAATGTGACCTCTAGGGCATCAACAAGGTTTTCCTTTGATTTGGCCAGGTGACCTAGTTTCTGATATCAAGTGACCCAGTTTAAAACTAGACTTAGAAATCATCAAGACAAACATTTTGAGCAATATTTATGATGATTATTTAAAAAATGTGACCTCTGGAGTGTAAACAGTTTTCAAGTTCGAACTTGACCTAGAAATCATCAAGACAAACATTTTGAGCAAGATTCATGATGATTGCTTCAAAAATGTGGCCACTAGAGTGTTAACAAGGTTTTCTGCTGATTTGGCCACGTGACCTAGTTTTTGACCCCAACTGACCCAGTTTCAAACCTGACCTAGAAATCACCAAGACAAACATGTTGAGCAAGATTCATGATGATTGCTTGAAAAATGTGACCACTAGAGTGTTAACAAGGTTTTCTGCTGATCTGGCCAGGTGACCTAGTTTTTGACCCCAGGTGACCCAGTTTTAAACGACCTAAAAATCATCAAGACAAACATTATGAGCAAGATTCATGATGACTGCTTCAAAAATGTGACCACTAGAGTGTTAACAAGGTTTTCTGCTGGTTTGGCCTGGTGACCTAGTTTTTTACCCCAACTGACCCAGTTTCGAACTTGACCTAAAAATCATCAAGACAAACATTTTGAGCAAGAGTCATGATAATTGCTTGAAAAATGTGACCGCTAGAGTGATAAGATTTTGCGCTGATTTGGCCAGGTGACCTAGTTTTTGACCCCAGGTGACCCAGTTTTGAACTTGACCTAGAAATCATCAAGACAAACATTTTGAGCAAGATTCATGATTTTGCTTCAAAAATTTAACCGCTAGAGTGTTAACAAGGTTTTCTGCTGATTTGGGCCGGTGACCTAGTTTTTGACCCCATGTGACCCAGTTTCAAACATATCCTAGAACACATCAAGACAAAGATTTTGAGCAAGATTCATGATGACTGCTTGAAAAATGTGACCGCTAGAGCGTTAACAAGGTTTTCTAATGGTTTGGCCTGGTGACCTAGTTTTTGACCCCATGTGACCCAGTTTCAAACTTGACCTAGAAATCAAAAAGAAAAACATTTTGACCAAGATTCATGATGATTGCTTGAAAAATGTGACCGCTAGAGTGTTAAGAAGGTTTTCTGCTGATTTGGCCCAGTGACCTAGTTTTTGACTCCAAGTGACCCAGTTTCGAACTTGACCTAGAAATCATCAGACAAACATTTTGAGCAAGATTCATGATGATTGCTTCAAAAATGTGACCGCTAGAGTGTTAACAAGGTTTTCTGCTGATTTGGCCCGGTGACCTAGTTTTTGACCCTAAAGTGACCCAGTTTCGAACTTGACCTAGAACTCATCAAGACAAACATATTGAGCAAGATTCATGATGATTGCTTCAAAAATGTGACCGCTAGAGTGTTAACAAGGTTTTCTGCTGATCTGGCCCTGTGACCTTGTTTTTGACCCACAGTAACCCAGTTTTGAACTTGACCTAGATTTAATAGAGGCAAACAATTTGAGCAAGTTTCATCAAGATTGGGTCAAAAATATGACCTCTAGAGTGTTAACAAGTTTTTCCTTTGATTTGTCCTGGTGACCTAGTTTTTTACCCCAAGTAACCCAGTATCGAACTTGACCTAGATTTCATAGAGGCAAACATTCTGAGCAAGTTTCATCAAGATTGGGTCAAAACTGTGACCTCTAGAGTGTTAACAAGTTTTTCCTTTGATTTGACCTGGTGACCTAGTTTTTGACCCCAAGTAACCCAGTATCGAACTTGACCTAGATTTCATAGAGGCAAACATTCTGAGCAAGTTTCATCAAGATTGGGTCAAAACGGTGACCTCTAGAGTGTTAACAAACTAATTGTTGACGACGAACAACGGACGACGGACGATGGACGCCGACGGACAGAGGGTGATGACAAAAGCTCACCCTGAGCTTTTGCTCAGGTGAGCTAAAATATATCACCATTTTGCCATCTGCTGAATTAGCCAAGACAGTGGTAAAGGTTATAGCTTATAGCATATGGTGTATGATTACTGTGCCATATAACTTGTAATTTGTCCTAGCAATATACAATTACAATAGCAGAATTTAACCCTAGTCCTGCTGAACGTTTATATAGCCCGCCTTTGCAAACAGTGTAGATTCAGATCAGTGAAGAAGCCAACTGATCTGGATCTGCATTGTTTGCCATTGTACCAACAACCTAGATTAAGTAATCTGATTGGCTGAAAATTAAAAGAAAATTTGCTTTATATTATAGGCTAGGACTATTTTTTGGGGGATTAGAATTTCGAATTTTATTTTTGGTAGTATGCTAATATATGCCAATATCTGCAGATATTTTTTTTAGGTATGACTGATATACATGTACTGTATATTGTTTTTGGTAAACACTAGATGCTGATGCTGGGGCCCAGTCAATGTAGCAGGCAAAATTCAGAATACCGCACCCCCCTCCCTCTGCCCCCCACACACCTCCATTTGGGGGACAGTACACTATATGTGCTAATAGATTTTTTTTATATATCATCATCATTATTATTATATATAATATGAAAGTGCACTGGGTACATGTGCCCTTAATAACAGAACACTATGTTCTATAATCTATTTTATCTGCCATATAAGTGAATATGTGATAGAGCTCAGAGCTAACAAAACTGGAAGAATTCTAAGGCTTACAAATGTTATTTACACAAAAATACATTTGATATCTTTAAGGAAGTTAAAATACTCATAACTCCAGATAATACACCCTTTTCAGCCAAAAAGTACTGATGTTTTTTTTTCTTATTTCTCTATGAAAGCATTTGTTGTGGGTACTCATTAGAGGTGCTGTGATAAGTCAAAATGGCATATGTAAACAGTGCTAACACAAATCAGACTGCTCCTGAAGGATCAGTCTGATCTAGGTCTACACTGTTTGCCATTCAACTAAGTATTTTCAGAAAGAACTGCAAAAAATGCAAAATTTAGGCCAAAAAAGTATGGAATAAAGAGTTCGAAATTTTGGGACATTTACCATAAGTTTCATACTGTATATGTATATTTTGAGCAGTTTCAATTGATAAATTTTAAACATTTTTCCCAAGCACTGGGTTCAAACAAAGATCTTTATTGGGCTTTAACCTTCCATATCCTATCACAAGTGACCTGCCTCTGACAATATTGTTGCATATTATGGTGGTCCCCTAATTTCACTTTTGGTTGTATATATGTTAAAATGAAAAGCATTGCCTGGCAAGTCCAGTGGTGAAAACCCCAACACAATATTCTTAAATGCTTGCAGAGTTATTGAGATTTTCATTTTTTGCTAGTTATTGAGATTTTAATTTTTTGCTCATTAAAGGTTGATTTTAAAGGTGGCTGACTGAGCTAATTTTGATATGACAAAAATCACAGAAGCCCCACTTTTGTTTCTAACTGAGTTTTCCAGACTTTTGTTTCGATATTTATAATGTTCGTAAAATTAAAAAGAATAAGTGTTCTGATATACTTATTATACTAAGTTTCACAAAAACAAATTAAGCTCTCAGTGAGGTTTTGAAGAAACTGCACACTCATTGTGAAAGAAATATCCTTTCTTATCATAAAAACACATAAAAAAAACACACATTCCTGAAAACTTTTAAAGTAACTAGAGTATAATCGCTATTTAATTTATAAAATTATTATCTCTCTTGACCTAACTTGGCTATGTAGCCTAGTTAGAAAGTATATATTTAAGCGATCTTTTCTCCTATAATTCTTTATTGCACAGTCCATATAAGAATTTTATAACAAAACTAGGGGTAGTTTAATTTGTTTGGAAATTGTATTTTTAGATAACAAAAAATAGGGGTATATCGATATTAGCTCCATCAGCCACCTTTAAGAGGTTTGGAAATTTAAGGGGCACTGTGTCTGTGTGGTGGGTTGGGGAGGGGGGCATTCATAATTTCATACCACTCCAAGTACAAACATTCAAGCCACAACTGCCACCAGCACACCGATACTCCATACCATAAATTATACTGTCGTATTCCACAACTTTTCATTCAATGTCACTTTCGTTTTCCTGTTCTGTTGATCTTGACTATAATGAAAATAAACATGAGGATGTAAACTCATCCTTCAAGTTAAATTCAAGTTTTGATAAAAGCTTCCACTCCAGGATTTTGCAGATAAGGTCAGTGGTAACCCCTCCCAATTGATAGTCCAAATATAGCCGAAAGTACCTGTCACGCAACTAAAATTAACTGGTTAAATACGTTTACTTACAAAATATATATCACAATAAATTAAAATCTGCATAACTGTTCAAAATATCACTTTAGAAACTAATTTAGGCAACTTCATACAACTTTATTGGACATGCTTCAACTTTAGCGGTACACTTCCTGATTTGTCACGTGACTATCAATTGTAAACATTGGCTAACGGTCGCCCGAATTACTGAAAGGAAGCATCTAACATACAACCTACATTTACTGATCATGCCCGCGCGGGAAACATATGTTTTGGTACACGTAGGTAATCCACCGCAATACCTAATCTGCATTTTAATCATTTTTCTGAAGATAAAGTTTCTTTAAAAGTTGGCAAGTTTCGGGGCAAGTTATAACAATCTAGCATAAGCTCTAAGGGTCTCTAGAAAGACGTCTGAAACATCTCACATTACACCGGAAAAACCTAATGACCGGAAAACGCAGGGAACTGCCGGAAACGCCGTAAAAAACGCCGGAAAACACCAAAATTATGCATAAAAAACACATGGTATTGTTTCTGGGCGGGGCGGGGTGTAAAGAGGATGGGTTTTAGGATGTATGTAGGGGTAATGGGTAATAAAAGGTAATAAAGGTAATAAAAATCATCAGATTATGCCGGAAAACATCCTTGCCTACAGACCGCATATTTAAGACACTGATCATACAGCGCTCATGTTGGAGCTCATTTAATAAAGCAACAAGAATATACACAGCGTTATGCGGTCTTTAAATGAGTGAAATATGGTCAACATCGAGATTCAAGATTCAAAATCTATTCCGCAATTAATCCATAACAACTAGGATCATAAAGCTACATATAACATATTACAAGTACAACAGAACTGACATTACTTAAACTATTATTATTGAGCCATCATGTAATCAGAGTATAGTAAACATATAATGCTTTATATCTGTTGCGACACAAAAACTTCAATGCATTTTTACCCCGGCGTAGGGGACCTTTTAACTTACATAAGGCCATTTTAGCCTTTCCCTACGTATTACGCAATTGTACTGTCCAACAGGTAGGACATTACTGTATAGTCAGGGTTTACCCTTGCACTGCCTGGACGTATATAAATATCGCACTGCGAATAATTCCGATAATGTGGGCTGGGTGGCCTAGTGGTTAGCGCACTCGACTTTCAAGCGGTATATCGTGGGTTCGAATCCCGCTCGAGTCGAGACAATTTTCAGACCATTAGTACGCCTAGCTCATACTCGACGTGCCCTGGGTTGAGTATAAAGTGGACAGGGCGGCGCTTGGTGACAGATAGCGGCACCAAGTGTGCATGGGCGATCCATGAAAGCAAGGCTGTACAAATACATGTACATCATAGCAATCGCCGCTGCCTCTATGTGCCTCGGGTGCCCGGTAGCGTTAAAATTCGCACAACAACAACATTCCGATAACCAGGAGGGGAGCTGACCTTCGACCTTCGAAGTGTTAACATCTCATAACTAACGAATAACCATGTCCGAGTCCGTTATGCCTGGTGTACTCCTCAGGGCCCTGAGCGAGTACAAGTTTGTCGGCACTCCACTTTGGAGGATGTCCGACGGGAAGGATCTAGTTCGCGTTGAACTTACCTTCCATAAGGCTCTACCAACGAAGCCTTATTACAAGAGGAGGGCTCAAAGCAGGAGGCAGCCTGCACCCTCTGCTGGCGAATGGCCTCGCCAGCCCGTTCCTGCGCCGAGAACCGACGCAGATAGAGAGGGAGACGCTACCACCAACGACACAGACCATAGAACAGACATCGCAACAGATCATCAGACCACGCTACAAGAAAACAGCAAGCATCACCGCATCACCGATCATCACCAGACCAGCACCAGCACCAGCGTCTCCCGAGTCACCGCCGTCGAAGAAGCCAAGAAAAAAGTCTCCAGAACCAGCGAAAGATCGCCCAACCCTATGCTGCTACGACGCCTATGAAGAACCTTTCCCGATCCACGAGAAGTATGACCTCCAGGATGCTCTCAGCAACAAGCTCCATGGAAAAAACGTTACCATCATCAAGGCTCAAAGACTCCCGCGAGAAGAAGAGATGAATATTGACTTACCAGCCTACTTCTTACATCGACCTTGGAAACAGGACTGGCTATTCATCAAAGGACCAACGTCGAAGTACTACCATGAGGAGTTTTACAACAAGGTGGAAGAGCTAGCCGAATCAGGAAAGTCACAGTCGAACATCATATCCTGGTTCTGTTTCGTGGAGCGTGCCTGCAGCGATCCATCGGGAAAGTACAGATACGTCAGAGTAGCACCACGCTACAGACTTGGGTGAGGACACCCTTCTGGCTCATGGATGAGGACACCCTTCGATACGTAATAGCTTGGGTGAGGACGCCCTATAAGCGCTCTGGGTGAGGACACCCCCTCGGCAGCCTGGGTGAGGACATCCCTCCGGCGACTCCCTTCCTCGGCTAGTGTCTGAAACTTCCGCACGACTCGAGCTGAGTACTACGCAGTCGGGATTGATACGCATTAGGTACGAGATTAAAAGCTCAAATTTTTCGACCGATCGTCAAAATTCTGCAACTTACAGGCTGGACTACTACCTTCGCACGAGATCTGGACACGCACGAGGTCTGGACGTGCACGCATTCCGTGTCTGGGCAAGGTGACCTAGTTATGAATTATAACTAGGCACCGTTTCAAGCCAAACCAGTAGTCCAGTAAAACTAATCCAGATTTATCTGACGCTGCCTCTATGTGACTCAGTTGCCTGGCAGCGTTACAAATCTGAAAACTGAACTGATTCCGATAAGGCCACGTTTTCCCCATCAGTCCACCTTCGTACTCCGAGGTGTGAACATCGACTGAATAACCAACAAACCAAGTCTGATTTATTGCCTGCAGTACTTCTCAACGCCTTGAGACAGTACAAGTTCGCCGGGTCCCCATTATGGAGAATGGCGGACGGGAAAGATCACGTCACGATAGAGGTGACTTTCCGAAAGACAACAACCAACCAACGTTTCGACAAGAAGGGGGCTGAAAGTAGGAGGCGGCCTACACCCCCTGCTGGCAAGTGGCCTCGCCAGCCCACAGCTGCTAGACGTCCACCACCACCGACGACGACCAGACCGACGCTTCCAGCACCGAGCCAGGAGAAAGAGACATCACAACCATCAACACAGATTCTACTAGACACTACAAGATCTACAATCACACACGACCGCACGCAGAAGACAGCCATCATAGAGCCAGCACCTATCATCACTAGACCGACCACACCGCCTCCTACTCCAGAGAGTCCGCCGAAGAAGAAGAGTAGAGTTTCTTCACCAGACAGAGTCAACATTGAACCGCCGAAGGAATACAACTACTTCGAGTTCAAAAATCCCGACTGGTATCCTCTAGAAGAAAAATATGAGATAAAAGATGTTCGTGGCTGCAAACTCACTGACTTCTCCTGTTTTATCTTCAAGGCGCAGAGAAAGTACAGAACCAACGAGACCATCAACGTAGATCTGCCGGCCTATTTCGTGTTCCATCATCAACACCACAGAGTTGTCTTCATGAAAGGCCCAACATCCAAGTACTACGTTGAAGAGTGGTACGACGCCATTGAGAAGAACTTCGAGAAGGCAAAAGTTATGGATTGCACCGAAACACCGTGGCACAACTTCCTCATAAATGTGTGTTACGACGCGGCAGGGAAGATCCCACTCGTTCGCCTTGTACCAGCGGGATTCAAGCAATGATCGATGCGGACCTGGGTGAGGACACCCAACAAACTCTAGGGTGAGGACACCCGCTTAGCTTCTGGGTGAGGACACCCTCTCGGCACCTGGGTGAGGACACCCTCTCGCCTCTGGGCGAGGCTACCCTCACGGCTTCTGGGTGAGGACACCCACTTTGCATCCTTTTCCGGCGTCTGACCGACCGACATGTGGCTAGTGGATAATGAGTGTAACTTACTCTCGGCTAGAATCGTGTACCTAATGCATTATGCAGTCGGAATTGACACGCAATTAGGTACGAGATTAAAGGTTCAAAACGTCTTCGGCTGACAGTCAAAATTCTGCAACTTACAGGCTGGGCTACTACTCACGCACGAGGTCTGGAGTGCACGCACTCCGTGTCTGGGCGAGGTGACCTAGTTATGAATTATAACTAGGCACCGTTTCAAGCCAACACATTAGTCCAGTAAAACTAATCCAGATTTATTTGGCACTGCCTCTATGTGACTCAGTTGCCTGGCAGCGTTAAAAATCTGAAAACTGAACTGAACTGATTCCGATAAGGGCGAACTAACACGACACTGCTGCGAGTCAGATCGTTGTGTGATATTTTATATTTTCGTAATTGTCATCAATTTGTAAGTTTTCTGTGCAAGGTCTGAAAGGCCAGAAATGTGTCGAGTCTGAATTAAAACCTACAGATTGTTGATTGCTGCGTCTATATAGTGGACGCAGAGTGATCCAGTTCTGCATTTTGTTACATAGGATTTTCATGTATACTAGACCGGCTGCGCTAAATTTTTCAGTCTAGTGGGAATTTTCCCAGTTTGCGTGCATGAAGTGGATAGGAAGGACGCTGAGCAGACTGTGCAGTATGTTCAGTCTGATTAGGGCCTTTTCCTAGCAAGCGCAAATTCGGTCTAGTAGGTACCTCCGGTTTGAGTGAAAGGAATTGCTATGAAAGACGCTGAGCAGACTGTGCAGTATGTTCAGTCTGATCAGGGTCTCTTTATAGCATGCGCAAAAAGAAGGGGACATGAGAACAGTGCAGAACCGGACTTGCTGATGCGCACATCGGAGCAATCGCGACACTCATTTGATTCGTGACATGAAGGCATACTCGCATGACAGATACGCACATATATATTGTACGCTCTTTCGTTGATACAAGGGCAGTCATTTTCGGCGAAAGAATGCACACAATACTGGTACGAAAATAGCCGCTTGGAGGACTAAGCCTGTCCAGTGGACGTTTGTTTAGGAAAACGGACAGCCTTCAACATGACCCCATCGAATCGATTTGGCCGTAAAACATCAACACAACATAATTTGCAAGCACTCGCATTTACATAGAAGCGGTGTTTAGGAAAAAGGAAAGCGTTCAACATGACCCCATTAAATTGATTAGGCCGTAAAACCTCAACACAACATAATTTGCAAACACTCGCGGTTATTGATTCTGTCAATATTTTGTCGTCTGCTGAAGTCCGGATACCCAGATTTTAGCAGAATTTAGATAAGAATTGTAATCTCACATCGATACGAGTATTCATTTTATTTCAAGTATATTAGGGGTTGGCATTTATTATGCAGTGACATTTATGGGCTGACATTTCAAATGTCAGGCCCTGATATTCGAGATTGTAATGTCCTGATTGCATAGGTGGCGATGGGAAGGTCGTGACTCTGTTTGTCGTCAGTGGACATTCGAAATATCATGCCCCTAATGTAATGACATAAGGATAGATAGGGTTGACAATCGGAATGTCATGGCCCTGTGAGTTAGCCGAAGACTTTGGAATGCGATGACCCTGGTGTTGAAGGAGGAAATGTCCTGATCACTGGTAGGGTGGCTGAATTACCTTAGCCCTGGGTCCAGTTGTTCAAAGCGTCGTTAACTTAACGAGCTCGTTGAGGGTCATTTCGTTAACTGTTTTAGCGGATTCAATACACAATATTTTGATATTTTTTGCTGAAAAAATGTGAGTAGCTTTTGCACAGCAAAAGCTACTCACATTTTTTCAGCAAAAAATTTCAGCATATTTGCGTATCACTGGATGTAAATTTTAACGAATCGTTAACTAACGATGTCATTAGCTTTGAACAACTGGGGCCTGGTTGCTATCTATGTACATTTCAAACGCCCCAGTCAGAAAACACTTTAGGCAGGGTAATGAGTGATAAATTTGAATAAAAACTGCTGATTTCTGTAATTTTTTTTTTTTAAATATTGATTCCAAAATGGTATTATATTTTTACAAAAGTAAATTTAAGTATTTTTTCTGGGCCCAAGGTGTGAATACCGGACCACAAATTTAAGTCAGTCAAAGTCAAAGTCAAAGTACTTTTATTCTCTCAAAGTCAAGTATAACATGACATCAGAGGAAATGGAAATACAAAGTTGCAGTCAGGACGGTAACCATAATTTCATATATATAATAACTGTGGGGTAAGAACTAGGACACATTCTAAAAATTATTGCAATTCGTTGCAGTGACCCAAATTACAGGTGGATGTACAATGTAACTCGGGGGAGCAGAATTGCTGGTGTATAGATAGATAGGTAGATAGATAGATAGATAAATAGATAGATAACATTTATTAAACTGGTAACTATTCAGATAGATAGATAGATAGATAAATAGATAGATAGATAGATAGATAGATAGATAGATAGATAGATAGATAGATAGACAGACAGATAGACGGATAGATAGATAGATAGATAGATAGATAATATTTATTAAACTGGTAACTATTCAGGTAGATAGATAGATAGATAGATAGATAGATAGATAGACAGAGAGATAGATAGATAGATAGTGAGCACTTAAACCTTGAAACTGATGACTAACAACACAATACCTGTACATATCAAACTGTGTCAAACCAGAATGATATCCCAACATAAGAGACCTATAGGTCATGTTCATCAGATCTGACAGACTAGAAAATACATTGCAGTAACCACTTTATATTATTCCTAATATCATTGGCAGTATGCAAAGGTTTTGCAAAAAATAAAGTTACACAAATGTCTGAACATTTTAGAGATTAATTTTACCTCCTTAGTCTGTTTCAGAAGGTGGCACCTGACTGTCAATATCTGTGGTCGGGCCCATCGTAATCCTGTTTGAAGTTTTCATGCATTCCGGCTTCAGATCACCATTGAAACAAACATTTGCTTTGTTTTATCATAGTGTTTGTGATTATTTGTGTTTCACTATGATGATTCACTTAAAAGGCAGAGAATCATTTTCAGGCTGAACACATTACGAAAACACGCCTATTCAAATATACGGAAAATTTCACATCCAAAACCTGAAAACTTTTCAGATAAAAAAAACTCTGATATTTTTCAAATTTCTGCTCAAAACATAGATTGTGGGCACTTGTTAGAACCACCCCGGCGAGGCGGTTCTTACGAGTACCCACAATCTATGTTTTAAAACAGAAATAGGAAAAATAATGTATACCCATGTAAACCCCAGTTTTACTATATAAAGTGGGGTTTAAAGGGGTCAAAATTATATAGGTATGTTTTCGTGATGATACATGTGTAATTTGGAGCAGTATCAGAATTAAGGGTGAGTTTTTAATAGCTGCCTACTTTGCCTTCTGTTTTAGTCGTATGTTTGGAGCTGCATCAAGAGATAAATGCAAGGTTTCACGCGTGTAAAATTGGTTTAGCCCACTCCCCAACCCAATCCACCCCACCCAAATAGTTTTAGCTCGCATGTCAAACGTTCAAGAAAAGCTATTGTTCTAGACCCGGCATCAGCGTTGGCGGCGGCGGCGTCAACAAATGTTAAAGTTTTGCATTAAACTTTTTAGGAACTCATTGGTTTCAAATCCTTTGATGGATTGTTCCTGATTGGTATGATGACAGATATGGGTCCATAATTTAAAGTAGTAGTATCCCCTAACCCTACTTGACCTCAAGGTCAAGGTCACATAATTTTCATGTCAAAGCGTTAGGTTAAAGGTTTTGGAATCATATTATTTCCAAACCCTTTGATGAAATTACATGTAGTTCATGTTTTGTATTATGATAGATATTGGTCAAATATGTTACGTAATATCACCCCACTCCCTATCTGACCACAAGTCAAGGTCACAAACTTAGAATTTTCACGTAAACGTTTCAAATTAAAGTTTTTAAGAGGCTATTATTTCCAAAGCCTTTAGTGGATTTAGTTCCTAAATGGTATGATGATATATACAATACCGTCTGCATCCCCCTACTTGACTTCACGGGCAAGGTCATGGACTTTTTAGGATCTCAATATTTCCAAACTTTTGATGGATTTGTTTGTGTCTGGCATGATGATTGATATATTGGTCCAAATTGTACGCAGTACCATTTCAATCCTTATTTTAGCCGACCATAATAAATGAGGAGGATTCATATCCATAAGACTCCAGAATGCTTGTGGTGTTCACATATGTCTCCAAAAAAACAAACAAAAAAAACAAAAACACACACACACACACACACACACACACACACACACACACACACACACACAAAAAAAAAACAACCCCCCCCCCAAAAAAAAAAAAAAAAAAAAAAAAAAAAAACAACAACATAGTAACCAAAAGGTTGTCATCCTTGACCTCAGTGAAATAAAATATTTAATATTCTAAGTGCTTCAGAAAGAAAATGCGCAACATCAGGCGGGCTGTCCTCTCCGCCGACAGGTCTTATTTGTCTATTGACTGTTCCAAGGCAGTTCCTCTCTTGCAATTTTTATAGGTGTTTGTCTAGCTGGTTAGTCTGTTGTCTACATGGGGTGTGTTGTATTTCGTATTAAGTGTGTTGTTGTGCATATGTTCATGTCTCGTCTGGTTTTATTGGCTTGGGTTGGATGTATAGGTTTTGTGGTTTTCCTGAGTGTCTTCTGTTCGACATTTAACCTCATGATTGTGAAGCGGGAATGGGTCAAGCAATAAACTGATCAAATGTTTGTTTCAGTATCCAACAGCAGTCCAAGTTTTACCTTATCCATCCAGGAATTCAGGAGATATACATCTTCAAAAACTTTAGCATAAAACTTAAACATTATAAATTCATTTAAGTCCATGACCTTGACCTCAAGATGACTGAGGTAGCTTGACTTGCAACGAATAAAACACTGGATTTGAATGTAACAAAAACCCAAGTATCAATTCATTCCATTCCGACGTTTGGAGATATAGATTTTTACTCCCGTTTACAAGACTTTAACATAAAAGTTCCAAGTTCGTGACCTTGACCTTTAATCATAATTAGGGATGAGAGTTGTTCTAAATACAACTTTGGGCCAATATATATCACCATTAGAATCATGAACTATGTCAAACAAGGGTTTGAACAATATGGGTTCTTAAATCTTTAAACAGAAAACGCAGTCATTTGTGGATGCTTACGCCGATGTCAGTGCCGACACCAAAGACATTGTCGACGCTGATGCTTGTTTGTTTGTGTTGAGGTTTTACGGCCCAGTCAACCCAATGGGGTCATGTCGAGCGCGGTCAGTTTACCTAACCACACATTTACTGGGCAGGCTTAGTCCTCTAAGCGGTTAACCAGTATTGTGCACATTCTTTCGCCAGAAACTGACAACTGCCCTTCTTGAATCAGCGGAAGGGAGAGAATGACCGTAGAAAATATTTCATGATCAATCTCCACGCTGATGCTAAAATAGCTTTTGTACATATGGGCTTTAAAGATAGACTGTTGAGTGGAAAGACATAATTTCTGTAGCTGTAGGTGCTGGACGGCATTTATCTAGACATGTACATGTAACAGGCAAAAATATTGCTAAACTCGTACCCTATAAAACTGTAATTTTTAATCAAATTTTAAGATTTGTTGTGAAAAAAAAAAGATGTTCTAAAGTACTCGTTTGTCTATTATCAAATTAGATTATAAATGTCAGAGCATTAATAGATACCATTTCTCAAAACCGAACAAATGATTTTCTGTGCTTTGGAAATATTTCAGAAGGTAATCATTTTATTGTTAAAAAAAACAACAGCTTTTGACAAAACCTATAATTAAAATATTTACTTCAAAGCCGCAAAAAAAAAAAAAAAAGTAAAATAAAATAAAATAAAATAAAATAAATAAATAAATAAATAAAAATAAAATAAAATAAAATAAAATAAAATAAAATAAAATAAAAATAAAATAATAATAATAATAATAAAGAAGTAAAAAATTCACTCTGACAGTGGACAAACATATTTACACCATAAAACCCGAGGCATGTTTTTTTTAAAAAAAAAAAAAAAAATACAAAATCAGTGATTTTCGTTTTTAAAAATCTGTTTTCTCCCCAAGAATATACTTATTTTGCATCTGACGATCACAGTTATTTTTATCATGATACATAGTGACCAGTATACTGTAAATCTATTCTGAAAATCGGCATAAGATAAAGCAAAATATGTATTAAAAATATTCCTGAAATTCTGGATTTTTATTAAATTTATTAATATTTTACCCCAAAATGACTACTTTGGCACCTTTTGTTTCTTTCAATCTGGTTTCAATATCAGCATATTTTTCTCCTTCGATTGCATCAAAAGTATGAAAGGGGCCCCTCCGTGTAGGGTAGACCTCTTTTTTGTGCGAATTTGCTAAAGTGGTGCTCCGATTATAAGTTTAAATGCGTAAAAATGATATTTCTGTAGATTCAAAAACGTTTGATAACCTCTCATTCGGTAGATATATTAAAGATGTAAACCAACATACAAAAAAAAAAAAAAAACATCTTAATTTTCATTTTGATAAAACTGTTCCAGATGTTGCCAACTTGAACATATTTTCAGCTTTTTCCTGAAAATACTAGAGTACAAGAGTGACATGCTCTGTTGCGTAAAGCTTAAAGTACACTCTATAATGACAAATTCTATTAAAATGATAAACTTAACCGACAGTATTAAATTAGTAAATTTTGAAAAGTGAGTAAATAATTAAATAAATAAAATATGAATATATGTAATGTAATTCGTGTTTCATTGACAGGACTGATTTTATTTGTTTGAATTGTACAGAAGACCAATGTGACCAAAAGCTGCAATCATCGTTTAATACTCACATACATCTTGTAATTACTTAATTCTTAATTTGCGTACAAATTTTTGACGTATCCAATCAGACGTCGCGTTACATACGCAAGAGCATTAGAATATGTGGTAAATGGCGTTCTTAGAGCACCCATCACTGCTTTGCGTGGGAACCATGTATATCCAGACAATGGTCGTGCATTGGCCGCCATGTTGTTAGAATGTCATGTACAAACAGTAGTAGGTTGAATAAACGTACAGCACTATGGGTGTCCGCTAATGCACCTCCGCGAGGAACTGTTTTTTTTTCAGTTTTACTAAATGATGCAAGTATAGCGGGCCGTTATCGGCCCGTCAGGGTAGCTGACGGGCCGATAACGGCCCGCTATAGATTTATAAAGAATGCTAGCTGGGTAATATTAGTCGTCCGATTAGTAAGATACTTGCCAATAGCTTGCATAATGCGATTCTACAGGAATATAAAATTAATTGGTTTACTAGTTTAAACAGTAAAGCTGGTCCCTCGGGCAGGGGCAATAAGTTGCGCACGCACTGTCAGTTCAAGTCTATATATGAGGTGGAGCAGTATTGCAGGATGATTCTACCTTTACATCACGAAAACATGCCTATATAATTTTGACCCCCTTAAACCCCACTTTTATATAGTAAAACTGGGGTTTACAGGGGTATACATTATTTTTATTATTCCTGCTCAAAACATAGATTGTGGGTACTCGTTAGAACCGCCTCGTCGAGGCGGTTCTAACGAGTACCCACAATCTATGTTTTTGAACAGAAATATGAAAAATCTCAAAGTTTTTTTATCTAAAAATTTATATTTTTTGGTGGTAAAATTTTCAGTATATTTGTATAGGCTTGTTTTCGTAATGATGACATCGTGCAGCGTTTGCCAAATTCCGCTGCAACGTAGCCCCTCTACGAATAGAAACTGGCAAGTTTGAAAATAAATCTTTAGATGAACGTAAATGTCTGTTTTGCAATGTTATAAAAAACGAATCGCATGCACTATTGGACTATTTTATACACCGATCTTAGATCAGAATTATTTTCTAAAGCCCAAGCCGTAAATGAGGAGTTTATTTCTCTTTCCACTGATCATAAATTGATATTTCTGTTCTCCAAACATAAGACAATGCGCCAAAACCTTTTTTTGTTTTTTAATATTCTCCAAAGGAGAGCTTTTTTTACTTTTGTAAGTAATATCTTGCCTTTTTAATTTTTTTAATTTAAAATATATGTGTGCTTTAGACTGACTTGCTGCCTATAATCATAATCTCTTTTATGTTGAATGTTGTTTCTTTTAACAATAATAGAATCAGTATTTTACATTAGGTGCAGTAAGTCAGTTTTAGATTGTTGTATCATGCATGCACACTAGCACACTAATTTTATGTTGTATGTACGATAGTTTTTCGTCTCTTATAACTCTCCCAAGAGTGGCAATGTACTTAGTGATTGTTAAGATTTTTAATGTGCCAGTTTTATGTATGACGAGACTCAAATATTAAAAATAAGACCTTGAAATTAGCAATTTATTGCATATGCGGGCATGTTATCACTAGATGTGTGAATTACAAAAGTATAGTGTGTTCATTTTCGTCAGACAAATTACATGCATGAGCAAAAAGTACAGACTAAGAGCAGACTGCTTAACGAGAAGTCTGATCTGGTTCTTCATTTTTTGACATTCTGCCCTGATATTTTGAACACTTCAGTATAAGTTGGCACAACCACGAGTGGGTAAATAGGGCAGATAAAGACCAGATTGCCGTTTGGCCAGGATATACACGTTTTGCCATTCTGTTCAAATATATTTAGCACGTCACTAAACGTCTTTAAACTTAAGGATAATTATAGCACATGTTCAAAATGTCCCAATTTTCTTAATTGTTTTGTCATATGCAGAAGTCCTAGATAAGAAATCGCCTGGACAACTTTATTACAGCATTTAAAAATCATTTTCAATAATCAAAGCCTTGGTCCTATCTCCAAATAAATCTATTCAACAAAATGTGGGATGGTTTCTCTTCATCTTATTTCATGTGCATTTTCATCGTGATATCAGATGCCATATTCCAAGAGAAGATAACTTCCCATTTCGTCTATTCCCATTTTGTTTACTGTTTTAAATTCCAGTTTGTCTATTCCATTTCTTATTTTTGAGGAAAATTCCAATTTCGTTTACTATTTATTTTTCTATATAATAACTAGGATCTGGACCAAAACTGCTCGGATGACGCGTCGCCGTAAAACGTAATTTGCGACTGTAAAACCGCCGATTTACCTTCCCCCCGCCCCCCCACCCCTCCCCACACACAAATGACAAATTTGAATGCGGTTATCCACATTCTAATGCATTTATTCATTTTTTCTTTTCAAAACAAAAAATGCATTTTTTTTTTTTTTGCATTTTTTTCTTTTGAAAAAAAAAAAAAAAAAAATGTACTATTTGCAAAAGCGACAAGTGCTGTGAGCTGCGTAAAACCAAATGCCAGCCAATTAGAATCGACGTTAGGTAATGACGTCGGATTTCCGACAGTATATCGCAGAATATACCGTCGCAAATTTTTGACGTTATCCAATCAGACGTCGCGTTACATACGCAAGTACATTGACAGTTCGAAGCAGTGAACACTCGGGCGCCATTTTGAAAAAAACTAAACGAATTGAGAGATTGAAAAGTGATAAAATATTCTCATTTAAATGGATATTTATGTGTTTCTGTGCTCAGATAGGATTAATTTCTATGCTTGTGACCTGATTCAACGAAAAAAGCATATGGATTTAAACATTTTCAGCCGGTAAGTAAGGATTTGAGATCATCCCACGGGTCAAAATCTAGGCCGTTCATATGTTACAAAAAAAAAAAAAAAAAAAAAAAAAAAAAAGTAGTTCCGGTTAAAGTGATTTATTTCCCCGGCTAAGAGGAAATATTTCTTTTTAGAAAACAAGGAAATACCAGTTTTATGTCTGGTAGAAATCATGGTATTTCTTGGTTATGCATGTAATATTACTATATACGTACTTTTGTACTTTTCTTCCTTTACTTTCCCCCCTTAAATAATTGAATAAAATTTTAAAGCAAGGGGATCTGGTACATCCGATGTTGAAACAGATGGACACATACATCTTTTAGTCTCATCTGGGTCTACACTGTTTGATTTGCCTGGTTATCATGCTTTCTATCATACAAACTTGATGACGACAGATAACAAGGGAAACAGGCACACCAACAGGGTAGAACCAGACCAACATCCTTAAGTCTGATATGGGTCTACATTGATTGCTTTGCCTGACTGGGTTGTTCTCCATACAAAATGCATGATATAGGTTTATACGCCACTGTGAACTTGAGCAGACTGCACATGTGTGAAAATAACACTAGTAGACGAAATAGGAATATGTGAGTAGACAAAATGGGAAAAATGTCAAAATAGTAGACGAAATGGGAATAGACGAAATGGGAATAAACCCAAGAGAAGTATTTACCAATAAATAAAAAGCTCCATATCCCCCAAAATAGACATTTTTTTTGTCTAAAAAAGGTTTATCAAATTGATATATAGTATTAATACGAGCATAAAATATGACATCTGACAGCCTGTAAAATTTCAGTAAGTCTCTCATTTTTGAACTGGATCAAAAATGAAATGATTTTTTTTCGTATCTCTGAATTTCGTAATATTGGCAACATTAATTCAGAGATACGATAAAAGATCATTTCATTTCAAGAACGAGGGATTAACTGAAATTTTACAGGCTGTCAGGTGCCACATCTTATGATAGAATTAATACCATATATCAATTTATTAAACCTTCTTGGATAATAAAACTCTATTTTCGAGGAATATGGAGCCTTTAACTTAGCATACTGGGTGGACTGTTACAATCATATGGCAGTTATATAAATATACCCTATTCAAATCTATTACCCTCTTAAATATACAGGGTGTTAAAATGAAGGCATTGAAAGGGGATCGGACCAGCAGGTGTCATTAATGAGATTACAAGACAACATATTTTTTTTTTATAATTTTATTTCCAAAACCATACATATTGTACATTCAATAACTGATTATATAGATGTATTTATGTCTAAGAGTACTAATTCAGGATTGTTATTTCTATCTAGTTATTCGCATATAGTAAAGAGGCATGCTTACATAAATGATATATCTCAAATTCACGTAAACCTCCACACAACACTGTTCGTTATAACGTTTCTTTATTTTCTTACCAATTTATGATAGATCCGGAGATGTATACTTTACAAAGAAAGTTGGCCACGAATTGCCATTCTTCTATCCAATCTACACACTTCTGTTTAAATATAAAACGGTTGTGTAACTAATTTAGTTCCTGTTTCGAACCCTACCAACAGTGTTAAGGAGAGGTCATAGTGGTTTTACATACCTCTAGAGGGAAGAGAAAAGATTAAAAAAAAAAAAAAAAAAAAAAGAAAAAATTACAAGACTTAGTGTGTCCTTTGCTGCAGATCCGATCTGCCTGCTGTGATGTGTCACAGATGCCCCATCCAAAGTTCTATCAAGATTGTTCAGTTCACTAATTTGTTTTGTTACGTAAAGATCTCGCAAAAACAAAAATGCCGCAGCATATTTAGTTTATTAACTTAAAAGTATTATATAAGGGACCTCATTTTGACAAAAACTTTGCTAGCTTATTATTCAGATAAGCAAGACAAAATATTTAGACGTAAACGTCTAAGTACCGGCGCAAATTCTGTTCATGTTTACTTAGAAATATGGGACACGGGTATACTAATGTATATTAAATTTTCAATGTAATAGGTAAAAAAAGAACAATAATGTGATTCTTTAATGTTTGCTTTTATTAAGCTTTATGAATTTTCTTGATCAAGCAATATGCGAATCCTAGTCATATTGGGATCTCCACGAGATTTAGTTTGTACATTATTATTATTAAAAAAAAACAAAACATGTGAAAAGTTACCAGATCTTATCTAGAAGCTTATTTTAGCATGCGTCAGATATGAATATGTTTGAACTTTTTAAGCATGGACCACAGGTCATAGTCAAACTTACCAAAGATGGACTGCAGGTCATATTCAAACTTACCAAACTGCGCTCTGCGCTAATCTAACACTTCTCCATACATAAAAATCCAAAGCTATATTAAGAGACGGCGCGATTCGCGCCCCGGTCAATAACACCTTGTGAAAGGTTATTACTCCTAGCACATATGCCCAAACATTATTTAGTACTCAAACCAAATATACGAGTGACAATATAACAATCATTACAAAATACATGGTAAGCACAAATCAGTATTTGCATAACTATAAATACATTTTTTTTAACAGTTACTTTTTTTTATCAAAGTATCACCAAAACAAGTAATAAGAAAGTAAAATATACATTAATAGAACTTTCATACATTAGTGGCTCTGCTTTGAAGTTATGAGAGAATATCCCTGCGGGCACACGACGTCTATACAACGTCGCACTAACGTCGATGCAACATTATGTCGTTGCATCGATGTCTATGGGACGCTGCCACGACGCCGCGTGCCCGCTGGAATATATACATATATACATAATCAAAACAAAACCTTATAAGCGTACAAGAATATCACAGACCATTATATAAGAGCTAGCGCAGAAAAAAATCTAGTATCGTTATAGCAATATTTAGGCCTTAGAAGCTTTACTCATATAAAATATTTCGTCTCGTTCTCAGTATTTCATAGCAGCATCACGAAAACATGCCTCTATAATTTTGACCCCCTTAAACCCCACTTTTATATAGTAAAACTGGGGTTTACAGGGGTATATATTATTTTTCTTATTTCTGCTCAAAAACATAGATTGTGGGTACTCGTTAGAACCGCCTCGCCGAGGCGGTTCTAACGAGTACCCACAATCTATGTTATGAGCAGAAATATGAAAATTATCAGAATTTTTATCTGAAAATTTTCAGTTTTTTTGAAAGTAAAATTTTCTATATATTTGAATAGGCGTGTTTTCGTAATGGGGTTTGCACAAATTTTAACATTTCTGTTCTGTTTACTACTTAGAATAGCGGACAACTGATCCTAAACGGCCACAGTTTACTTTAAAAAAATCCGTGAATTCATCAGCCAGAACATTAAACATTAACACCCTTAAATTATTGTGTTTTGGACAATGGCGAAGCATATGTTCTTCGTTCTTAATTGAGTTAGGGCAGGTAAAGCTATAGTTCTTTGGGCAAACGTTCATATCTGTCGGTTTCCAGTCCAGTCAGTGCAACACCGCAACGAAATTTTGCATACGCACTTCTGTGCCAGTTGGGCATAATACAATTTAAATCATCATCAGTAATGTTCAGTGACGTACGTACACTTAAATTTTCTATACGTTCGTAATCTAGTCTTTCCCATCACGAAAACATACCTATATAATTTCGAACCCCTCAAACCCCACTTTTATATAGTAAAACTGGGGTTTACAGGGGTATACATATTTTTTCTTATTTCTGCTCAAAAACATAGATTGTGGGTACTCGTTAGAACCGCATCGGCGAGGCGGTTCTAACGATTAACCACAATCTATGTTTTGAGCAGAAATATGAAAAATATCAGAGTTTTTTTTTATCTGAAAATTTGCAGTTTTTGGTGGTGAAATTTTCAATATATTTGAATAGGCGTGTTTTCGTAATGCTGTTCCTTGGCGCGCATTATCCCTGTTTATGTTCTCAGTCCAAGAATTTTAAAGCAAAAATATCTGTCTAATACGTTCTTGCATACAGCCGTAGAAAAGGTATTCAGTAGGAAGTGTATATAATCTTATCCAATTTCAATGACAATAATGTTATCGGGAATTGTTTGGCATTACGAGTGTTCATTTATTTTCGTTAAATCTTTACATAACTCTGTCAATAGCATGTGTCCTCTAATAGAGTAGCATTGTTTATACATGTACACAAAAAGTTTCTTCAATAGTACTTTGTTTGCTATTCTTCTAAACTGATTTACGTTTTTCAAAAACATGTAATAGGTATTTTGCTAAAGATATTATAGCAGATACGTTTGTTGAGCTAACAAAAACATGAAACATATTAATCCTTGTCCTGCTGAACCCGGATATTCTCTGACTTTGCAAACAATGTTGATCCAGATCAGTTGGCTTCTGGATCCGCACTGTTTGCCATTCAGTATTTTAATTTGTATCAACAACCTCGATTAAGTAAACCGACTGGCTTAAAATTAGAAGTGGGCGTGGCGTTCAGCATGACAAGGGTAAAGACCTATACTAATCATCATACGTTCGGGAAAGAATTTGTACATTATTTCTTCGTATTGCGGACAAACCATTAAGAAATGGTACTCTCATCCTCAAGGTTGTTTACATTTCTTTTAATACATAATGGACCATTTCGGAAGAGTCTACCTATGCCCCCGTCCCCCACCCCCTTTTAAGTCATTAAAATTATGCAAAGAACATCTGAATTTTGTCAGACAACGTCTAACTTTAAAAGAAAGAGTCATTGTTAAATACATGTACTTTTCAATATCTAACAAGCTTTTAAAATTCCTATAATGTTCTGCCTTTGAATATTCATTAATTTTCGACAACTAGTCTTGAAAGTAGCAATATTTAATTCTTTTTGCGAATAGGCATAATAAATATTAACTGTTTCCTACATCTTGCGAAAGCCACACACATCCAAAACCAAATATACAGAGCATCAATTTAATTTGACTTGCCCATGTAATCTTCCTAGCCTCATCTAATCTTTTGAGCATTAAATAACACTGTTTAGGGTATCTGTGATTTTCCATTTGCAAAAGCTGAGCCCAGTTAATGCGCATTACGAAAACATGCCTATTCAAATATACTGAAAATTTCACCATCAAAAACTGAAAATTTTCAGATAAAAATTCTGATATTTTTCATATTTCTGCTCAAAACATAATTTGTGGGTACTCGTTAGAACCGCTTCACCGAGGCGGTTCTAACGAGTACCCACAATCTATGGTTTTGAGCAGAAATAAGTAAAATGATGTATACCCCTGTAAACCCCAGTTTTACTTTATAAAAGTGGGGTTTAAGGGGGTCAAAATTATGTAGGTATGTTTTCGTGATGACATAGTTAACGGATATTGACTAATCTTATGTAATATCCTTTCTTGTGTGAAAGAACAAAATCGGAAATGAATAAGTAGATAAACAAGATTTTACCAATTTGCAACTAAATTATAAACAAGTGGGCTACAAATGTTGATGTCGTCAATAAACGAGGATAACTAATACAGGAAATAAATAGATAAATAAATAAAATGTTGCATATATATATCTTTGCTAGTGTTACTAGTTTGGTCTGAGTTCAAAAAATAACGCGAATAGTATCTGCTACTAATCATAAAGCAAACACCGACTTTCTTCATCATGCAGCCAGGTTCTTCTGGCGCCACGAGGTGAAAACTGCGACAGCCTAGATCAGCCTGCGATTTCGTGCAGTCTTGCGACGCATGAACAAAATAAGATTCTAAAACTATTGTTGTTTCGTCACTTTTATGTTTATGAACTAGATGCTGATTATTAAAGAACCAGATATGATAACCTGAGCTAAGTCTACGCAGGGCAGATAGTATTACAACTTCTACTACTTCCACTACTACTACTACAAATATTGCGGTACCGTCTTTGCATATTTTATGCATTTAGAATCAACTGAAATTTCTGCCGATCATGTGTGTTTGGGTCACTGAGTATGGACTGTGATGACCCTGATCAGCCGTCCATATTTGAACTATGACAGACGATGGACTGTCTCAAGTATAAACATAAAAATCATAATACGAGGCAAACTCCGTGCTGGCTGTGACGTTTTCAGTGGTTCCAAACAGAAACCGGGTGGACGAAAGAACACGTGGAGGAAACCGGCGTCCAAACAGTTTGTCCCTCCCACCCGGGTCCGTCATGATGATCCACAAAACAAAACCGACACAGATACGTTTCGAAGGTTTCTATTTTTCGAGTAGTGAGTTTCGAGTAAGAAAATTGAGTTTCGAATTAAAAATGTGAGACTCGAGTATGAAAAGCGAGTTTCGAATAAGAAAAGTGATTTTTGAGTTAAAAAAGTGAGTTTCGAGTAAGAAAAGTGAGTTTCGAGTTAAAAAAAGTGAGTTTCGAGTAAGAAAAGTGAGTTGCAGAATAATGATTACAGAATACATTCTAAACATGCATATGCATCAAACGTCAGAGGTAACTAAAGTCAGTTTCACGATGTGTCCACTAAAACGCATGCTTGACAGAAAACAACAACAACAACAACAACAACAAAAAAAAAACAAACAAAAAAAAAAAACAAAAAAAAACAAAACAAAAAAAAAACAAAAAACAAACTATTATTTGCTTCATATAGCGTTTATACAATTGTACTTTCAGTTGATTAAAATTTCAACCGAGAACACAAGCTTTCAACGGGTGCGAGAATTGGTTTCAGAATGTTCTTAAAAAGGGGATAAATCCACATTATTCCTAACATGATTCATGCGTGATTTTCAAGCTGCTGCGTCTTCGCAGCCGCAGACCTGAATTTAAAGACAGCAGAGATTAATCACTTTTCACGCTTTGTGCTTTCATTTAATTCAATACCGCTTTTCTTTCCAATGTCATTTTGAGAACAAAAATCTGAAGCGAAGGAAATCTACAGTAATTAGACCTTCGATTTGCTTGAAAAGGGTACATCGGGACATGTTCCCTTTATCTGTTCAGGTAAAACTTCAATTGGTCGGCTTTTAAGTGGAGCGTTTACGAATTTTGGACTGTACCATATTAGTCTTTGGAAAAAAAAAATTCCAATTTTCAAACATCGATAAACACACTTCAAGACTCTTTTTTTTTTTTTTTTTTTTTTTTTTTATGGTTTTTACAGTGCGAGATATTCATTCAGAAGTATTAATGTTGAAATCCTGCAAAAAATGTTATTTCGTTACATTTTTTTTTTCGAAAACATAACACATTTTTCGCGAAAAAGTAACAGTTTTCTTTTCTCTAAATGTTCAAGCATGGTCGCACGTCCATTTTAAGCATTTGCAGACAGAAGAAACGGAACCATGATAAGTCAAAGAAGTGCTAAGTTTTTCAGTATTACTTATCAAGGGAAATTACTTGATGTACGAGCGTATCATCACGAAAATACGCCTATATAATTTTGACTCCCTTAAACCCCACTTTTTTTTTTTTTAAACCCCACTTTTATATAGTAAAACTGTGGTTTACAGGGGTATACATTATTTTTCTTATTTCTGCCCCAAAACATATATTGTGGGTAATCGTTAGAACCGCCTCGACGAGGCGGTTCTAACGAGTACCCACAATATATGTTTTGAGGGAGGATGGTATGCGGGACTATGCGTCACATTGGTTACACCCACAATGGCACCATGGATTCCCAAATAAAGATGGTATGCCCAAAACCAATTTTAAATAGGGATTTCGCATTGGCAGGGGAGATAATATAAACGCTGTTTGCTGCACACGGCGTACTCGATTCAAATGACAAATTAAAGTGCTTTATTTTTCTGAATAAACGTCGGCAATTATGCTGTTCGGTAAACGTAAACAACAACTTTCTGCCATCCAATAGGAACGAGGCTAGAACGTACTCTGCGTTAAAGACCGAGAGGTTTCGAATGATGTTTATTGTGTGACGTAGTGTTTAAAAAGGTCTATTGCAATGACTCGTTCACGTAATGTAAAACATTTAAATTGATGATTTCAGTCGGTGCATAATAGTTTGATGTTAGAACTGAGGGACCGATCATTTGATTTTTAGGGGTTGGAGGGCGGTGTGTGTGTGTGTGTGTGTGTGTAAGGGGGGGGGGGGGGTGGTTACTGTTATTTTCTTGAGTTTTTTTATTATTATTATTTTCCGCTGATAGAAAACCAGAGATTTTTTTCCACAGACTAAAAGCCAGAATATTCATTTTGCTAAAACAAACTATTTGCTGAAAATGATTACTGTTGCTACTGTTTATATATGCATGTTTAACTTCATTTTCATCAACTTAGATCTGCATACGTTTGTATAGATGTGTTTTCTTCATTTTCAGTGAAGCTAACTTGAGGATTGAGAGGTCTTAAAACATTGTTTAGAACTTCAAAGTCAATGAGATTCTTTGTTTAGACCTACATCTTAAACCTGTTTTTTTATGCTTTTAATTTGAGTTGCTTGCTGAAAACAAAATATATGGGTCGCAGCAAATCAGTATACAACAGTGTACTTACTTTGAGGGAAGATGGTATGCGGGACTTGCCCCTAGAAGCCAGTGATATTTTAAGAAATTCAAAATGACAAATAAAATGAAAGAGTGCCTTTATACTTTAATCCAAGAAGATTAAATGAAGGATTTTTTTGTTATAGCATATCAGTTGTTTTAGTTGTTTCATCGATGTCTATTTTGTATTTTCTTACTTCTTTTTGGTGTTTAAGTAGTTTATATCTTGAAGACAGAAAGAATTTTGATTGAGTTTGGGTTTAACGACACGTCAACCTTTGTGGGTCATTTTGTATCGTCTCCCAGAGAAAGGTAGAAAAGAGACAGAAGAGATAGTAGGGGAGATGAAAGAGAAGGACATGGAATAAAGAAGAACAGGCATGAAAGTGAAGAAACAGAAGAAATAAAACATTCCCCCTCTACCCTTGCCTGCCACAAAATTAGCAGGCCTTGGCCAACTGTAATCCAATATCAGTTAACGCCCAGTGACGTGATACACGACATCTTCGCCGCACTCGACCACCTCAGACGACAGAAGACAGAAAGAAGAAAAACATACCAATGTGCTTCGTATTCGCAATGTAGAAGTCTATATATGGTAATGTATATATGTGATGGGGGTTTGTGTGTGTGTATGTGTGTGTGTGTGTGTGGGTGGGTGGGTGGGTGGGGGTGGGGGGTGCGTGCTTTGCCCCCAATAAGCCAGCGACATTTTAGAAAGTTAAATAAAATGAAAGTAATTCATTTAAAGCTTGGTATACAGCGTCGGGGACTCGGGGTCCATCGTTTAAATGATGCGCCTAAGGAGAAAAAATAATAATGTTGTGTTTCCTGTAACATTGTGAAAAGGTTTTGGTCAGTAGGTCGAGATCTCTCTCTCTCTCTCTCTCTCTCTCTCTCTCTCTCTCTCTCTCTGTGTGTGTGTTTAGTGCATGTGTTTCTGTATCATTATGGCTTATAAGTATTGGTTGTAATGACTGAATCCAAGGCAAGGCAGCTGAAATATGACATTTTCTTGTTTATGTTTCTAACAGTTTCACTTTGTTGTTAACATTTCTTTATGTCTTTATGTTTTGTTTTATTAATCTTTTCAACCATGAATTTTCAGGAAAAAGTTTAAGGTGACCTTAATTTCCTTATTAAATGAGATGTTTCTTTATCAGATGTCATGGTTAAGGAGTAAGGGACTGGACTGGACCTGAACAATGGACATACGAACATGGGTAAAAGTTAATGCCCGTCCACGTTAAATAAACCTATACGAAATGGCTGGTACTCAGCAGATGCAACAAAAATGTATGTGCACTCAGCAAAGACTGTACATCCGTGCACTCTCGTCCGTACACTCTATCGAAAGCTAATGACTCAAAGCTAATTGACGTGGACAACCAAGACTGATAAGCCTGCAGATGTGCAGGCTAATCTGAGTCTTTGCAGGGGTGCATATGTAATCTTGTAGCTATTGCTGTTCCTCAGCTTATTAGACAGAACTAACAAAAAATGAGGAAATATGTGCCATAGTGTTGACCAAAACAGATCACTATACATGTCCCAAGTGCCAGGCCAAGTGGCTCAGTCGGATGCACGTTCAACTGGACGCGGGTTCGATCCTCTGGTCCAACCTTTCGTAGAACATTCTCAGAATGATCATAAAGGCCCTATGCTGTATTGTTATGTACTTGCAGACTCAAAAATAAAGTTTACTTTCTTACTCACTAATTATTCTACGGCCATTATCCCCTACCACCTGATGCAAGCTGGACAGCTGCTACTGACTGGCCGAAGGAAGGGCACTGAATACTAGTGATACACTTTAGACTGAAGGTCTGAGATAGAGTTTGAGATTGAATCAGCCGAGGCCGGACTCGGTAGCTCAGTCACATGCGCATTCGACTGGAGATCAGGAGGACGCGGGTTCGATCTGGCAACATCCTTTCGTGGAATCTTTTCAGAGTGGTCATGAATTATTCTTCCGCCATTCTCCCATACTGGAAGATGCAAATAGTAAGTAAATGAATAATGTTTCTTAAAACATTAAGATGCCATTTTGAAAGCTCTGACGTGCGGCATTATTGCTACCCCTGCCAGTGTCATATAGCAACTGCTGCTGAGCATCTTGTCCGCATTAAGTCCAGTGTTGCATGCAAGTCACGAAATAACCACATATCCACAAACGGATCGCATTGTGTTTATACCTTTACTAGTTTTAAAGTTATAACATTTGTCTAAGAACTTTTGGATCACCACTCGTGCATGTATAAATGTCACTTGATCAGGTCCAAGATTCTATGTGTTGAACCCACAACCTTCCGCGCGGAAGGCGAGCACTCCCTCGACTGAGCTACGGGGGCTGTTTCGGCGCCGCCCGAAGAATAATGATATATTGCTAAGCAGCTATAATTTTCTATATACAAATAAACGAATTCCATAAGCGAATCACACTACAAATATACCGAGCAAAAATGAAAACGCTACACAACAAAATCTGGCCCCGAGTTTATAAAACTTTTTTTATGCTTAACTCAGCTGAGCATGTAATTTGTCCTGCTAATACATATCAAATTGGTAACAATTGCTAATTCATTTTTGCCAAACATAGCTGAGCATGAAATTTTCTCTGCTTATAAATATGAAAATGCCAACTCTTGTTGGCATTTTCATATTAAGTAGCAGAGAAAATTTCATGTTCAGTTGAGTTGAGCATGAAAAAAGTTTTGTAACCTCGGAGCCTGATTTCCTGGGTAAAGTATAGTAATCTGAGTTCCTGAATCGCATACGCCGTGTGCAGTAAAAAACGTTTATATTATCTACCCTGCCAATGCAAAATCCCTATTTAAAATTGGTTTTGGGTATACCATCTTTATTTGGGAACCTATAGTGCCCTTGTGGCTGTAAACAATGTGACGTGAATACAAATCGCATCAAGGGAGCATGCGTTTTAGTGGACCTGTAGTGAAATTTACTTTAGTCACCTCTGACGTCAGTTTGATGCATATGCATTTTCAGAATATATTCTGTCATGATTATTCTGTAACTCACTTTTCTTACTCGATACTCACTTTTCTTCCTCGAAACTCATTTTTCTCAGTTGAAACTCACTTTTCTATATAGAAACTCATTTTTCTTACTCGAGATTCACTTTTTTTTTACTCGAAACTTACTTTTCTACCTGAAAACGTTTTTATTACTCGAAACTCACTTTTCTTATCTTACTCGAGACTCACTTTTCGCACTCGAAACTTACTATTCTTATTCAAAACTCTCTTTTCTTACTCGAAATTTCGGAAAGTATTATCAACAGGGGAATCTTGTGTCTACAAGCCTGAGAGAGCATGTAGACTCAGCTACAACGAGACGGATATTTTTTTTTATCCATTACAAGCCTGCTGAAGTCCTTGCACTGCGGGGTCTTGCTGACAGTTATAGCACCGCTCTTTTCATACAGTAAATTCCACTGGTTGAAACAACACAAGCTCGGCGCTGCGGGGAGCTGCCCTGCACATTATCCCCGCTATGTCCCTCCCATCCCCTAGGTGGATTAGGGGTGGTGGGGGCACTGGTTATAAATGGCTTGTGCATTCCGCTAAATAAGTAAATCTAAATTTAAGAACATCCCATTGTTCAGTTCTGGAAAATACGGCACGGGAATCCGGATACTGCCAAGTTATAACATCAAACTTTAATGCACCGATTGAAATCAACATTTAAATGCTGTACATCACGTGAACGAGACCATGCATGCAATGAAGACCCTGGCAAACCTCATATCGACTGCATCTTTAAACTGATTTTGCAGTGATCAGACATATGTGAATGTGGAGGAGAGTGCACTTTCCGTTCAAATGTAAACGAGAAAGTTCTGCAGCCACAATAAATTAAAACTAATTAATTAATGGATTACTATGTACAAGATGGAAATAACGTATATTTTTGCTGCCCTGCACATTATTTTCGCTATCCCTCTCCCATCCCCCTAGATGGGTTAGGGTGGTGGATTAATGGATTACTATGTACAAGATGGAAATATGTGCTTTTTTGACAAGATGATATGAATCGCATACGCCTTGTGCAATAAACAACGTTTATATTATCCCCCTTACCGATGCGAAGTCCCTATTCAAAATTGATTTGGGCATACCATCTTTATTTAGGACCCCTTAGTGCCCTTGTGAGTGTAAACAATGTGACATGAATGCAAATTGCATCAAGGAAGCATGCGTTTTAGTGGACCCATTATGAATCTTACTTTAGTTACCCCTGACGTCAGTTTGATGCATATGCGTGTTCAGAATTTATTCTGTAATGTTATCCAAACAGCACGAACTTCGCACTTGTACGCACCACAGCACCACACAAGGCACAGCCAACAGAGAATTGGCCTTAAATCAGCACTCTACCCGTCATAACAGGAATATGGATATGAAATAAACCTCAGGTACATACAAACATATAACACTTAGAAAAGATATAGGCCTACTCTGCGTCGGCTATACCACTTAAAAAGACATCATACCAGATCCGGGTTGAAGAAACAACATATGGCGGATGCCAATATCTACGCACCCGGATCCGCCATGGTGACACACTAGGCACAGCCAATACATATCAGGCCTAAGGACATCTTTTATTTCTACCATATATGTGCAGTACAAATTTAAATAAACATTAATACTAATATGCGAATAAAACATATTTACAACAGTTAGTATCACATTTATGTACACGTCTTGTATGTAATAGCAATACAAAACCTACCACATTCGTCTGAAACAAGAACGTCTGCTGTATTAAGCTCAAACAACACAAACGTTTACAAATTTACTTTGGATTTATTTATTTTTTTTTTCACAATACCTATAACCCCGTAATCAAATAATTTAAAGATGTCGTCAGGACAAAATAAACCAAATCTTTTTTGACAACTAAAAATTGCTGATGCTTTTAAACCTAATGCTCGTAATTTGAGTGTTTTAGTCCATATTAGTTTTGGAGTGAAATATATACCAAGCTATTTGTAAAATGGTGCAATATGAAATAGTGGAATGTATCGTAGTATTTCTAAGTGCAATGGTACGAGGAGTAGATGTTGTAAACATTTACGTATTGCGTCTACTGTTTCTTCATCTGTAAACGGTAGATGATTTTCAGCAGTTAACTATTCAGATTTAGACTGAAGGTCAAATGATTTGATATATATAATCACCTGACGTGCTGTAAACTGTGGAATGAAATATGTTGGACAGACCAACCGTATGTTAAAAACCCGCTTCAATGAACAGTATCGTAGTATGAATAAGCCTACAGAAAATGATAATTTCTTGTACCGTCACTTTAAACGTACGGGTCATTTACTAAATGACATTTCTATACAACCAGTGGAAAAAATAACAAGAATAAGACAATATAAATTCTATATCTAGATTTAAATTATCAAAAGACATGAAACAGAATTAAAATTTATAAAGTCATTATAGACGCCTTTTCCACTAGGTTTTAACGACAACATTTATCATGAGAGTAATATTTCTAAAATGCCCGATTTTGAAATTTTCTCTCTTTTGGAATACCAAAAAACCCAAGACCAGATCCCATAGGGCCAGGAAAAATCGTAACTATAAACGTAAATTACGCGCAATTAAAAGAAATATACTAGACTGAAATGACTTTCAAAATATTACAAAATCACGTCCGCCACTCATTTCTTGCCTTTTTAAGTTCATTACCTATTTCTGTATTACGTATTCTAGACATTGAAGCAAATAAATTCTATGATAGATCTAATCAGTTATATGACGCAGCTCTCTTAACTAGAGATGATATTCAACATGCTCATAAGTCATCGATTCTCAAATTAATTACAAACGTTATTTTATCAAAATTTCTTTCATTAATAAAGGGATGGATTTTATTGTTTTTCATAGTATCTTCCGGGACAATTTGGTTATATCATCCATTCTACTTACTTTTGCTAAACTAAAACACCCATAATTTGCTATAAATATAACAAACATGTTCGAGCTATCATTTCTAATTCTAAAAATTAACTTGTTTTAGATCTTGATATTGATAGAAGTACTCCTGAAATTGTAAGGACTCGGTGTATTGCAATCCAGCAGCAGGACATAATATCACTGGGAATTTAAAAAATAATTCGTGATTCTAGAATCCGAAATATAATTTCTAAAGGACCGAAATACCTTTCTAATATTGATTTTAATAAATGTAGTGAAGAAATTGCTGCTGCCTTTAATTAATTCGGTAATCGATGGTGTAAGCGAGAGTATGTTGACCATGCAGCCCTAAAGGAATGGAAACTGGGAATTTTGAGAATAGTTGATAAACACATTTTTTTTCTATTGTCAAAATACTAATTTATTGCCCCCCCTAAACCAAAGACGTCCTTATGTCACCTTAAACTAGGTATTCAAGAATGTCATAGGAAGTATATTCGGCTCCGGCAGACAAGGCAGCAAACAATATCGTCGTTGTTTGACGGCTCCATTATATTAATACTCTTAAGCAAGCACTTGGTGGTACAAAGGCCTGTGAACTACAACCCCTGATTGAAGAGAGGTCTGTAGTTAATAATCATACAAACTATTCAGACACCGAGTTTGCGGTGAGTGTTAAAGAAGTCCATGATAAGCTTCCTACGTTATATTGATTGCCTAAACTTCACAAAAGACTATACAAATCAGGATTTATTGAACATTCAGGCTCTTGTACCAGTACTGAACTTTCTAAATTGTTGACTTCTTGTCTTACTGCCATCAGAAAGCATGTGATTAAATATTGCGGCAGGATCTATGAAAGGTCAGGTAAGAAGCTATTTTGATCCATAACACATTCGAATGGTTTTGAATAAACTAAAATCCAGAAATTTTCGTGCATCGAGTCTGTCTACGTATGATTTTTCCACTCTTTACACTACACCACCTCATAATCTTATAAAGCAAAACTTAATGATTTAATTGAATAGACATTTTATAGTGACGGTTCCCTCTATCTTGCATGTAACGGTAGTAATGCTTTTTTCACATCCGAAAAACATAGATATTATACTTTATGGCCATGTCAGAAAGTGTGTGAAGCTCTACATGACAATATTTAAATAAAATTTGGTACTAAGCTATTAAGACAAATTGTGGGTATTCCGATGGGTGCAAACTGCGCACCGTTTGTAGCTGATTTGTTCTTGTTCTGTTATGAAAGACACTTTATGATGTCTCTTCCTGAAGAAAAGCAATCTGAAGTTATTGAAGCTTTCAGCTCGACGCCTAGGTATCTGGAAAATTTATCAAATATTGACAATGACTACTTCGATGGTTTGATCAGTCAAATTTATCCTTCAGAGCTTCAATTAAATAAAGCAAATTGTTCTGAAACTGAAGCCTCGTTTTTTGATTTGCATTTGTGTGTTTTAGATGGATTTATAAAATGCACAATTTATGATAAACGCGATGATTTTGATTTTGAGTGTTAACTTTCCTTACTTGGCTGGGGATGTTCCTCGTCTAGCATCCTACGGTGTTTACATATCGCTACTAATTCGGTTCGCCAGAGTGTCTAGCCATGTTACTGACTTCAACACATGAAATATAGGGACCCTAAATATACTGACTGATAAACTTCTAAATCAGGGTTATCGGTACCATAAACTCCGCAAAGCCTTTTCTAAATTTTATAGACGTCATTTCAATTTAGTTTCAAAATTCAGTGTTGGGCTTAAATCGCTTCCGCAACAAAGCCTATCGGAACCTGGATTTTATTGTGACTTAGTAAATTAAAAAAAATGCTTGCAATGACTTTAGTACTCAATTTCGTAAAATCATTCTTCGATATATAAAGATTTGGTACAACATAAATGTAAATAAAGACTTAAATTTGAGTAAGTCGATTGGTGCCTGCTGGTCTAGCTCTGGTCGGGCCCACCGGAGTCCAACTGTTGGTTTTCTTTTGCTTCAGCATTTCAGTTATTTCTTGCTGTCGAGTCCGCATCGTTGTTTCATCTCTGTATTCGTCTGATTTTTATGTCCTTGGAGATGTTGCACTGATGAGTTGGGAACCCTTCACGCGGACTAAACAAATATCTTGTGTATACCACGGCAGAACTAAGGGCGAGGGTTGTGGCCACCTAAAATCGATTTAAGCTCCCCCAGTAAGGTTTTTACTGTACATTCCAAGACGGTGCTTCTGCTGTGGTTTACCATTTCTGTTAAGTTTTGTCTTTTCATGTATGTCCTGGTGAAATTTTTATTTTGGGTAGCCGTTTGGCTAGTTTTTGGGAAAGAAACTGTTCTTTTCGCCTTTCTGCTTGTAGTGTTTTGATTGAGGAGCCGTTGCTTTAAGTGCACCCTTCTTTCCCTTTATGTCTTGGACACAAGGTGTTAGGTAATTATATCCATTCCTGATCATTGCCTTCCTTTCTATTTACCGTCAAAAGACCATTTCTTTGCGAGTCTCAGCGGGCCACCATTTCTGAAAACCTGCTGAATCTAAATATTGGCAGCAGGCAAAATTTACTTACATTATATCTATAAACGTTATTTAAAAAATGTGAATTTTATTTATATATTTGTTTGCCAGTTTTTTTAATTTATATGTCTATATTAAGTAAGCCCACTGTTACGACCCGGAGCAGACTGCCGTGCAGGCTGTCCAAATTTAGTATATTTAAGTAGGGTCCATTTAACAGTCGAACCATTTGTTGTTAATAGTAGAGTAGCGTGATATAAAAGTTATGCCACTTTAATAAGTTTAAACTGGTGGCGAATCGCAGAAAGCTAGAAAATCGCAAAATGTTTGCAAAGTCCCGCACATATCGTGCAATTGATGCGTGGCAAAAGTATAGCCTTACTATATATAAACTCACCGATACAGTCCAATTCGAAGGACAACTAGACAATTGCAAAAGATCCGTTTGTATTATAATTGAACAGTTCATTGTGTCCTTCCATGTCCTTCCAAGGACAGTTGATCACAATATGAGGTACAGTACCTAGATTCCAGTCTTCGGCGAGTAGAGGTCGCCAAACAAGAATCTAATGCGATCAACAGCCAGAAGTGTGAACCAGTCGGTGTTAAAGTGATTCCGACATGAAAGAAAATTATTAAGGCTGTGACTAAATAAATACGGGTATTAGATAATCAAGAAATATACCAGTATAGTTCCCTTACCGTGCCAACATGAAGAGATTTGCGTCCAATTGTGTGTGAAAAGTTGTATTATGTTAATGTCTGTATAATAATACGTATTGTAAATAGTACGAGTAAAAAAAAGTAAAACAATTCTAACTTTGTTAGAATCTTCTGTGTCGTGGTACAGTAAGACATCGCCCAACCCGGAGCTTAATCAAATAGGAAGTCATCCTCAGTGCGTCTTGGCCGCCTAGGGCGTAACATCTGGTGTCAGGATGTGGGATGATTTCCGTTTGATTCAGTTCCGGTTGGGCACGGTGTATCCTTGTTGTATTGTTACACAGCTATACTAATATGCAAACATATTTTTTATTATTATTTTTTGTTCTCATATAGTTCAATAAATTCATATAGTGATAAGTTTTCTCACATGATGAAGTGCAACATTCTAGTGTTCCAAATGTGTAGGAACCGGATACGCTAATCTGAGTGGGACCTTAAAATTTTTTTGAACACGTATAGCAAGTTTTATCAAATTGTTCGACTATCACTTTATCTAATTTTTAAATTGTTTTACTCTCAATTACTCTAATTGTTTGGTTGTCTCAAGTCCTTGGTTGAATACCAATAGCCATTCCTCAGATGTGACATGTTT
The DNA here is from genome assembly GCA_964016985.1 of Anodontia alba. Taxonomy (NCBI): domain Eukaryota; kingdom Metazoa; phylum Mollusca; class Bivalvia; order Lucinida; family Lucinidae; genus Anodontia; species Anodontia alba. The sequence continues at coordinate 68,400,761 of OZ024824.1, read as the reverse complement.
ACGTTAAGATATTTTACGCAAGATAACGTTAAGGATAATGTCCTATGCAACGGTAAAACTAACGTCAATTATTACGTCGATTATTAAGGTCGTTCTGTTGTCAGTATAAATGCGTTATACTCTACTTATGTTAGTTATTATATGTAACGTCATTGTACGTTAAGTGATGTTTAGTCAGTGGCGTGTCGCTACGTGACGTCAACTAGTAGCGTTAGTACATTGTAAAGATACTATATATTCAGTTCTTGATAGACATCAGTTCCGAACGTCACTATTACGTAGGTTTAAACATATTTTATTATCCAAATATTACATAACACTATACATTGTAGCACATAAGAAATAGGATCAGAACGAAAGTATGACTACTTGTTTAGTTCTTCTCCTTAACAATTACAGTTGTACAAATAGTGACGGAAAAAATGTTAAACAATATGGATCTCAATTTGTGAATGTGAATTAAAGATGCAGAATTAAAAAAAGAAAAAAAAAAAAAAGAAAAAAAAAAAAAAAAAACACAAACAAACAAATATAAAAAAAAAATAATATAAAGAGCAATGATAAGATAACGAAAAAAAAAAAAAAAAAAAAAATAATATATATATATATATATATATATATATATATATATATATATATATATATATATATATATATATATATATATATACTGGAAATGACAGTAAGGTCAGAATATCAAATAAAGAGCCATAACTGTTAATTGGTTCATACTAATGCCACTTCTAAGGCTGATAATATCAGTCGTAGAAGTCGCTTTAATATATCACAAGACCTTAAGGGATTTTAATAAAAACGAATGGGGGGATAAGGGCAGCGCTTCCCTGGTAAGTATCCCACAGAATCTACTAACTTTTCAATAGAGAGTTGCATGTACAGAACATTGTATTTAAATTGCTTCAACAGTTAAAAGCGTTTTGTGTCGCTTATATACTTTTGGACATTTTCAAATATAAGAACATTTGTTGTGTATGGTAAAGAGGCATCTCTATATAGTAGAAGATTAAGCGATATTGTTTGATACTCTGATACAGCGTTAAAGAGTTCGTTTCTCTGTGCGGTGTAAAACGGACAACAAAGTAGATAGTGGTGCGAATTTTCTACCTGTCCACAGCGGCAAAATGGAGATTCAGTTATATTTTTGGAGTAGAGATCGCTGTTTAAGCTGCTACATTTTGTTCGGAGACGTGTATGCAAGATCTGTATTTTCCTATTGCTTGTATAGAAATATTTTGGAATAGACGTTCTGTTGCGGTTTAAATAATTCTTGAAAGAAGTAACCGAACTGGAACGTTTTGCTTCATCGAACAAGTCGTTCCATTTTCTTACCACAGATGGTAGAAAAGACTGAAAATATATATTAGTTCTAGCGTGAATAGATTGTAGGTTATCTGCATTTCGGAGGCTGTATTGGGATAGATTGTTTATTGACTGTGGTACTAAAGAAGAAAGATAAGACGGAGTTAAGTCATTACACATTTTGTAGAACATGACGAGTTTATGATTTTCCCGTCTCTTTTCTAGTGTAACCCAGCCAGTTTCTTGGTACAGGGCATTAAGAGATACAAGTTTGGTTGTTCCAGTGGCAATTCGTGCGGCTTCGATTTGGATTTTCTCAATTTCGTGTTTTTCAAATTGTGTGCAGTTGTCCCATACTATATCCCCGTATTCAAGTAAGGGCCTTATAAAAGTTGTAAATATTATTTCTAGAGAACTCCTGTCCAACTTAAACTTGAGTTTTCGCATAATATTAATCCTGTTCCATGCTTTTTTAGTTACATTACGAAAACATGCCTATTCAAATATACTGAAAAGTTAATCACCGAAAAATTGAAAATTTTCAGACAAAAAATTCAAATATTTTTCATATTTCTGCTCAAAACATAGATTGTGGGTACTCGTTAGAACCGCCTCGCAGAGGCGGTTGAAACGAATATCCACAATCTATGTTTTTGAGCAGAAATAATTAAAATAATGTATACCCCTGTAAACCCCAGTTTTACTATATAAAAGTGGGGTTTCAGGGGGTCAAAATTATATAGGCATGTTTTCGTGATGTGTAATCAATATGTTGGTGCCAAGTGCAGTCGTTGGACAGAATCAAGCCTAGGTGTTTATAAGATGACACTTCAGCTATTTGTACTTCTTGCATAAACAGGGGTGGGTGAACAGGCTTGTTTAGTTTTCGAGGTATCAGCATTGATTCGGTTTTGATCGGATTGAAGTCAACTAACCAGTTGTTTGCACAGATAGAAATTTTTGAAAGGTTTGAGTTAAGGCAAACGGCAGATGTAATAGGATTTTCAACAATAATGTAGAGGCTAGTATCATCAGCGAACAGGCGAATGTTGGAGCCAATTTCAGCGACTATGTCATTAATGTAGATTAAGAAAAGTATTGGCCCGACGTTACGTTACATCGCTGATAGCGTAAAGTTAGAGTGTACCTTAAATTTGATGCGGATACGTTAAATTTCTGACCAGACTTTTAGTTGGACAATTTTAAAATTGATTTAATTTTAAGTTTCGACGTGAGATTTTACGTTTGTAATTATGGCAAATCTTGTACAATTAGGGAAAGAGTTGGTTTTCTCGGTATCTTCGCAACCAGTTTAACCGTAAGTTTTATATCGCGCTACTATTTATAACAAATGGTCCGACTGTAGAAAATGGACTGCTTAAATATACTAAACTTGGTCAGCTTGCACATCAGTCTGCTCTAGGTCGTAACACCCACATGCAAAGAGAAAAAGCCCAGACCAGCATGTGCATTCGTGAAAGAAGAAATCTGAGTTCTTTGCCCACAGATCGCCTGTCCAAAACACTGATCAGACGGCGCGCATATTTGCAGCTCATTTGTTAACCTTTACCGCTCTATGGGCTAATTCAGCAGCTGAATATATTATATTCCTTGAAAGGAGGCTTTGAAATTTCATGCAGATTGTCACCTTAGGAGTAAATATTAAATCTGTTTTTATAGGCGCCAGATCACGCCCTTAATCTCGTTACACTTCCAGCTACGTATTATTGTCCAATTTCATTACGAAAGCACGCCTTTTCAAATATATTGAAAAATTCACCACCAAAAACTTAAAGTTTCAGATAAAAATTCTGATATTTTTCATATTTCTGCTAAAAACACAGATTGTGGGTACTCGTTAGAACACCCTAGCCGAGGCGGTTCTTACGAGTACCAACAATACATGTTTTTGAGCAGAAATTAGAAAATTAATGTATACCCCGGTGAACTCTAGTTTTACTATATAAAAGTGGGGTTTAAAGGGGTCAAAATTAAACAGGTATGTTTTCGTGCTGTGATTACGGATTCCCTAACTCACTAGTTGAAACATTGAAAAACATTTAACATAAAAGTTGATAGCTGAGCTGCTTTAATATAACGAAAGTCACAGGAGCGTTACATTTGTTCCAAAGTCATTTATCCCAGATTGTTGTTTTGATAGTTCTATTCTCCATAAAATTAATTAAAATAAGTATTCTAATACTCAAAGTTTCACATAAGTAATTCATGCTCAAAATGGAGCTCTTAACAATCTGCACAAGCAGTGAGAAAATACGAGTAATATACATGCTTAACATTAAGATATATAATCATAACAAAGACAGTATTAGTGAGTAGATTGTCTCTGAGTACAGGATGGGAAGATGGTCCGGAACTGGGACTTATGAATGCTTAATTTAATCCTTGACTTCCTGTAATTTAAGCAAACAGTGCAGACCCTGATCAGACGCCGTTTTTCAGCGGCGTCTGAACGATCAGGGTCTACACTATTTGCTTAAATGTCCGTGACCGGGATTCCGTACAAACACTGTGTAACAGTGTGATATTGTATGAAAAAGAATTGCATTAGGGATGACAACTAAACCATTACAAAGCTTTTAAATTGATAAAGTCTTAACAGTGAAGCAGTCTAGGATGATAACCTACATGTGGGTTAGACTACTCTAAAGTTCAAATTTACTATCGTAAAGATTGACGACCTCGTCATTTGGAGCAGTCTACATGTGGGTTAGCCTGGTACCCGCGTCTGTCTCACGGATCCCTTTATACAACAACGATAGCATTCTAGACAGGGTACCAGCATAACATTTAGGTATCCATATCAACGTCCCGGTTTCTATCACGAAATAAGTGTTTTTTTTTTTTTTTTTACTGAAAGCTGCCATTCAATGCGGGCTGTGCAGTTTACCCAAAGGTTGATTTTCCTAAAACATCGTTACACAAACAACATACACATTGTCTAAACAATTTTTGAAATAGGTTCTAATCTATCAATTTTAAATTTGTGCATTACCGGCAAGAAAAAAAAAAATCGTTCCTACTCTCGACACAGTCCATCTCCAGAATCTCATACTCATCCGGGAGACGAATACTCATGAAGGGAAACTGGAAACAATGCATTTATATACAAGCGACATGTTGGTATTTTTTTTTTTTTTTATAGAACTTTCCATAAATAGGGAATGGGAAACCAAGAATCAAGCGGATTGGACAGTGAGTCTCCATATAGGTAAATGTATCGCTTGGTTCTAAACTTTTAGATAATAATAGATTATCACTGTATGTTTGTGTGTGTGTATGTGTGTGTGTGTGGGGGGGGGGGGGGGAGGCGGCGGGGGAAAGCGGTGGATACAATTATACAATTTAAAAGGATGGGCTGTACCACTTTGTACCAACACGAAGCATGTGCAAACATAGTTCAGGAGAATAGCAATGCGCCGGTTCAGGAGAATCTATATCTAGTTTTGTGTCTATTGTTTTTAATGTTTTCAAGACAGCGTTAAGCTCATCTAATACTTGTATGTAATGAGAGTCAGACCTACCCGTACATAAATTACTTCTTGTAAGTGAAGTGTCAAGCTTTAATTGAGAATATGCTGCAATTAAATCACGCAGAGTGTCTGTAACACATTCATCGTAGGCCTCAGTACTCCTCGTGCATAATTTGCAATGATTAAGGAAAGTTGTTTTGACGTGATAGCTCTCTAGCCATGAAAACACATTTGTCAACATGTATTTTAGTGTCTTGTAGCACTTTTGATGACCATCTGACATCGCTGCAAGTATGCTGTGACTTTCAGTTAAATTAAAAGAGATTCTCCATGTATGGCGCGTAGGGCAGGCGCTACAGCTTTTAGGGACCACGAAACCTTTTTCCCCAGGGCTTATGTCACTTGTCAAGTCATCTTCCAGTTCATATGCAGGTAGGAGATCAATGAAAATATGAAGCTCCGAAATTTGCTTTTCTGGTCTCAGTGTGTCATTGTTTGGGACAATTAGTGTTTGTGTTTTACTTCTCCATAGTAACATAAAAGCACATTTCTTTGGATCTTCCGAATTGATGAAGCGTGCTTCTGGTGATGTGTCTATTTGGAGAGATCCTGTTTCCTTATCAACAGTACACTTTTCACAATTTTCAGAGCTATTTTCTTTCGTTTGCATTAATTTGTATGCGTTTTTCCTAGGATACCTCTTTGCAGATATACATGGACACAACGAAGATATACCATGGCATAACTCACTGCGAAATATCTGGTTTAGTCGTCTAGGTGGTATTTTGTCTTGATCAAAGCTTGGTGTGAAATCATATTTGTCTTCTATTTTCCACCGATAGTTACACTGTACGTCCAGGCAGCCCAAACAATATGGGACATTCAAATTTCTTAAACCATATCGTCTTGTGATCTTACAAATACTGTTCTTTTGAAGAATGGCCAAGAAATCAAACTCAATATATGGAATTTCATCTATCGCGGCTTCTCTTTCTTTATCCGGTTCCAAATATTTTTCACTGTTATATATTATAAGATTAGGTTTGTACGCTTTCCAAAGCGAGCTCTTTTCTTCCATACTTCCACAAGGCAAAATTCTGGTGATCTTGAAAATGCCTCTTTCATCAATATGTTCTACATATCTCTGCACTAGTTCACGTACTGCGCTGACAATATCTTTTATTTCTTTATTATTGAAATCCAAAGAAATGTTATTGACAATGTCTTCATAGAAAGTCTTTGTTGCCATTTTTGGCACCGAAAACTATACTCCTCTCCCTGAAAATATATAAGAAGAATCTATAATAGGTGAGAGGAGAGGATAAAAAAAACGAAAAAAAGAAAAAAAAAAAAAAAAAAAAAAAAAAAAAACCGTCCCAAGGAACACTGTTTGGCATTACGAGGCTTTGCTGGATGGTACCAAACAGTTATCCGAAGGGGAGATGTTTCATCCATCCCTCAAATTCATCATTTTTTTTTCTTGCATATCTTTATAGCTCCAAAATTTAATTTTGGAAAGATCCTTCACTTTGATGACTGAACACGTTGATGTTTTCCATAACGTATTATCTCCACTAAATATCACAATGACGTCAACGTAGCAACAAAGTACATGACATCATATACAACCTGTCCACAAATTACACTTGACGTGTTTCGTTTGTCATCCCACTCATGTGACAGATAAGATGGGTCAGATGAAAATTTCTGTCCCATGTGCAAATGATGGATAACCTTATTTGGTGTGCAAGAACTCACCGTCTAGCAATTAGGAAATTCTCTTTCTTCAGTGTTAATTCTTCTCTTTAGTATTTGTTTACATGCATTTTCTTTTACAGTATCTGAGGAGGGCAAAGAACATATTTAGCGTGACGATTATTCCACAAATTCAAAAACGAAATTGAAACAAACATATTTACGAATATATCATGATATCATAGCTATTTTAAATGCATATCGATTGAATTATACAAATTATATGCAAAGCCTTGCTGAAAAGTAATAAAAATTCAATAGACACCGTGTAGAAAAATAACGATACTCACCTATCATATGTTTGCTTTCATACAAGCGTACCTACCTACCTACCTATATATATATATATATATATATATATATATATATATATATATATATATATATATATATATATATATATATATATATATATATATATATATCATTTCGAAACGTTGAACTTGTGGGACATTAAACCGGCTTGAGATAAATGACACTCAAGCCCTGCCACAATTAAGCTACTAGCAGCTCTATCGCAGATGCACTAGGCAGCACATCTATTTCACGAGTCCCGATGGGCGGAAGCCCATTTTGATATCATGAGTGCTCCTAAGTATCTTATTAAATATACCCTTAAATGGTAATGTGTCACAAAAATACTGACTAGTATTCATGTAAACAGAAAACCATCAGATCAGTTATTAGTTTCTTGCATACCCAGAACTGTACTGGCTGTCCGGACAATAGTCGCCTTACAGCAGGATATGCGAGATATGTTTTATTAAGTTTTTCCTATTATTATTTTTATTGTGTCTTTTTTGTTTTCTTAGGCTGTTTTGGCTGATTATATGTTTAAATGGTTATGTTTATCGGTTTTGGTATTATTGTTGGTTCCTGTTTTATTATTGTTTATATTTTGCAGATGCCAGGTTTGGTCGACCGAAAACGATTAAGCACCCCAGTGCTTTAATTAATGACCGTCCCAACAAGGCACTTCTGTTTTGGTTCTTCTTAATTGTTTTTGTATTGTTTGTTTCTATGTTTCTTTTCGATGAAGTATATGTTTTGTTAAGGCTATCCCGGTGACCATCAACAATGGAATGTCTGTTTACTTGGCAGCCACTAGTAATGTCTTGAATCATGTGATATTGTGTGTGTGTGTGTGTGTGTGTGTGTGTGTGTGTGCGTGTGTGTTTTTACCCGGGTCGTATCTGTAGTAGGATATAGAATTGAATTGCATCGGTTCCTGGGAATTTTCTCTGCTACTTTTATAATGCTTAAAATGGTCCACAATATACAAAAATAGTTTAGTTCGGCGATTCTAAACAAGATGTAATACTCTAAATGCCCAGATTATGCTCAAAGAGGAAAGTCCTTACAAATCAATAAAAAATTCGTGAGAACTGAAATGTGTCATACCACGCAGTTTCGGCTAAATAAGCTTCATCAGTAACCCTATGTCATGATCCAGTAGCGAAAGCCGGAAATACAGAAAAAAAATCTAAAATGGGAGTCCTTAAAACAAGGAAAAAATAATAAGAAGTAAATTGGGCCATATCACATGGTTTTGGCTAATTCATTGACCTAACGTCATGACCCAACATAAGAAGCCGGGTATAAAGAGCTGAATTTAGTGAGTAATTTTAGAGAACAGTCAGTCAATGAACTGCTATATACTTTAAAAGGAAACAAATATATACAAAACAAAGTTTTTCCTACCTACTTCTATAGAAATATTAATCATTAATTTCAATGATTTCAGAATATGCTCTATTATCTCAAAGGGCACAAATAAAAATATAACATACACTATGATTACAGCACAACAACAGCTGCGTGAAGTCTAAAATGAAAGTTCTTTAAAAACAAATGAACAAATTCAATATTGACATTTAGTGACTTATTTAAAAAGAACACCGTTAAAGCTTTCATGGAACCGTGAAAACATTTGCTTAATTTAATGAGCATGGTCGGGTTGCCTATAGACATCAAACTGTCAGTCGCTCCATGAGTCGATGAAAACGAAATTAAGTTATTTCAATTTCGATACTGTTTATTCAATATTTAGCCAGACTTTCACCGAAAAGCAAGTATTTTCTTCACATTTGGCTTAACGTTGTGTTAGGAACAGCCAGAAAGCAGAACTCTGCATGTAAAGACATGGCAATTTGTTTGCGACTTTACAACGTCAGTGGACAACTTGGCTGCCGTTCAAGAGAGCGCTTTTTGTGTTGCGCCTCCACCTTGATGGCTCTTCTTGACTATGGTTAGCACCGAAAATAAAACACATCAAGAATAACTGCTTTTATATATACCTCTTTGCCAAATAAGTAATATCCCTGTAAGCATCCTACATAAATCTATAGCGGGCCGTTATCGGCCTGTCAGGGTAGCTGACGGGCCGATAACTATAGATTTATAAAGAATGCTAGCTGGGATAGACGATTTTATTATAACTTTTTCATATTTCCGTCCCATTTAAATCATTTTTGGCCAAAATGAGTTTCATGTTGCTCACTGTTGCTGTCCTTATGTTTCTGTAGACCCAAAACGTTTGTTCTTTTTTCTTGCGGACAGTAATCACTGTCCGCAAGAAAAAAGAACAAACGTTTACTGTAAAGGAGGGTAAGGCTGAGCTGAGTCTTCGCTGGGTGCGCAGGTGATCTTATTTATTTTGTCGTGCTTCGACTCACTTATATGTCATAAAAACGCGTTTGTTAATCTTTGAAATGACTTAATGAAAGAGACAATAACTTAAGACAATACAAGAAATAAGGTAGAGGCCAAATGAAACGGAACATTAAAATGCGACACGAAGTGCTGATACAGATATTAATGATTATTATAAATATAATAGTGAAGGACTATTGTTATTGTATCCCTAATTCTTATAGTGAAAATCTATCGTATCAGTTCAGCTGATCTTGATGGTTTTTGTTAGTCTTTAAGCGCAAAAAACAACAACAAGAAGAAAAAAAAAAACAAAAAAAAAAAAAAAAAAAAACAACAAACAAACAAACAAAAAAAAAAAAAAAAAAAAAAAAAAACAACAAAAAACAACAACAAACAAAAACAACAAACAAACAAACAAAAAACACTTGTTTTTATGTGGAAAAAAAGAAAATGACATGCATGAACACGTAAGTTCAGCTTGCTTTAAACGAACTCTTTCTTCTTTTTTTCCTTTTATTTTAAGTCTCTAATCAGTTATTTGTCGGCATGTTATGTTTTCGATGTCTATTATTGGTTTACTTGTTTTTCAATATTTATGCGATTAAATGTCCGTCTTACCTTGTCGGAATTCTGTCTGTATACATATAGATGAGAACTGAATGAGTGCACTCCTTTCTTGCAGCCGGTACTCTTTTCTACTGCCGGCGAATTGGCTTGATACTATTGCGCCGCTTTTAATTGATAGATTAGGCCGCTAAAACATGGCAGATAACGTAATTCCTCTGTTGACAATGACGAAAACAGCCACACTGCTCGGGGTATTAGCCTGTACACCCGTTTGTAACAGCCGGGTTAACCGCCTACTGGATCGTTTAGTTGAGAAAAAAAAGTGCGCCCGATAGATTAGGCAGCCAAAAACTTCGCGGAGAACGTAATTCGTCTATTAACAATAACGGAAACCGCTATACTGCTTGGCTAGCCACGTTGTTTTTAGCCGGTGCACTCTTTGTAACAAACAGCCGGTCAACCGCCGGCTGGACCGGTTAGGTGACGTGTGTCATGTGGCATACAATTGTTATAAGTCACTATTTTCCAGCTGAACACTCAGCATGTCACGACATTCCAACTTATTTCGGCCCGCTCACAGGCGGCCGAATATACGATAGGATTTTGCTTAGAAACAGCGAAAAACCTTGAACGCTCCAAATGTTTGGAAATGGCTGGTTTTCGGCATGTTCATTCTTTCCAGTAGTTTGCGCTGAAAACCTGTGTTTATTGAACGCACACAGCAAGTGGCTAATTTTAGCTCGATCTATGGTGGCATATAACTGACATCTAAATATTGAGCTACTAAGTCGACTTTTTCTGCTTTTATGTTGACTTAAAATGTGTGACCTGATACTATATCGACTTCCGCTGACAATGGTAATCGCGACTGCAAGTCGTAATTCTGTCCAGAAGTTTCATCCACAACGTCAGCATCACGAAACACTTTTACAACTATATGTCGACATTATAATTATTATCTCGATTTCCGGTCATGTTATGTAGTAGGATTTGTTGAGAAGATAATGATAGTCAGATAGTGACTATGCCGGTCGAGATACTTAAATTCGGGACGATGTGACGTATTAAGTTTAGTGTTTGGTGGCATATAGATATTAAACAACTCTGCGATAGCAATAAGACTGGCACTGCCTGTGTGATTTTGGTCTAAAAATAAACTTTCACGACTACGAAAACGTATCTCAACGCTAACTGGCAAATCATGACATGAAAAAGAACCGGAAGTCGAGATAATAAAAAATAATAGAAAATAAGTCGTCATACAATGTTAACACGCTTTGTTTTCTTGAAGGCAGCTTAGAGCAATATTATGACCTGCAGACGCGATAACCATTATCAACGGAAGTCGGTATAGCATCAAGTCGTACATTGTAAGTCGACATAAAAGCAGAATAAGTCGACTTAGTATCTCAATATTTAGATGTCAGTTATATGTCACCATATCGATCAAGACTTTTGCTCTTTCAAACCAAACCAAGGCCAAGGCATTTTAGCAGCACTCGATTCCGATTAGGTGTTGAAACTCAGTAACGCAGCGGTGCAACGGGTTACTCTAAATACTGAAAAAAAGCTAACAATATGGAACGCAGAATGAAAGGTAACTCGGCAGAGATCCCTACATCGAAACCACAATGCACTAATTTCTGCTTATGGAAGTGCATTTGCTTATAGCTGTCATTGTTGTTTAAAGCTTTTGCTTGATAATAGCAGATGACAAAATGTGACATATTTGTTTTCTTATTTTTCACTGAAAGTAAATCTTGGCATCTTCATAGCAAATAATTTTAAAACAGGAAGCTTTTGATATAAGAGGTATCCAGATTGCTACAGATAAGTGGGGGTTGTTGTTGTTATGCGGAATTTTAACGCTATCATGAACACGAGGCACATAGAGGTTGCGGCGATTGTTATGTACATGTATTTGTACAGCCTTGCTTTTATGGATCACCCATGCTCACTTGGTGCCGCTGTTTGTCACCAAGTGCTGCCCTGTCCACTTTATACTCAACCCAGGGCACGTCGAGTGTGAGTAAGGCATACTAATGATCTGAAAATTGTCTCAATCCGAGCGGGATTCGAACCCACGATATCCCGCTTGAAAGTCAAGTGCGCTAACCACTAGGTCACCTAGCCAACTAAGTGGGGTATCCGCACAAACTTTTCTTATTTTTCCATAAAATGTTTTTTGGTAATAATTAGAACTGCCTTGGCAAGGTACTTCTAATGAGTACCACAACATATGTCTTTGTGGAGAAATAAGAAAAAATAGTCATTCTTTCGTTGACAAACTGGCTATATCTGGAGCTATGTATCTAGCTAAACATTTCTCTTATTTGTCCATGAAAACCTTCTTTAAGAGAAATGCCTCAATGGGGCTTTCGGCCATTTTTGCCATCTGCCAAGGGAGGTAACCTTTACCACACTGGGCTTATTCAGAGACAACAACTTGGTGATATTTTTCTTAGGTTCCCCAGAAATCAGGATTTGACATGCAAATTGTCTCCATTGATGACGATATGCATGAACTGATTAATTCTGTTTTCTGGGGGAAAATAAGATAAATTATTCAAATTTTCATCTACAGAAAACATACCCAGAGTGTGAAGCATTGAAAAGATTACTGAAATGCCATCTATCGGTATCAGGGAGAAGTAAGAAAATGTCTTCTTATTCATATGTCAGGCTAGAAGTTTGTTTAGTATAGAATTGCTGATATTGTTTGCTTTGGGAATAAAAAGAAAATGATAGTTTTAATATACGAGATCTAATAATTCTGTGCAAAAAAATGGTCTTAGATATTATTAGATTTAACAGTCTGCTATCTCTTGATAGGGTGCTTTTTTCAATCCAAAAGTATTGATATTTTTCTTATTATATTTTGTCGGTACTCATTAGAAGTGTCTCACCGAGGCGCTTTTAATGAGTATCCACAGCATATTTTTTTCGTGGAGAAATAAGAAAAATATTCACCCGATACCCACTCTTATCTAAATCTCATGAGTCTGAGAATTTTCTGTTAATAGCGATAATCAGTAGCTGTAGGTATGGTTTTGTCAGCTAAAAGTTATTGATATTTTTAATTCTCCATAAAATTATAATGTTGTGCGAGCCAGCCTCGATGGCTCAATTGCAAGCGAGTCCAACTGATGACAGAAGGTTCTGGGTTAGACCCCCGCCAAGTCGGCAACAGTCTTCCGTGGAGATTGACCATGAACTATTTTCTAAGGCCTTTCTCTCCCTTCCTGATCTGTTATTAACCTTTTCTGGTCTACTAGGGTACATTGAGGTTAATTTATTTTCAACTTTTAGGACCTTTGACTTACCTGTTATATAGTTTTACCCAGAAAAAAGGCTGGATATTTTATTGACGCCTCCAGATGAAGGCGGTCATTAGATAGCTATATTTAAGTTTTTATCTCTCTCTCTCTTTGGAATAGACAAAGCATTTACTTTAAAGGTGGCTGGTGGAGCTAATATCGATATAACCTTTTTTGTTGTCTAAAAATACAGTTTCCAAACGAAATTCAACTACCTCTAGTTTGTTATAAATGCTTTTAAAGACTGCAATAAAGAAATATAGGAGAAAATATCGCCTAAATATATACTTTCTAACTAGGCTGCATAGCCAAGTTAGGTCAAGGGGGCGAGGGGGTGGGGGGGGGGGGGGGGTAATAATTTTATAAATTAATTACTGATTATACTCTAGCTACTTTAAAAGTTTTCAGGAATATGTGTATTTTTATGAGTTTTTATGATAAGAAAGTATGTTTCTTTCACAATGAGTGTGCAGATTCTTCAAAACCTCACCGAGAGCTTAAATTATTTTGGTAAAACTTAGTGTATCAGAATACTTATTCTTTTTAATTTTACGAACATTATAAATACCGAAACAACAGTGTGGCAACCTCATGGCCTACCTCACTACGACTGAGTTACCTGGTAGCGTTAAAAATCTGATTAGATGGATAGCTGGCAACCTCATTTGGAAACAAAAATGGGGTTTCTGTGATTTCATGACCATGAAATGTTAACTCCACCACCCACCTTTAATACTATGCATTCCGTATAAAAAATTCAGCAGACAATAAATTTGAGGTGAATTTTCTTATCTTCTCAACCAGAATAAAATATGACATTTCACGTAAATTGTCTCCTAAAGAGACAACTAGCATGGACTGCCAAATACTATTGTAGAATAAATAAGAAAACATTCAAGAGACAGTTTGATTGGAATTTGAAATCCAGCAGTGTGGGAAAAGAATAGATAAATATTACTAATATTTTGTCTGCTGAATTGGCAGAGGAAGCACTAGAAGTCACTCTTTTATTAGCTCAGATGGGCAGTTCATCTGAATTGTCGCTGTTTACATATGGTGTAAGCAAAACACCAGATAATAGGCATATGCCGTGAGTACCCACAAATGAAAAAGGAGTGATATTTTATTTCTACGCGTAAACATATGCTGTGGGTACCCATAAGTAGCACCTCAGTGAGGTGCTTAAATTGATCACCCGCAACACGTGTTTTTGTGGAGAAATAAGAAAATGGTTGTTTGGATAGTTCTCTTATCTGGAGCTTGGGTGTAAGGCATATTTTCTAATGATGTGGCTTATGTTAGCTTGAGCCACGCATATACACTCAGCAGAACTGTGTGATCAGAAAAAGATATGAACAGCCTCTAGCTGAAATACACAATGTTTAACTTTACCCAAGCAGAATTTTAGCAATACTATTTCCTGTTTGGGCCAAGCCATGCAGCCAGCGTGAGTGGCTCAGTCAGGATGAGTGTCAGACTGGTGATGGGAGGTCGCGGAGTCAAACCCTGCCAGGTCGGGCAACATTCTTACTTGAAGATTAAATATGAAGTATTTTCTATGCTCATTCTCTGTCTTCCGCTGATTCAAGAAGGGCAGTTGTCAGTTTCTGGCGAAAGAATGTGCACATGTACAGGTTAACCGCTTAAAGGACTAAGCCTGCACAGGAAAAAGTGTGGTTAGGAAAACTGACCAGCCCGACAAGACCTTAATAGTGTTGACTGTGCCATATATAAAAAAAAACGAACAAAAAAAAACAAAAAAAAAAAAAACAAAAAACAAAAAAAAAAAAAAAACACAAACAAACAAACAAACAAACAAACAAAAAAAAAAAAAAAAACAACAAAAAACAGGCAGAATGATGTCTTCATAATATTTTCAGACAGTGGTTTCCAAGATCAGTTTTCACATATACACAGTCTGATCAGAGCCTTTGCTACGTGCTTACAGAATTTGTGGATATCACATTTACCCTAAAATTTCAGACAGATACGCCTAAACAAACAATGTACACTCAGATCAGATGTCACAGAAGGTGGCATCTGATCTGGGTCTGTTTGCCACTCATCCAGACAATTTTGGGACACATAAGCATACAGTAAAATGGTCTTGTTATTAGCTCGCTTGAACTTTTGTTCAGGCAGAACTATAGCAATATCACTACAGTGTTTGCCTTGCAGCAAAGAAGTTTAAGTTTTTTAGAAAAAAAAAAAAAAAAAAAAAGAGCTCATCACTTCCAGACCTCATGAAGGATTTAGTTCATATTGTATGAAGACAGATACTGGTCTGAAAATGTCATTAGGACCCATCCCGTACTTTTAGGGTCGAGGTCACAGCCTTAAAATGTTTAGGTTTCAGTTTTTGGTTTAAGTTTTAAGAGCTCATTACTCCCAACATTATGATGGACAATTAATATGTGGTATAACCACAGATATTGTTCCAAATATTTCATCAGCACCATCTTAACTCGTGGCTATGACCAAAGGGTCAAGATCGTGGACAGAGTTTTCATATTAAAAGGTTTTGGTTAAAGTATTGCCAGGCCAGATGGATTTAGTTTATATTTGTATGATAATAGATATTGGTCCAAACATTTCATCAGCATGCCTATGACCTTGGGGTCAAGGACTTATTTAAAAACCAAAGATACGTTCTTGTTTATTTGTGTGTTTTTTTTTTTCAGTTTTTCATCGGTGCATTCACAATGGACACCACAAGGAGAAAGTGACGTAACACTTAAATATAATGGTACAGCTAAATACTTCGGAAATATGATAGGAATAGGCTAGGAACGCGCTTGATACATCCATGCATGTGGAAAGATATATGAAATAAATCGTGAAGTTTTTTTTCCGGCCCTTTCACGGCGGCCGAATATACGATAGGACTTTGTTTAGAAACCTTGAAAACATTGAGCGCTTCAAACGCATTAGTAAACCCACAAACTTTCATGTAAAGAATTTGTGGTTTAGTCCACTTTTCTCACCTACAGCACTGATACTTGGATTACCAATAAACTAAGACATACCCACCGGAATTCAGGCATGACGTAAATTCACTGACTTTGATAATAATTTGCGTAAGAGTCTGTTTCTGACCAAGTATCAGATCTAGGGCATTCATTACGAACTTCTTGAAAAGAAAACCACAAATATAACTATTATTTACACAATTCGTCTTGAATTCAACAACTTGACAGCCATATGCTATGCGGGCCGTTTCTAGCTTTTTTTAAAAGCTATCCTTGTTTACATACTTTCAGTATTGTTTCGGTAATTCGCGAAACCCGATTACAAGACAAGTAGTAGATTTCCGAACCTTCAGAAATGCGAGGTTTTTCGACGAAGTCGGTTAAATCATTCGCTGACCCATAAATGTAAAATTCTGTTTTGGAAAACAGTATATGTCGTAAGATATTCATACTTTGCGTAAAACGTTTTTTTATCTTCATGTTATTAAAGTCGACTTTCTCCACTAAGTGCAGTGATTTGGAATGTTTGATATCTGCTTTTTAGCTCATCGCTGTAAATGGTATTAAAATGTGAAACAGAACTATAGAAGAAAAAACAAACTGTTTGATAAAATTCACATTTTTCCTTATATTTGATTGTAATAGTGTGCTGCTGTAAATATAGCTTTCGTAAGAAAAGTTAAACAGGGTTAGCTTTTCTTGGAAGAAACTAAGCTAGCTTTATAAAAAGTCATCTTTTTGTGTGATTAAATAATGCAATGGTATGTAATGATATTTCGGAGAGATAAACCAAGGTACACTTCCTGCCACGTGAATAATCGGAATGAAGCTGGTGGCTTTGTAGGTTAATTGCCAAGGGTGTGTTTGTGTGCACTGTCAGTTTAGACGCACCAGAATTTGAGTAGTTCGTTTTACCTCATCTACGTCATCCATGAGTTCTTATCTCACATGATCAGCCCCAGCACCTACCAGATTGCAAAATTACCTACTATTCTTCGTAGCTTATCTTCTTTTTTGAAGATGCACTAAGGCGATGACAGGAATAAAATTGCTTTCACTGAGGTCTTATGCTTTCACTGAGGCCTTATTGTTTTTATGCACACTAAGAGGTGGTATAAGGCACTTAATAGCAAAATTTTAATTAGTTCCCAAGTTCTTAAGCAAGCTGATAAGGAAATTCGCAAACTATGAATGTATTTGAATAGTATAAAAGCAAAAAACAAAGAATATCGATAGGTTTGACAAGATGAACTATGACAAAATGAGTTTTCGCTATAATTCCTTGGAGTAACTATCGCGAGTTATACGAAGTGTAGCGCTCATTAGGCACACTGCGCATGTGCGTAACATGCGCATCACGAAAACATTCCTGTATAATGTTGACCTCCTTAAACCCCACTTTTATATAGTAAAACTGTGGTTTACAGGTATATACATTATTTTTCTGATTTTTGCTCAAAAACATAGATTGTGGGTACTCTTTAGAACCGCCTCACCGAGGCGGTTCTAACGAGCACATATAATCTATGTTTTGAGCAGAAATATGAAAACTATCAGACTCTTTTCATCTGAAAAGTTTCATTTTTTGGTGGTAAAATTCTCAATATATTTGAATAAGCGTGTTTTCGTAATGGTATGAAAATATTTATAAGAAAGTGACATAAACATAAAATATTTTGCTTGCTTACCATAGAGGCTGCTCTTAAAGGAAAGAATATGCTTCCTCTGGAATCGAATACTTTCCTTTCAGAGTAGCCCCTATTTTGGAAGCGATTCGAGGCATAGTTTTCAAGATTTTCCCTGGGTGTGCGCAAAAAATAATTCCGTTCTGGCTTGCTCACTGTGCAAGATACTTATCGGTATAATTTGCACACAGGCAAACAGAACCTTAGACTTACTCCAATGAAATAACGCGTCGTCTGTGGCTGTGGTTAAACAGCTAAGGGGCTGGCGCGTGTCAGTCTGGGATCCCCATTAGTGTTGTTCTTTAGCAAGAGTTGGTTATGGTGCAAAATATTTGTGACACCGAACTATTGTTAGGAGCCTGGCAGTATAAGAAACATACTTTAACATACAAAGTGGGAAACAGTATCAAACAGTCAGGCTAATTTTCTTGTATAAAGACTTAAAGGAACAAGCGGAAGTGCCTGTCTTTGATCGCAATAGACCAAATAGATTGGGTAGGAAGCAAGACACTTGGTTTTGAAGTGCACTTTGAAAGCCTACACATCCAGCTTCCTTTAAGCTACAGTTAGAGATTGAAGCGTACTCTCATCTTCAAAAGTGTCTTCAGCTGAATCTTCTAGTTTAACGACAGCGTCTCAAGCTTTGTGACCTTGGCTGGTCTGGAGACTTAACCTCACGTAGCAAACATTTGGTAAAAGATTGTCGTTCAACGCGCCACCGTTGTCTGTTCAGGGGTGCTGGAGACGTTCGCGGTTAAGCAAACTTCCTTTCAGTTTTAACAGCCTTCGGCGGAAGGCAGCAAATATCCGCAAACTCTTGTCAAATTTTCTTTTGGCACAACCAAAATAGCGGCCTACCTGAATAAACTTTTTGTATGCTTATTCGTAACAACAAATATCGCAATGATTACTGGGTTGTTATTATATATTTGATTCTATATGAACTTAATAATTACTGCTATAATTTATTCGACCTAAGATCAAGTATCGTCAACGAGAATAACGGCTACTCCATAGTTGGCGGTCCTATAAGACGAGGTACAAGAACCGTTCAGAAATGCAAAATAGTTTTGAAAACCTCTCGCTAGTGATTTGCTTTACTGAACACAACCAGGGCCCAGCTGTTCAAAGCTAACGATGTCATTAGTTAACGATTCGTTAAAATTTACACCGAGTGATACGCAAATATGCTCATATGCTGAAATTTTTGCTGAAAAAAAAATGTGAGTAGCTTTTGCAGTGCACATTTTTTCAGCAAAAATATCAGAATATTATATATTCAATCCGTTAAAACAGTCAACGAAATGACCCTTAACGAGCTCGTTAAGCTAACGACGTTTTGAACAACTGGGCCCAGGTTTATGTAACTTTCATGTGGCCGCTGGGATATCGCTATACATCTGCCTACAAAAATCATCCCCCGTATAGATATGTTACATTCATCTGCCGCCTTGCTTTGTCCCATATTTTACATGGATAATAAAGGTACAGTTTGTCTGTGTTTCAAATGAGGCGTTTGAGACGTGTTAATTAACCTATCGGTGTCCTGAGAGTTATAGCAATTTTACAAGATGAATTGAAAACTGGACAGATAATGATAAATTTGATCAGAGCCTGCATGCATATAAGTGAGTAACCTTGCTTGGAAGCTACATTAAGACATTTTTTCTTCTTCTTTGGATAGACCCCACACCTTCTCATGATCAGCCCCAATATATACTCCTGATAACAGAGCACGCATCAAAGGCTTATCTTATCTAAGTGATTATGAAGTGATAATAAGAGTGTTAAGTCTCCCTAAGTGGGGCCCTATAAGTGATAATTCATATAATCGAGAAGTATGTAGTATGTTACTCTAGAACCAAATAAATTTATTTGCAAATTTTGTATTTAATTTGTTGATTTGTATTGTATCACTTAATATAATTTCTTTATTCATTTGTTTGATAATTTTTCCAAATCACAAAGGTGTTATTTTTCCTGCACTGTAAAATATATACAATTAAAATGAAACAGAAATATACAATTGAAAGGTTTATTTATTTATTAATTTTCTAAGATAAATAAGCACGCTTCACAATTATTCCATAGCTACCTCAAAACTAAATAGTTTAACTTCAGAAAAACAACATATTTTGGAATATGTCAGAAAGTTCTTAGACCATTTAGAATGTGTAAATAAATAAATAACTAAAATAACTAAATAAATTAATAAATAGATAAATAAGTTAACAAATATAAATACTGTCTATCTTACCAATTTTCTGTATTTTATCCAAAGAAGCAGTTAAAGAGGGCATTTGATGATAAATTAGCATAAAAGCATTAATATCAGTATTTCTCCATAAACATATTGTGATTATTCATTAGAACAGCCTTGGAGAGGCAATTCTAATGAATAACAACCAGATATATTTTATTGAATAAAGGGAAAAAATCAAATTATTACCAAATTACCCACTATCTGTTTCCCTGTCTTCATCATAAGCTTTGCTGATACCTAATCTAATTACCCCTTATCAGAGCCCCTACCTGTAAAGATGGCCTAAGTCACCAAGAATTTCATATTTTAATCTGTTAAGAGTCATTAGGGTGTTATGCAATTCAAATTGTGTCTTTAAATCATAAACTAATAATTAATGATATCACGAGCTCCTCAGGCGTAAATGACATGCCTTTGCAGACAACTGCCGTACAGGTAATAACAGCACTTTAAAACAACTATTGTTGCACATGAACGCTTTTGATTTTTAAGATAAAAATGGTGCAAATGTTTTGATTTTAGTATTTAGTAACAAGGTTTGAAGGGATTAAGAATAAATTTAGAATTTGGAGATTCTTAGGAAAGGCCACACTACGGATCACAGGCAATCCAAGGCACCCAGTAATGGTTTAAGTTTTGCCTGGTGTTATTTTGTTCTTGTGTTTTTCAGTCCTTTGAGCATTGCGATTACCTCACTTGGGTTAGAGAGAGAGCTTATCTTAGTGCTTTTCGTACGTTTGTTCGATTTGCGCTTCTTTAGTTTTGTCTGCTTCTTCTTCCTCTTGGTGTCTGGGAAGGGTTGCTGCTTGTGATTGTGGCACTCCCTGGACTGTTTTTCTTTTACCTTTTTTTTAAATACATGAAATACTTCATCAAAAAGCACCTTGTTGAAAATAGAACGAAGACAGAACAAACGAAGAGGAATCACAATAGAACTACCACACACAGAGAAGAAGATATGAGGAACACTCAGTGACAAGACACAATGCCACAGTTGCAAAAAACTACACATAAGCAAGTAAGATTTATTTTACAAATTGCTTCTGTAGCTTGTCCTGACAATATATCATTCAGAGAACCCTATAATGACAATGCTTTATGGTTTTCATTAAAAGGCCCATCCATCGTTAAAGTTATTTCTAAACATACAAGTGATGTAACAATTTCAACGCTAGTTCCTTTAAAAGCTGAAATCATCACGAAAACACGCCTATTTTATTTTGACCCAATTTAACCCCACTTTTATATAGTAAAACTGGGATTTACAGGGGTATACATTATTTTTCTTATTTCTACTCAAAAACATAGATTGTGGGTACTCGTTAGAACCGCCTCAGCGAGGCGGTTCTGACGAGTACCCACAATCTATGATTTGAGCAGAAATATGAAAAAATATCAGTTTTTATCTGAAAAAAAAAATCCTGATTTGACTGTAAAATTTTCAATATATTTGAATAGGCGTGTTTTCGTAAAGTAAAAAAAATAGATTGGACCAGCCATCGGAGAAGTGTCTTGATACACTTGGTAAATTTTCCGTCGTTTTCTACAAGGGAAACAACATTTATAACTTCCTATTTGCGTTCCTGCACATCAAGTCCCTTCTGAAAAGGGATATATACATGTACTCCGAAAGAAGAAAGTTCTTTCCATTTAAAACAGACGCTCTTACAGAATAGAGAGAAAAAGATTTGATAGAACTATTTCCCTTGACAGTGTATCCGTTCCCATTAAAAGTTTTGTTGTTGTTCAGTCGCCAGTCATATATGACCATGACCACTACAATCTCTTGCAGTTTTTGATCTGTTGTGTGATGAGCTCAATCTATTGTTGTCCTGGCTTTGCGCTTATCTCGTTCCTGCTGGACTCTGCCGGTATGAAAACACGCCTAATCAAATATATTGAGAATTTTACCACCAAAAAAATGAAAACTTTCAGATAAAAATTCTGCTAGTTTTCACTTTTCTGCTCAAAACATAGATTGTGGGTACTCGTTAGAACCGCCTCGGCAAGGCGGTTCTTACGAATACCCACAATCTATGTTTTTGAGCAGAAATAATAAAATTAACGTATACCCCTGTAAACCCTAGTTTTACTGTATAAAAGTGGGGTTTAAGGGGATCAAAACTATATAGGCGTGTTTTAGTGATGGTGTTCTTGTCTTCTAGGGCGAATGCAGCCTTTCCCTCATGTTGAACGTTCATTAGAAGCACTCTTTCAAGAATCAGGTGATATCGTAAAGCCTTCAGGGAAGCTTGCAGGGTACCTTTGTAAAGTTTTCTTCTTTCCGTATAGGGAACGGTTTTCATTCTCAGCCTCGCCACATACATACTATTCTTTAAGATTCGATCATCAAGTATTCTGGCCATATTGCGAGACCATCTTAATGGTGCCTATTTCAGGATTGATTGCTAGACTGGCTCCAGTCTCCAGTGACAAAATATTTTTCTCATAATCCTGTTTGATAATCCACTAAAATAAAACCAAAAAAAAACTATCATGACTATAAAGGCTGGTCACCATTGACCAGCCTTTATAGTCATGATATTACTTTGGTTTTATTTTAGTGGATTAATAAACAGATTATAAGAAAAAAAATATTTTGTCACTAGAGACTGGAGCCAGTCTAGATTGATTGCATGTAAATATTTTTAATTTCAATTGTCTTTAGGGCGTCTGTATCTGGATCCCGTCTTGCTACTTGATTTTAGTACTTTCCTCAGGCAGCTTGTATGGAAGAGATTATGCGGTTAAACCTTCCAAACTACTTGTACAATGGCCGTGTATACATTCCGTTTTGTATTAAGTCGAAGTCCTGACCGATCGCAACTGCATCAACATAGAATGCGAAGGTTAGACCAGACTGTTTCCTTCGCATCAGCGTTCACATGAAATATCAAGCTCATTTTCTCCAAAAATACTAAGAAGATTTCAAGATGTCAGCTGTTGCAGTGTCTTACGCTAGTCACTTGCCTTCACTGTGTTCTAACTTACCTTTCAATTATTGGAAAGGACTTTTGTTTAATGAAAATATTCATAAACTACATGTATATGTAAATTTATATTCCCGTGCTTGTACCATAATCTAATTCAAAGTACTGACAGCACTGGTGGGTCGATTGTTTCTGATTGCAGGCTGGGAAAATGGTCCAGAGCATTTAACCTTTAACCCATTTATGCCGAGTGGATTCTTCTACTTTAACTCTTTGGACAGGTTCATTTCCTATATCAGGGGTCTGGTTAGTTATTATTATTGTCATGATTCGTAGAAAGATCTGAACATAATGCAAACAGTGTAGACCAAGATCAGACGCCGCGTTATGCGGCGTCTGCTCTGGGTCTACACTCTTTGCAAATGTCCCATTTATGGGACGCTAGGCATAAATGGGTTAACTTCATGTAATTATGCATATATATTGGCACAATTACCGATTGCTTTCGTAACTGGTTTTAATGATTCATTGTTTTCTCGGACATTGTACTTTTATCTGCCGGGACGAGACACTATTCAAAACGTTTATTTTGGCCGCAAGTAATAGTTTTACCAATTTATGCCTGGCGTTCCGTAAAGGGACATTGGCAAACAGTAAAAACCCAGATCAGACGCTACAGAACGCGGCGTCTGATCAGGATCTACACTGTTTGCATTAAATACAGAACTTGTTTTATATAAAACATGTAAATAATAAAAACTAAACAGACCATTTTATTAAAAATGAACCGGTCCAAAGAGCTGAGGTAGAAGATTCCACACGGCATAAATGAGTTAACTATTATGCTTTAACTACCTAATTAGAATTGTCAATAAATGGGCCTTCTAGCCTGCATCAACGTGGCGAATTTAGCGGCAACGTGGTTGATAAAACCAGATAAGACCGGAGTACCCGGTTTCACGGGAAAACCACCGACCCTTGATGGGGCGACCACTATTTTGTATCTGTAACTGGGTATTTTCACTTACATTTTTGTATTGGTTAAACATAAGTACAGATATTATTTTATTCACCTAAATTGTATCAGTTTATCTACTATCTCATGATACTGCCTCACGCCCCCGCGGACATAAAAACATACAAAAAGATATGATTTAGTTTTCTTAGATAACGTAATTTATTTGTACAGAAAAAAAAGTCAATCGACTTGTTTAAACATGTATACGGAATTACACCCACGTGTAGTAAGCCAATTAAACATATGTGATATGCATGAAACTTGCATTTTAACAATGTGTCTTATTATCGTTCAAGTCACACTTAGTAACCGCAATACTGAATGAGTTCGGGTCAACGAAACGTGAAGCCTATAACTTCCGGTGTGTAAAATATAAATTACCGGCATAGTGAGGATACATGTAACAGGTGAGGTTGATTTTATTTTGCTGATAACTTCCTGGTGAGGACTTCCACTTTTAAGAAATGGTGTAGGAGGTTAAGTTTGTCCGTTTATCTGTAGAGAAAACATCTCTGGCATACTTTATATTACTTTTCTTACAAAATTATTGTAATTTTCATTACATGAATAATACATATTTGTAATGTGCTCCACGTGATATCAATTTACTACTGGTTGTATGCTATGTCAATTTCGGTCAATAAACATCATCCCATCCGCTCGTTTAGCCTGATTGAGATTTTTTTAACACATAAATTGCTGACCTCAAGTGTAGCAGACGACATTTCGATTTTACTTTGTATTTTTAGAGGAAATAAGGTTTGAAATTTCACGTGAATCTTCTGCTCATTTGAAATTTTTTCGTGAATATTCTGCTCATTTGAATCGTATTCCAAGTCATTCACTGAAAAGCAATAATATATAAACAGAATGTCGTCTACTACAAGTTTGCTAAGTGTTTTAAGGCTTAATTATCTTAACCTTTGCCACGATCTCGCATAATTGAACAGACGACAAAATTAATGATGATATTCGTCTTATTTTCCTCAGAAAATAGGATTTGACAAGGAGACAATTTGCATGAAATGCAAAAGCCTATATTCTGGGAAAATAAGAAATTTATTTCAAATGTCGTCTGCTGAAATTTTCCCCAGCGTGCTACGCGTCAAATACGATATCGAAACTTAATCAGATAGATACATGTACTGTATTTGCCTTAACCCATTGCAGATTGAATGAACTTTCCAACACTCCATGTTAGAAGATTTTAATTTCGGTTTTACGCATGTCAGGCTATGTGATTTAGATATTCAGAGAGAAAATGATTGAACTGTTTGCAAACAGGGGAGACCCTGATAAGACGCCGCGTGCTGCGGAGCCTGATCTGTGTCGGCACTATTTGCCAATTACCCGTTTATGGTGTCCAGTCAACAATGGATTAAGTTTGGGGTAGGCATACATGTATCTAGACCCAGATCAGAGGCCCCATCCAGCAGTATTTCGACTCATCAAGTAGGTTAAAAATGGACTTGTTAAATCTTTTTGACAAATAGGGTAAGGAGTTATGGTTTCCTAATACAGTCGATTCTCATTATCTAGAAGTCTAAGGGAATCACAGAAATATTTCGACATACCTTGACATATTAGATTTGTAGAATTAAGAAAAAAAACAAACAAAAAAAAAAAAAAAAAAACAAAAAAAAAAAAAAAAAAAAACAAACAAACAAAAAACAAAAAAAAAACAAAAAAAAACAAAAACAAAAAAAAAAAAAAAAAAAAAAAAAAAAAAACAAATAAAAATAAAAATATATCGAACAACCAAATTTCACAAATAAATATGTATTTTGACTCCTGAAGTTAGAGATATATTGAATATATTGTGGAAAAGAGGAAAATTGCTCCTTAGATTTCTATGCTAAAACAGGGACTGGATTTTCGCTTCGAGATAACGAGAGTCGACTGTATTCAGGGGGAATGTGGTCTGTTCGGTTGTGTCCGCCTGAACACGTTAACTATACCAAATGTAAACAAAGGTCTTTAGAGATTCCATTTGATGTAAAATATCAACGGGACAGACTGTCACTCTCGGTATCTATGATAATAAGTTAATTTCTTTAAGGAACGTCCTTAAAATCGGTTTAGCCGAATGTGAGGCCAGACACAGGTTGAGCTAGTCCAGTAACACATTTCTGTTCTGTTCTATTATAACTCTCCACTCCACGAATCAGCCAGTCATATCAAGTCACGTGATGATTCCAGGTATTAACAGAACGAGTCTGGCTGGCCTATTACAGTTTCAGGAAAGTGGTTTAAGGCAAAACATATATGTTTGTCTTCACTTGTAATGAAATTACCCATAAAAACAAAATATTTCTTGCCAGACGGGGGGTTCGACTGTCCCCCTTGACATCTGGATCCGCCCCTTCATTGCTTAGTGCTCTTGACTTGCGAACGGAAGGTCGTGGGTTCGAATCCCGCTCGGGTCAAGAACATTTTCAGACCATTAGTACATCTAGCTCATACTCGATGTGTATGGCGGATAGGGAGGCGCTTGGTTACAGACAGCCGCACCAAGAGCGCATGGGTGATCCATGAAAGCAAGGCTGTATAAACGCATCTCATAACATATTCGCTGCTGCCTCCATTACGAAAACACGCCTATTCAAATATATAGAAACATTCACCTCCAAAAATTGAAAATTTTCAGATAAAAAGCTCTGATATTTTTTCATATTTCTGCTCAAAACATAGATTGTGGATACTCGTTAGAACCGCCTCGGCGAGGCGGTTCTAACGGGTACCACAATCTATGTTTTTGAGCAGAAATGAGAAAAACAATATATACCCCTGTAAACCCCAGTTTTACTATATAAAAGTGGGTTTTAAGGGGGTCAACATTATATAGGCATGTTTTCGTAATGCAAAGTTCCTCGGGTACCTGATAACTTTAAAAATCTGCACAACAAGAACGCGTCTGTTTTGGTCTGGGCCCAGTTGTTCAAAGCTAACGACGTCGTTAGTTAACGATTCGTTAAAATTTACATCGAGTGATACGCAAATATGCTGAATTTTTTTGCTGAAAAAATGTGAGTAGCTTTTGCAAGCTACTCACATTTTTTTCAGCAAAAAATATCAGAATAATGTATATTGAATCTGCTAAAACAGTTAGCGAAATGACCCTTAACGACGCCGTTAGCTAACGACGCTTTGAACAACTGGGCCCTGGTTTTTAAACTGTGACGACCGTAAGAAGCAAAACCAATTGAATTGTTTGTCAAGTGAGTCGTAGGCGTGTCTGAAATAAAGGCTTTCCTACTCTGTTGATATCATATATCTTACATACCGTTTTGTATATCTTAGAAAGCGTGACAAGGACCTAACATTCAGGTTCCAGTTCTTTTGAACTGCTTCAAATTCTATCGTTGCACATTGATACTGAACGAACCGATGTGAGAATTATTGTTGCAATAAGGCATTAAACGTAATGTGATATCCTTGATAAAATACATGATCGGTGTACACTGTGGTCAATTTCATTATAGCATCTGTTAGATATGGTCATAACGATTATTGCGACAAATTGATCACTGCATAGATTAAATTTCTCGCCCGACGGCTAAACATGAAAATCTAACAACATGTAAAAGATATTGTGGAAAAGAGCAAGTTCTCCTCTTTTCCACAATATTTTCAAAATATCTCTAACTTCAGGAGTCAAATTACATATTCACTTGTGAAATATGGTTGTTCGATTTATTTTTCCTCCATTCTGCAAATCTGATATATCAAGGTACGGATATCTCGAAGTATTTCAGACAGTCCCCTGAACTTCGAGATAACAGGAGTCGACTGTAATTCTGAGTCAGCTGAGACTGATTAATGGATACTAGTGCATCTGTATTTATTGTATGTATTTTTTAGTTTTACATGCTCAGTTCTCAGCAAGTAGTCTGAGAGAATCCATTTCGGTCATTATAACAGAACAGGCTCTGTCTAAATTGAGAATAAGCATTACTTGAGCAGAGAGCTTAGTCTAAATTGAGAATAAGTTCTTTAACCCTTTCAGCCCAGACCAAGACTGATACTTTTACAAAGAGTGTAGATCTAGAGAACCATGTCACCTTAATACTATACTGTTTGCCATTCTGGTTTTGCTTTTTTACCGATACCTGATTGCAATGATGGACGTGCCCAAATTCAAAGATGGAAGAATACACTTTGGAATCTTAGGGGTGAAAGAGTGAATAATTCAAATGTACTTGTTAGTGAGCCAGACTGGGCGCGCACACATTGTTTCACACATTCTAAAATAAATTGACCGCTCACAATGTTTTTTTTTTTTTTTTTTTTTTTTTTTTTTATGGACACGTTACACCAGTGTTGGATCAGTATTGGTCTAGCGTCGTTTGTCGTTTAAATATCATCCCAGCTAGCATTCTACGTAAATCTACATCGGGCCGTCATCGGCCCGTCAGGGTAGCTGACGGGCCGATGACGGCCCGATGTAGATTTACGTAGAATGCTGACTGGGATGTGCCAGTTAGGCACCTTAACACCTCAACAGCATGTACTCTCCATGGCAATAAGAAGAACCCCTTAAGTTGAAAATTCTTCCGATTGTTCTCACTGACTTTTATTGCCTAGTTAGTGTTTGCTGTGTTCTGTAATAGTATGTTATCTCATGCTTATGTATGTATGTATGTATGTATGTATGTATGTATGTATGTATGTATGTATGTATGTATGTATGTATGTATGTATGTATGTATCAGTTTTACTTAATATGCCTATCATAATATAATAATATGCTGTCTGCTTGTAGTATTATTATAACCACATGTCCGTTTTATTAGTGTTGTGCCGATTAATTGAAATAATAGAAAACTAATCGGATGAGCCTACTATCGGCAACTGTCGATTGGCCTTTGTTTCACTATCGATTATTTGAAATTCTATTTTTCGAAACATGGGCCAAAGGTCACATAATGACACCTACAAAATAAGAGTATTATGAAAGACTTATTGACTAGAAACATGGCTACAAACACCTGCTTTGTCTTGAAACAACCTATATCTTAAATTACCCTAGTAAGGCTATTATATATTGTTGCATTTAAAGTTAAACAGAAACGTAAAGTGCATATGCTATAATGATTTGTTATTTGATGCTAGTTATGGGATATCCGATTGAATAATCGATAATCAATTGGTTTTACTTTCCTGATAATCGATCATTGTGATTGTCCTCTCCGATTCCCAACACTACGATGTATATTATCATATATGGTTTACGAAAGTACGGTGCAAGTCATACTTCTTAGTTCACACTTTCTTAAAATATTCTTATTTAGTGTATACGAGAACGGGAAGTGGCATTTCACAGTTTACATTTCATACCTCTTACTTCACCATTCATGATGCGCAGTTCATACTTCACACTTAATAGTTCATTATTCAAAATCACAGTCAAAACTTCACAATTCACAGTTTAATACTACTTCACAATAATCCACGGTCCATATTTTTAAATGACAGTTCCCCCTTCACAAGTCATTCTTTACACCACGCACTCAATATTTCACAGTTCAAATTTTGAAGGTTGTTTGAACAGTTTGGCAACAGGGTCCGAATGTTACTAAATATAGTCTTCCAAGCATATTTGTCATGTATCATAGCTTCAAGTTATACTTTGCCTGTAGACTGACACATTTATGATATGTAAAAGTAAATTTTCTGTTCAGATTATTCCTGTTTGCATAGTCTCTGTGTTACCAATTACAAAACATGTGGTTTTTGGCGAACACATAAAATATAACTGTAAAACTCCATTCTTAAACTAGGAACTATGTACTTTTTAACTGTAAAGCATTAATTGTCAAGTGAGAAGTATAAACACTGAAATGTGAAGTATTCACTGAGAACTATGGAGTATCACATGTTTAGTATGAAGTAATAAGTGCTGGGATATATGAAGCATGAAGTATAATGTGAAGTGAGAACTGTGAAGTATAGGCCTTGAAGTACACACCGGCAAATATGACGAAAGAATAATAAATTGTGGCGTGCTGACTATGAAGTGTTAAGTACGAACAGTAAAGAATGGATTATACCGTGTGAACTTTGAAGTATGTTAAATCTAAAGTACTGTGGTATGGGAAACATAACGTATACTATGAAGTGTGAACTGTGAAGTATAGCCTATAAAAATAAAATGGCAAATACGAGGAATGAATCATAAATTGTTAAGGGCTAACTGACTACGTAGTGTTAAGTATGAACAGAGAAGAATGCACGATACAATATGAAGCATGAAATGTGAAATCTAAAATACGTTTGTATGAGAAACACGAAGTATAATGTAAAATGTGAATATGATGTAGAGACTATGAAGTAACAACTGTGAAGAAGGGACTGTAGAGGTACACTTTTTGGAGAATGCTGACGGGTGCTAAATAGTGCGGGTTCCAGTCCCGCTCAAGCCGTCGACTGTAAAACTCTCTTTGTTCATCCAGCAGTGAATGGACGCCATTCGTTTAAGGCAGTGACTGTGGAACAGTGAGCTTTAACTCATAACTGCCCAGATGTTCGAAACGACATCAGACTATGATGTGTAAGCAGTGAAATAACAAGAGAAGCATACGCTGTCCAATCAAAACCTCAAGTTACTGTTCTCAGAGATAGTCTGTAAAATTGGCCGCAGTGCCTTCGAATGCGCATATTCAGATCATCCTGCGCATGCGCAAAGTATCATCCGGGCCTTTACTCTCCATTCTGTGCATTGAATGTCCGCATATGCCCGAAGACACGGCCCATATGTAAAGATTTTGTAAGCTAGATCGGACCAGTCTGGACCGTTACTAAACCATCTTACCCACGATAAGTCTCATTACGAAAACACACCTATTCAAATATACTGAAAATTTTACCACCAAAAAATGAAAATTTCCAGATAAAAAAATCTAATATTTTTCATATTTCTGGACATTTCAGGCGGTTCTAATGAGTACCCACAATCTATGTTTCTGAGCAGAAATACGAAAAATAATGTATACCCATGTAAACCCCAGTTTTACTATATAAAAGTGAGGTCTAAGGGGGTCAAAATTATATAGGTATGTTTTCGTGAAGTCTTTGCGCGACTCAAAAGAGTTTGTTGTGACTAAGTTCATCGATTCATTGACTCTAAAGAGTGTACCTGAAAAGGAACATGAATTTTAATAAAGTGAAATCAATGATCAATAGACAAACTACGCAAATAATTATTCAGAACATGGACGGGACACTCAGTTCAAAATGTTTTTTTTTGCTCGGGTACCGGATTTTTCCTACAATTTTTCCATGAATTTGGACAAAGATAGTTTTCCTAGAATTATTTATGACGTCGTTAGGAATTTATTTTAAAAATTATGTATTAATTACACTTTTCTGCATAAAAAGTTTTATCATGTAATTAGAAATAATCATTTTTATAAATGTAATACCTGTTAGCACATGGTTTAATAGGATTTGTAAAAAAAATAGTAAAAAGCAACTTTGTACATTATAGTCAGAAATAATGTTCAAAAC